>CM076584.1:999845261-1000315195 GCA_034641835.2 Pinus albicaulis | reverse complement strand
ACGTGGAAAGAAAATTCCCAGCCTAGGGAGAGATCATCAAGAAATGTTTTCTAGTATCTAGGTGAGGCAATTCTCTTGAGAGGTGTTATTATGTTTCTTACTATTATACCTTTATTCCATCGCTAGAACTCGAATTTTGTTTCGTTTGATATTAAATTTTTTCTCATGTTTACCATAGGGAGCTTGTGAAAGAAGGAAAATTTGGGATTGGGTGGTTACATGGTCGTATCAGAGCAAGGTTGCAACAATTTAGCTCATAGTAAAGGTAGATTATATGCATGCATATCAGCTGTGTATGTGTCTATCATGTTTATTGGTTTTTTACTATTATGGTTATGATACCCATATATGAGTCAGTATGTTTTTCATGTTGTATTGTGATAATATGGATTTACTTATGCACATGCAATAAAATCCCCTGAGATACCTTGAGGTATGTTTTTAATTATGTTTTACATAGCTAACAATGACATACTGTAGGAAATAGAAGGATAAGAGATGAAGAGGATAATAGTTTAGTACATTTCATATGGCTCTCTGTAGAAGCGACATGAGACATTGGTATTATGGGAGAGGTTAGTTGAGAAACTAGCAGTGGGACATTATCCTGGCTTGGCATAAGAATTAAAAATTTTGGAGGAAAAAATAATGAGTTGTAAGGAAAAAAATGAGCGGTGGATTGAGCTACAAGAATGACTTGCAAAGGCTCAGGGAAAACAAGTTGAATTGAATGTAATTATTCTTTAGAGCCTCTTAGAGTTGAAAAATCTGGGACAACTGGGGATTATTTGGGTACAAGAAGAAAAGACAAATGGTGAAGATGGAAGCAGTCCTAAGAAAGGTTAAAATATGGACAAAGATGATACAATGAAGAGTGAAAAATCCTTGGATAGACATGACAAGAGGTATAACACTCATGTACTTCATTCTAGATCTAGTTCTGAGATACATCATTTTCATCACCACCAACATCCTTATAATAGGAGTGAGAGGGTATCCCTTCCAAACAAGTTCAAGAAAGCCACAAAGCCTCCTACTTTTTATGGAGAAATGAAGAAATAAGATGATCCAAAAGCATGGCTATTTAAGTTGAAGAATTTCTTTAGATTGAATGATTATTCAGAGAACATGAAAGCCAAGATAACTAACTTCAGTATCAAGGGAAAATAAAATATTTAGTGGGAAGATGTTAAGCACGTCAGAGGAATGAAGAAAGAGGAGTTCATTTTGGATGACCTCGAAAGACTCTTTAGAAGAAAGTAAATTTATGAGTGGTATTATTACAGGAAGGTCAAGGAATTCTATGATATTACGATGGGTTCCATGATAGATGAAGAGTACACAAATAGATTTAAAACATTTTTGAGGTATGTGCCTTATCTCAATATGAGAAAGTGAATATTCAAAGGTTCATCAGTGGGACGACAGTAGCATTCAAAGACAAAACTGATGTTTATTATCCTTGGTCATTAGAGGAAGCCGTCACAGAGTTGAAGCAATGTTATGAGCTGAAAAAGAGAGAGCCTATGTTAAAGTGGGATGGGAAAGGTAATGAGAAGACGAAAGGAAAGTGGCCAAAGAAGCAAGGAAGATCTGAGGATGCATGTGACAAAGGGAATGTGGCACCCGATAAGAAGCTCAATGTAGTACAGAGAGGACATGTGTCTGAGCTTGAGGAGAAGTAGAGTACAGGATATGGAAGGAAACCTTTGAGGTGATAAAATTGTGATGGCGAACATCACATGATATATTTTCCATCACATCAGGGCGTCAAGCCTTACATTTACAATTCTCACGAGGCACATAAAATTGGAGATGTAGGCTAGAGTATTCCCCATATTTATGCAACAATGCATAATAGGAAGGAAAATCATCAACCATATATTATCGAGATAAAGTTATTTTCAATTTTTCTAATCCCCAATATAATTATATCTATACTAGTCCTTACCTGGTGGATCCATGTCAGTTGAATAAGGAAGTGCAAGTAGAATCTTGGTCGGTACAATTGATTATAGGGACCAAGAGAAGAGTTGATAATTGGGTGAGATGTTATGTATTTGAGCTTAATGGTATGCGTACATAAGAACACCTAAATTTTCTTCCTTTGGGTTCATATAGCATGCCTTTGGGCATGGAATAGCTGGTCATTCATAGGACCAAGGTAGTTTGCTATGACAATGCCATTGAGTGCTTAGATAATGATGGAGAAAATACAATCTTATAGCGAAAGAAGAAACCTACAGTAATGATAATGGTTACAGCTATGTAGGCCAAGCGTTTCGTAGGAAAGGATTTTTATTTTTTGAAGTATATGTTTCCAGAGACAAAGGGAAGGAAGATGAGGATGATGAAGTCTTGAGGAAGTGTCATGTCTTGTAGCAATTTTAGGATGTGTTTCCTACATAGCTTTTAGAGATGACCCCTCATAGGGAGGTTTAATTTTATATTGAGTTTATGTCGGGAGAAACACCAACATCTAACTCATCATAGATGATAAGAACTCTCGACTTGGTGGAACTGAAGTTTCATCTTAAAGAGATGCTTGATAACAGATACATAAATAAAAATGTGTCGCCTTGGGCTGAAAGGATGTTGTTTGTATGGAAGAAAAATGGTACTCTCATATTGTGCATTGATTATAGGAAAATAGACAAGGAGACTATCAAGAACATGTATCCATTGCCAAAAATTGATGATTTCTTTGATTAGCTAAATCGATAAGTAGTGTTTTTCTAAGACTGATATGATATTAGGATATGATCAGGTGGGGATCAAAGAAGAATACATCTATAAGGTTGAACTTCATACAAGCTATGGGAACTATGATTTTTTGGTGTCTCCTTTAGGTCCTAACAGTGCTCCAACCACCTTCATGTGTTTGATAAACAATGTGTTGCACCGCTACCTACATAAGTTTGTGATAGTCTTCATTGATGACATATTGGTAAATTCAAAGAATGAGGAGGAGCATACAAACCACCTCGCAGTGATGTTAAAATTGTTAAGAGAGCATCAGTTGTATGCAGAGCTCAAAAAGTCCACTTTATTTCAGATTCATATTCATTTCATGGTATATGTTGTTTCCAAGGAGGGGATAACCGTGGATCCAAAAAAAAATTAAGGCTATCATGGAGTGGCCACCTCTAAGGATATCAGGTTAGATCAGTCATGGCACTAGAAATTTACTACAGGAGGTTCATCAAGAACGTCTCTAATATTGGTTATCCTATTACATGTTGGCAGAGGAAAGAGAAGAAGTTTGAATGGACTGACGAGTGTGGAACTAGTTTTAGGAGTTGAATTAGTTGGTTACAAATGGTTTTTTTTTGAAGATTTCATATCCTGATAAGGAGTTTGTGGTTTGTACAAATGCATGTAAGGAAGGACTTGGCCATTAGAGAAGATTTCATCCCAAAAGTGGCCTCCTAAGAAAAAATAATGAAATAATAGTTAAAATAATAAAATAAGAGTTATGAATTTTGGACGAAAAAGAAGAAAACGACTTCTTTTAAATGTATTTTCGGCTTATCTTATTATAGATTTACTCAAATTTTAAGTGTAGACAATCGTTTGCGGCATAATTGATTTTTTCATCCAATAAGTACCCATAATGCATAATTTTGAGAATACCAACATTGATAAAAATTGAAGATACATTAAAAAAGTGCATTGAATGCACTTTTTTAATGTATCTTCAATTTTTTATCAATGTGGATCTTCTCAAATTATTCATGATTGGTACTCGTTGGATGTGGAATTTAATTCTGCAACCAATGAGTCTCTACACTTGAAATTGAGTAAACTTGTGAGGAGATGACACATAAATACAGTTAAAAAAAGTAGTTTTTCTTATTTTTGCTCCAAAATATTTACATGTACCTATTTTTAAATTTAAAGTATTTCGATTGGTTTAAATATTATGACATGAAAGTTATGTGAAAATTTCATGGGAACTTTTAGGCTAAAATTTCCTCTAACGGGAGTCTTGATGAGGAAGGGTGGATGATTTTTTATGATTGAAGGAAGCTAAATGAGCACGAGAAAAATTATGTGACTTATGACCTTGATTTGGAAGCTATCATTCATTCATTGAAGACGTGAAGAAATTGTATTCTTTCTAGGTGGTTTTTATTGATGAGCTATCACAATGGACTGAGGTACTTCTTTGACCAACTTAATATGAATTCAAGGAAAGCTAGATAGTTTTCTACATCAATGAGTTTGATTTTGAGATCAGGTACATAGATGGCAGGGAGAATAGGGTTGAAAATGATCTTAGTAGGATATTTCAAGTGAATCATATTTGAGTTGTGAGATTCTATGTAATATATTCACTGGAGTGGATCTTGCATGCAGGGAAGCATGATGAGAAGCACTGGTAGCTAAAGTAGAGATTATAGAAACATAGTGAAGGTGATATGGATGAGGAGTTTCACCTCACAAAAAAATGTGTGGTTATGTTTAGGAGCATGATTTATGTGCTAGATAACATCAATCTGAATAAACATATCTTGAGAGAGTTTCATTTCAAGACATATATAGGCCACCCAAGATACCATAAGACTTTGACAATTGTTGCGAATTTGTACTAGTAGATGTGTTTGATGAAAGAGGTTGTTGAGTTTGTTGTAAGGTGTTTGGACTATCAGCAGGTGAAAGCTGAATGAAAGAATATAAATGGTATATTGTAGCATATTCTGATTCCATAATGGAAATGGGAGGTCATTTCAGTGAACTTCAATATAATATTTCCAAGGACATCGAGAAAGCATGATTCCATCATGGTTTTGAGTCATAGGTTGAGAAAGGTAGCTCACATCATTTTGGTAAAGTATAATAATTGAGCGAGTGAGGTATCTCAAATATTCATCAGGGAGAGAGTGAGGTTGCATGAGGTTCACAAAAATATTATACTAGATAAAGGCGCCAAGTTTGCTTCAAAGTTTTGGAAGGAAATATTTGTAGGCTAGGGTAGAGAGCTATCTGTCAACACAACTTATCATCCACCAACATATGGATAGGAGGATAGGGTTAACATGATCATTGAGGATATGTTGAGGATGTATGTCAAAAATCACCAGAGGAAGTGGGAGCAGTATCTTCCACTCATATAGTTTGCACGTAAAAATGGGCATTAGGAATCTTTCAATATTACTCCATTTTTAGGCTCTCTATAGATGGAGTTGTAATACTCCTATCATATAGAGTGATCCAGTGAAAAAGGTACTGATTGGACTAGATATGTTGGCTAAGATGGAGTAGGAGATGCAAGTTATTAAAAGGAATTTAAAGGTATCATAGGAAAAACATAATATCTGTTGATATCAACATAAATAATTCAAGGAATTTGATGTTGGGGAGCATGTGTACTTGTGAATTAAACCGAAGAGGAGCTTCGTAAGGACTACGTCATGTGCCAAGAAGGAACCTCAGTACTACATGCCTTTGATATCCTTTAGAGGACCAGAATAGTGGAATACATACTTGAAATATTGCCAACAATAAAATTCCATGATGTTTTCCATTTTCATTACTTAAAATACATGTGGAGGATGTTGATCATGTGTTTGATTGGTCTGTATCTCAGGTGGAACTAGAGGGATAGTTCTAGTTAGAGACACAATGCATATTACAATGTAAACAACTCATGCTATGCAATTGAGCAATTGATCAACTTAAAGTGAAAAAGAATTAGTTTGGGCCCGATGAACGTACATGGGAGAAGGCTGATAACATGTAGGTTTTATATGCTTCTTTATTTTTTGGTTGGATAAAACAAATTTTTGGTATGTGTGTGTGTGTGTGTGTGTGTGTGTGTGTGTGTGTGTCTATATTTCATTGTAAATTTCACATTGAGATGTGTTATAAATTTCCAATAAGTGGTACCTCTATTGTGGTTCTCATTTTGCAGCTATTTTCATTGTAAATATTGCACCGAGTTGTGTTTATAAAGCTCCAATAAGTAGTATGTTTTTTTGGTCATAAGTGTCATAGAACACTGACGATGGTGCTCCCCTAAGAGGGAGGGGTTTGTAACAAACCTGAGCATATTTTCCATGTAAATAAAATAAAACCAAGGTCATGGGACATCTATTCCAATTTCAATGGAGGGAAATAACTATAGTGGGAATTAGTCGTGTTTAATTAATGACTATGGAAATTGGCAAAGGCATTGGAAAAGGAAAAGAGGTAATAAATGGATATTTAATATGAGAAATAAAGGAAAAATAGGATAAAATGAAGCTGACGAGACACAAGTATGCATGCAAGGGAAATTGGAAATAAAATTAGGGGAAAATAATGAAAAAAGGAAAACAGAAAAAATAGAATAGATATGAGTGGTAGAAAGGCATCACAAAAACAATTGATAACTTTTGTCAGTTCTAAATTTTGATTACTTTATGAAATAGAGCTCTAAGAGAAGAGAGAGGAAGCACTTGGACACAAGAAAGCAAATGAAAAACAAAGGAAAATAAGAGAGCATAAGGAAGTATTGGATGAGTAACTTACACTAAGAGGACATTGTAGGTAAAAAATTGTGTGTGTGATTGCATTGCTGAGATTTGGATGCATGGAAATTCATTTGATTATTTGGTTTCTTTGATTTCATTTCTGTATGATTTTCCTAGATTGACAGTGGTTTCGAACATTTCCTTGCCATTTCTTGGATAGCATTGGTGTTATGGTTTCTTGTTTTGGTTTAAGCTTTGGATGGATGATAGACTTTGGATCCTAGTTAGGTGGTATCAGGAAATTCCCAAGGGTCAACAGTTGAGATGGGATTTCCCTTGGAACTCTTGATGGATGGGTGGGTACAGGAAAATTCTATTGATTATGGTGAAGAAAGTTGGAGGCATCTAGTGAATTTTGGTGTTAGTTATTTCTAGACCAATTTAGGTTAAAATCCTTATGGTTGAGGGTTGAGGTGGTATATCCCCTAGAGGCCCTCATTTATTTATTTTTTATTTATCCCATGAGATCCCACATTCGTGCTTGGAATATAACACAGGAGTTATTGGCTAAAGAGATATTTTCTTCATCCCAATCTATGGTTGGGTGGTACGAGGGTGTCCTTAACATGGTTCACATTTTCATATGCTAATATGAGTTATTTTATTATGTTGATCGATGATAACTTGTACAAATTATTGTGCTTATTTTATGAATAGTTTTTCATGGATTCATTTTGGTTAGATGATGGTTATAGGCTTGGTTAAATGAAGTGATTTTGTTATGGATACTATTCATGAGTTGAATGGTTATGTGAATGAATGGGCTAACAAGTGTGGTTGGAGCTAATTTTAGAGGGAATTGGACCCTCAAGGTCATTCCTTCATGATTTTAAGGAGACATCAAAAAGATATGCATTCATGACCTATAGTCACTATTTTTACCATGTGTTTGACAAAAAAATTTACATGTGTTTAGAAATTTATGAGTAAGATATAGCCTTAGTTCTTATCAGTCAAACTCATTATCATATTAGACTAAGTTCTAGAGAGTTACGGGTTGTTATGTGTAGCTATTCTATTGTTGCACCTAAATATCTAGATTTGAGGTGCTAGCTACACCCTTTGAACTAAGATATTTTGGCTACACTCGCATGAAGGAAGGCATATCCATGCGACTGGATCCTTCCAACCACATCCAAAATTTGAAATGCATGCAGCTAGGGTATAAGTTATGGGAAAAATAAAGTTCTAGTTTGAGCAAAGGTGATAAAAAAAAAAATTGTTGTATTTGGGTGAGGTGTTTCTCTTTGGAGGTGTGAGTATGTTCCAGTTGGTAGAGCCCACTTCCATCACTAGAAATTTGATGTTGGTTCGCGTCATACTAACTCGTTGTTCATGTTTACTGTGTAGATTTGGTAACAGAATTTAAATGTTGGAAGACATTGTTACAAATATGAGATGAGTCTCTCATTATTTTTTTTGTCGTAAGAATCATATATTTCCCATTGAATTCGAAATAAAACACTTATAACTCCCTTAGAAGTAGATTTAAACTTGACTACAACTTCAATAAACCGATTGTAATAGTGAAATGAATCGCATGAGAAACACTTGGATGTTGTGTAGCAAACATATATCATTCAATAATAAAATTCTAAGTGTCATGACAAGTTTATTAAGAATAAGTTGTTTCATAAAAGTGATTGGGCCTTATTATATGATTTCAATTTAAAAAATTTGGTGGGCAAGTTATGCACCATGTGGCTAGGTCCTTACGCGATAGATCTGTTCTTTGAAAATGAGACTATAAAATTGACAACCATTGATGGCTGAAATACATATTCTCTTGCCAATGGACACCATCTAAGGTTATATAATAAACCTACATGTAGGGATCATCTGTTAAAATTGTCTCAAATGAAAATATAGCCCTTCAAGTTATTGGTGCCATAGAAAAATTCTCGGTATTGTGAACCACTTTATTTAATTAATAAAATAAATAAAAATATAAAAAGGTAACAGAAATATAATGAAATATCCAATGTTGAAAATCCTTCTAGGGCGCCATTTGATTAAAAAAGAGAAAAGAGAAAAAATAAAAATGTCTAATGGTGAAAACCCATTAGGGGTGTTATTCAATGACTGTAGTAACTTAAAACTAGCTTGCTAGTGGTCAACACAATCGATTTTTTCCTTTGTAAGATACACTCTAATATCTCTTCTATATTTTTAATTGATTCAGTATTTGAATATTTTTTTGGTGCAAATTTCATTCTGAAACTCATCATAAGCTTCCATGTATCATCTTTGACTATTACAGTACCTCGAAATCCTATTGATAAAACTAAATACATGAGAAAGTAGTTTATATATTTTGATATCACTGATGCTGATATAGATTAAGGATATTCTTACATGTTTTCCATCACAAGCTTATAAACATGTTTTTCTACCTTCATATTTGATAGCATAGCTTTGAAGTTGATACCCCCAATCCTGCTCCCATAGAATTTTTATTTCTCACCACATCATTTAAATTTCACCAATAGACATGCGCCATAGATGAGACATCATAAAACATTGATCAAATGACTTCTATTGCACAACCCTACATCATAATAATGATAAGCAACAAAAAAGTATGTTTAATTGTCATTTACTTGAACAATGCAAACTTTGAAACAAGAACTAAAATGAGTACCCATTTTTTTGAGGTAGCAAAAAATAATTTGAATTTGAAAAGTGCTCATGAGAATACACTTTTTTCTTAGAATATTTTTGAGAGTTTAAAATTTCTTATGTATCAAGTATGCACATTTTTTTAAATGTTTGAGATTTTCATGCTAATTTTGGAAAATGATCATGCAACATCAACACCTTTTTTTAGATGCCTTATTTTTGGCACTTTAAATTTTCTAATGTATGAAGTGTGGAGATTTTTTTTAAATGTTGGTGATTTTCATTCGGATTTTTAAAAACATAAAAACAAAAAAAAAAATTAATACGCTTTTTTGAGACTTGAAATTTTCTTATGTCCTAAGTGAACATAATTTTTTTTAAAATGTTGTTTATTTAACCATTTTTCAAATTGTCTTATTCTTCTTCATATTTTTCATCCTAAGATATTTGGCTTTTCAGGGTTTTCCAATTTTTAGTTTTTTGTTTTCCTTTGCAATAATTTTTTATAATGTAATATTTACACATAAAATAACTGACACTAAAAAATAATAATTTTAAATACTCACAAAAAATATACATTTTGCATATATATATATATATATATATATATATATATATATATATATATATATATATATATATATATATATATATATATATATATAATTAAAAAATATCCATTTTATGACATTTTCTCTAAAAATATGACGTTAAATAAAATAAAGTTATGCAAAATTAGAAAAAAAAGATTGGAAAAATAACAAATTTTATGAAGTTTATACAGAAAACGACGACATTTGAAAAAAAATAGAAAATTATTCATATAAAATTTAAAGTATTAAAAATAAATAAATAAATTAATTAAGTTATATAAAAAACAATTAAAAATTAGAGAATAATAAAAAGCATTGAAAAAAAATTATTTAAAAAATGAAAAACAATAAAAATAACAAAAAACAAATAAAAAAAATAAAAACATTTAAAAAATTAAAAAAATAATAATTTAATATATATATATATATATATAATTAAAAAATTAATATAAAAGTCCTCGGGGCCTTGGATAGAGGAAAATGAGGTGCTCTATTAAGGCACTCCTTGATGTGAAGTCATGGGTTCAATTCTCTGCCCCGATGTAGGTGATATATTGGACATGATGAAGCTGTAGTCTTACCAAGCTTACAAAAAAAACTTACATATATATATATATATATATATATAATATTTTATTTAGATTTTTGTTTCAGTATTAACTTGAGTGAATAGTTTCCAAGGGTGTTGTTTCTTTTTGAATAAGAGTTATTTCATGACAAAGTGGTTTATCCTACAATATGTGTCTATTTTATGAAAGTGTGAGAATGTTTTGAAAGTGTAACATCAATATTTTTGGATTTTTGAGAGTGTTATTATAATTGTTTGGTTTGCGATTAATTAACAATAGTCATCATTTTTCCTTACCGATACTTTGCGTGATAACCTTGAAATAAAAATGCCTACCCAGAATCATAATTAATCTGAGAGTCAGATTTGTTTCCCTAAATTAAAAGAACAAATGTTATTCCAAACACCCTGCACTATTTGTCTACCTATAGCTTGATTTCCTGATTTAAAATGCATTTTTACAATATTAGTGAATTCTTGTGGGTAGATCTAGGTTTTTGGTTTTGGGTAGAATTTTCCTTATTTCCTCTTTCTTTTTTTCTATTTTTTTTGTAATTGGTTTTCTGTTTTATTTTATAGGATCAAAGATTCAAACGAGAGAGAAGTGAGGAATGTGTTCATGCTTTCATATTGAAAATAAAAGTTATCTTCCTCTATAGGTAGGATTTATTGAGACTGAATATTTTTCATTTGCATATATTTGCATGGTTTCTTTGAATCAATTGAGCTATAACATTGTTTCAGTTTCATCCATCACCATTAAGTTAACAAACAACCATTAAAATTAATTCACAAATAAAATTAACTCGATAATTTTCTCTTTCCTTGGTAGCACACAAACATTAGATAGGTTAGGGTCTTGGGACAAGGGAGTGAGGTTAAATTCCCTAATACTAGAAAACAAACATATCATCCTCAAATAGGGTGTGTAATTCCACGTTTAATGGAATATTATAAGAATCCTTTCTAACAGAAGAGTTAAGCACTGGGATACGTTTGGACCTTCAAAATGACCTCCAAAATTTGTTTGGAACTTATGGCGGTTATATCCAAGAACTGCATTGTACTTGTGGGTGTCTCCTTTAGAAGGATTCATGTTCGATACACTACCCTTGCATGTAGCTATACTTGATGATTGTCCCCTTAGGAAATGTTACTCATGGGGATGACCTTAAGGGCCTATCTTATGATACTACCATGAGTGATGGTGAGGGGGTAGGTCCTTGTTATACATGGGGCCTATTTAAGGTAGAATCACCTGGTTTTTATAGGGTGTGATACATGACTGATAATATCACTTTGTATTGGGTTGAAACATGAAGCAGGTATCTATTATAAATTTCCAAACCATTTCCTGACAACGAATACATGCATTGATTAAGTCGTCTCTACTGGTGGGAGGATCCCTTTCCCACTCTAGTATTCTTGGATGTTGCATTAGGGTAATTTTAGTGTGATTTGTTTCTATTTTTATCTAATAGCCTTAGGAATTTTACTTCATCACCCTTATGTCACCTTTGGCTGGCATTGTGGTGGATTTTCAATTGCATCACTCTCATGGACTTGCGTCTCTTTCCCCATATGAGGTGGGTATTGCTCCCTGTAGGTGTAGGCTTCACTCAGACATAGGTTCATCACTGTCTCAGGTTACTTAGGGTGCCACTAAGAGGAATGTATCATCCTTTCATCTAGTGGTTGACCAGAGACTACCACATCATCACCAAACCTCTTGACCCATCTCATCAAGTAGGGGTATTTATTTATCTATATCTTTTCATATTTCTCTAGCTGAGTATTCCATGAGTAACGTTAATAAATGTTTATTGGTAACCATTGTGTTCATAATGTTAGTGAGTAAAGGGATTTTAATATGTCATAGCCACATCCATTCCTTTGACCACAGATCCATTCCACACTGCATGCTTTTATGTCTCTTTTTCTTCGTTCTAAAAAACTCATAATGGAATTATTCCACTTGGTACATCTAGCACGAGTTCATCCACCAGTTACCTTTACATCTCCATTCATGATGATTCCAGGTTCTAGTTCCATAGTGTGTAGTATTCCTATTTCCAACCTTTTATGGTATAAATTTTTTCCCACATTTGTTGGCATTTTGGATAATGTGTTTTCCTTGGTGGAAACCTGCTTTAGAGATATATACTTGGTTTCATGTTGGGCTAGGGTACCCTAGGGTAAAATTCGACTCTTTTTTTGTCTATTTTATTAAAGCACGGCGTGTAAGTAAAGGGGATTTAGGGCGGGTCAAAACTCCTTAGTTTTGTAATGGGTTAAAGGGTAAAACATAGGGCTCAAACGACACTCTAAGCCCAAATTTTTTGTGCATTTGAACTATATAAATTGGCATTTTGAGACTAGTTTAATCATACTCCAAAGTTAATAGTTGATGATGTATTGTTGATGTGAATTTGGGGAAGTTTTTCAAATAAATATGAGTAGTGATATGCTCTTGTGGCATTGTGTGCAGAGACCTAACTACTGGGCTATGTGTGAGGACCCTGCAGTTGTGTGTCCAAGACACATAATTGTAACCATTGAATATCTACTAAAAAAGAGAATTTTTGGAAAAAATACTATTTACTTGCATGATTGAGGTTGATAGATTGATGTGGATATATTGATGTGGATACATTGATGTATTTATTGGCTTATATATCTGCTACGGTTTCTAGTATGAATTGATTATACAATTGCGAAAGATCTATATTTTTTTTTGTTTAAGGATTTTTATAACTAGAAAAATTAGATCTTTGTGATTGCACGAGTCTGTTTTTGTGTTGAGGGTTTTATTAAAAATAGATCTGAATCAGGATAAAGGCACTTGCGTAGAGAAATAGTAGTTAGATCAAATCGGAAGGGTTACAACCACAACATAGTTCTCCCTAAGGGTGTAGAAACCTAGTTCCCAAACCCCCCCATATAGTTTCAGGTGATACTTTGTAATGTGCAAGCGGATCACTGCAGAAAGGGCCAGTAGTTGGAGGGTTTTGTTGATTTTACAAAACACTCTGAACCTAGGTCAGGACCCCTTAAGCCAAAAAATGGTTATGTTTGGGGATCAGGATGTATTTGAGGGAGATTTTATGTTGTGGCATATGACTGTTTAGTCAATTTAATGTCTTAAATTGTTATCATAAATGATCGATTGGAGTTAGTAATCTTATGAAGTACAGGTGCACTCTATATGATAGAAGTGTTTTCTTACTTAATTCATTGTGCTGATTTTAAAGTTGTTTTTAGGATTTTTTGTTTATCTTGAATGTCTAAATAAAACTAAGAAACTTAAACTAATTTGTAAAATGAAATCTAAATTCTTGACTATCAAGGCTATGATGATAATTCTTCTTTAGCTTATCTAAAAGTGAACAATTGACTTTAAGAAACTAGTAACAAGAGGAAACTTCAATATTTTTGTATGTTTTTGGAGTTTTTATGCAAATGAAATTAAAAACAAGAAATCACTAAAAAGTAATCACTCTTAAAGAAATTATTATAATGACTGAAAGGTAAAACTTGCAAGAAGGAAGAAAATGAAATGTTTATCTAAGAAAGGAAATTAATATATGAATCACTCTTCAAGAAAATATTCTAATGACCAAAAGGTAGAAATTGCAGGAAGAAAAAAAAGGAAATGCTTATCTAAGAAAGGAAATTAATCTGAGTGATAAATCTTAAGCTATATTAAATCAACCTATGTCAAAAAATATGATAAATTGTCTCTAAATATATTCAATCAAATAACTAAACATCTATCTAAACTATCTCTAAGTCTATTCAATTATAAAAAAACATCAATCCAAATTGTTTCTAAGTCTAGCAAAGCATATATCTTAACTATCTCTAAATATATTCAATTACAAAGAAAAGAATCTATCTAAATTATCTTTATAAAGTAGAGTACGTATCTGAATTAACTCTAATCCTATTCTATCATGAAGAAAAATAGTATATTCATATCATAACAAAATTCTATAAATGGAAATACAAAGGAGTGGAGTAATAGTATCAAATCTGATAATCTATATTAAAGAAATTCGAAAACTATTTGCAAAGAAAATAAAAATAGAGAAAATGTCTAATATACGAAAATGAAATGCATGTTTAATATACAAAATGCAAATGTAAACATAGTATATCTATGATATCAATTGCAATAAGAAAACAAATTACATAGAGTGTATATCTATGCAGAAAACAAACCAAAAAAGGAATAAGAAATTAAACAATGAAATGTCATAAAACTAAACAATTAAACCTCTTCTGTGAAGTGGCCCTCCACAACATAATGGTTTTGAACTTATTCGCAACTAACTATGGATCGATGATTCCAGAAACACATTCTCCTTTCATTGATAAAAATAAATTTTTAATATATTATAGTCTTATAATAAAATCGAACTTGTTTCAGGTTTACATAGCGTGGTATTTATAACAGAGTAGAATTAAATGTTTGAGGCTATCACACCTTTGGAGACTAATCAAAATTTGCATAAAAATCTAAACAAAAATTATATTTTTGTTGCTTTCATCATTTTCTACATGGAGAGAAAATCATGAAGCTTAACCTTCTCGCTCGCTTGCTTTAGTTCTTTCTTTGACTGAACCTTTGATCACAATCCTAGGGGCTTTCCTTCTCGATTTTGGATAGGTAGGTAGGATAGAATCTATAAATTTATCATTTCCAAACTTCCCATGTACTTCGATCCTTCATTGATTCTTTTGAACTTGTTGGATCATGACGCTAGCTACAAGAATGGAGATTAGCTGCAGAATTACATGAGTTCTGTAGCCAAATATAAGTTTTGTTCAAATAATAAGAAACATTTAAGATATAAAAAGGAGATCATTAAGGTACCTTACGAGGCTGAAAATGTGCAAATAAATACTGCTTGAGCTTATGGATTTTGAAAAAAAGGAGGAAAACGTAGTGAAATTGATGTCAAAATTGAAGAAGTCTTGAGGATCAACATACCCTCACTAAGATACCATTACATGTCCTCATGCAAATAAAAAATTATGAGCCTTCATCATATCACTGCATCTTCTCTGATACTTCTGCCAGGACATCCAAATTGATCTTCCTTCCCTTCTTTGGGGTCACTGATACCCTTGGCTTCCTCATTAGAATTTTATACTAAATTTTATGACATGTTTGCTCAGATGTCTATTCTTCTTTTTCAACTTTTGTTCTTCTTTAGAGAAAATCCCATATGTAGGAGAGTATTATCATTGATGATCTTCTCAATTTGATTATGTGTCTTCAGAGCTTCATGTTCATATTTGACATTCCTATTTAGTGTCTCTAGTTCAAAAATTTCTTGTTTCATAGTATTTACTTGGAGATTCTTGTGGACTGGAAGGTTTCTCTTCAAAACATGATGTTTTTCATGCATTTCTTCTTTATAAAGACTCAATATAATCATAAATTTATTGTTGAACTGGATCAATTTCTGGAGTTCTTTGGTTTGGTTCCTTTCTGGGTGAAACAATAGTAGGTGATGGAACCTCGGGATATTCTTCTAACTCAACAAGCTCTATTACTTCTGAAGGTGGATTTTTGGCTGCTTCTCTAGGTCTATAATTTCTTCTTACTGGTTGTGTATGGTTTTGAATATTTTACTTCTCTCTATTTTTCAATTTTTCTTTTCCTTTCATGTTAGCCTCTTTATTTTTATCAATTTGTTTCTTGAATTTTCCAAATAGCTCTAGAATGGGAATTTCATCTTCTGGCTATCCTTGAGATGGTTTTTTATCTTCAACAAAACTTTCAAATTTTGTTTTTCTTCCCCTTTTTCCTTTATTATCACTAGGTTGTTCCCGTTCTTTTTCTTGGAAATGATTTCAGATTAAGAAATTTTCCCAAGTATCTCTTAGGATTTTTAAATGAAATTCAATAAGAATTTTTATCAATCCATGATGATACATTGTATTATCTATGAATTTAATTCTCTTTTGAATAGTTCCTGCCATCTTCCTCAAGATATTAAGTAAAATGTATCAAAGATGTATCTTCCATCTTCAAGAAAATTCGTTAATAACCTAGCATGATAAAACAACATACATCCAAACCTTCCTTCACAGGTAAAAAAAATCTGAATTATTAACAACACATTTCTCCATTTTTCTTTAATATTTCTGCTAGCAATTCCCTTTTTGAAAATTCTAGTGTCCATACATCAGTTCTTTAAGAATCTTTTCCAGTCTTCTCCATTGATCCCTCTATTTTTAAACCATATATCTCTCGACTTCAGTAGTCCAATAGCCTCTACCATGAAGGATTTTGTAATTGTAAAATTGATGTCACCAATTTCAACGTCTACCCCATCAAAGGGTTTAGTGAAAGATTTAGTGACTTCTTTATGAAATCCATCGAATTTCTCCATAATGATAAGCCACTGATCTTTTTGCAACATTTCGTTCATTTTCGGATATCCTTCCATAAAATTCTTTCCCACAGGCTATGTTCTCAAAACCATATCCATAGCTTTGTCAAGAACTTCACCTTCAATACTGCCTCTTTTGACTGGGTCAATTGAAAGTTTCGATATCATTTTGGAAATGTGGATGATTTATGTTGTGGAATGGAAAAGATGTGCTAGTTAACGAGTGAATGAGTGAGGTTTCAGGGTTATTAAGAGTATGAGTGGGGTTTCAGAATGATAAATGACAATTTTTATCATTAATCAATGAAATTTGATTTGATCGTTGGGAAAATCATGAAGAGGTTTTAGTGGTGAATCATGAGATTAGATCTTGATTTGGCATAATCATTGTTTTTAATGATGTTATTTGAGATGGTGGTATATGGTGATCTAATTCATATATGAATGTTTGAAAATTTATTATTTAAATAAGATTTTGTATTTTCATAACTTGGATATAGCTAACCTTAATTGTTTCTTCTTGTCTTAATTCTTTAGGTATTCTCCAGTACATTCTTCAGTATGATCTTCAGTATAATATTCAACTACTTCTGTCAAAATTTCTTATTGTATATGAGTTGTAGAAATTTATAACAACTAGAAAATTTTATGAGCTGTAAAAACTCAACAATTCTATAGTTACACTTTATTTTTCTGAAAAATAAATGGAAATGCAAAGATTTTTTCATTTTACAATTGGAATGAAGAAAATGTAAGATGTAAGAAAACAATTCTTATTTTCACCTTATATTTTATGTATAAGAATGCCAATTAATGATTGGTTTTCATACTTATACAATTTTTCTTTAATAATATATATATATATGAAAATAAAAACAAGAATTATAAGTTGGGGAAGAAGAAATATTCTTCTTAAAAAACTTCAAATCAGCATTATCTTGAAAAATCTTGACAATCTCCTCTTTTGTCAATGGTTTATGATTAAACTTTAGTCAATGTCCATTTACAAGGAGAGGAATGTTTTATTCATAAATAGTTATAATATTGACTTCTCCATTATAAAAAACTGTCTCAATCTCATCAGACCCAAGCCAATGAGTTTGCAGTTTCACTTGGAAATATTTGAACTTTGAGTCAAAAAGGAGTGCCCAATCCCTTGCTTGGAATTTTCTCCCTTTAATGTATTTTCATGCCATCTGGATCTCTGTTGCTTAACTAGGCTGGTCTTTTGAACTGCATCTTCTCTTATTTCATCAAGCTCATTGATTTGTTCCATTCTATTCCTTTGTGATTCTGACAAGTCAAGTCTCAATTTGACTAATGCTTTTAAGGTTTTTATTTGGAACTCTATTGAAAAAAAGACTTTCTTCCCATAAACAAGTTCATAGGGAGTATGTCTTGTTGTGATTCTCCATGTGTTACGATAGGCCCATAAAGCTTCAAGAAGCTTTTTTTCCCAATCCATTCTATGCAAATGTATAGTCTTTGTGAGGATTGCTTCAATCACTTTATAAGTAGATTCCACTTGTCAATATTCCTATGAATGGTATGGAGTGGACTTCCTATGATCTATTTGTACTCTTCCATGATATTTTACACCATTCTGAATGTAAACTGAGTTCCTTGATCTATCACAATTTCCCTTGGAACACCAAAACAAGTAAAAATATCCTAAAAAAGAAATGAAACTACAAAATTTTCATTAGCAAAGGAAAGTGCTTTAGCTTCTACCCATTTAGTGACATAATTAGTTCACACAATAATATACCTCTTTTGTCTTGATAGTGGATTTATTGGTCCAACAAAATCCACAACCCATTTTTTAAAGGGTTCGATTAGTACTTGTGGTTGTAAGGGAATTTAATCTGAAGGAACAAGTTTCCCCATTTTCTGACAACTGTCACATATTTTAGCATATTCCTTGACATCCTTAAAAATGGATGGGAAATAATATCCTAAGAAAAGGATTTTGTAGGCATTCCTCTTGTGATAAAAGTGCCCTCCACATGGCTCATCATGGCATTCCTTTAGTATCTCAGGTATTTCATTCTCTTGTACACATATTCTAATGATGAGATATGGACCTGTCTTGTATAATTCCTCATTTACCCATGAATAAGGTGCACTCATTTGAATTATCTTCCTATTTTCTCTAGGAAAAAAATATGATTGTAGTTTTCCTGTGGCTAAATAATTAGCAATGTATACAAACCATGGAGATTTCATAGATATTGAAAAAATATGTTTATCAGGAAAACTATCTTCTACTGGTTTACCATTATTATCATTCTGAATTCTAGAGAAAAATTCAACAATTCTATTTTGTTTTATAGGTCGATCTAGAATGGTGATATTAAATTCTCGTAATTATAGTAGCCATCTTGTGATTCTACCATTATTGATAGATTTATTAATTAGATATCTAATTGCAGAATGATCTATGTGAATGAAAGTTTCATAGCGAGTGATGTAATGTCTAAAATTATTAATAGCATGGACAACAAATAGAAACTCTTTTTTAGTAACAATATAATTTAACTCAATGGGATTCAAATTCTTACTTTTATAGTAGGTGGCATAAGGGGTCAATTCTTTCTGTCCTAATGCATCTCCAAAAGCTATCTCTAAAGCATGAGATGATATATGAAAATATAATTTCGAATTTTGTCCTCTTAAGATGGGTGCTTTAGAAATATTTTCTTTCAACGTCTCAAATGCCTTTTGATACCCAATGTCTCAATTAAATTCACAATCATTTGTGAGCAGTTTGAAGAGTGGAGATGATTTTTTTTTAAATTTTGTTACACATTATTTTGTCACCATGACATTTTAATGTCTATATGGGTTCATTGACACCTATATAATGCTCCCTTAGAAGTCTCCAACCCTAAAGTTCCTAAACCAAGTCTTCAATTTAGAGAAAATCTTGTAAGAATCATAAAAATATTGGTACCACACTTTTCCTTAGTCTTACCTACGACACTGCACTCTTTTGCTTCAAAAATTGCAGATCATATCGCGTGTTTTCTTCATTAAAACTGCGAACCCCTGTAAAAGGTAAAATGAAGGTGAAAGTAAATTCTAGAAGCCTAGCTAGTGGAATATTCTCCCAGATGGAAGCTTCTAGAAGGTGCTATCTAGTTGAAGCCTTACTCCCTCCATTTATCATGAACATTCATTCCTTCATAAAAGGAGCATATTCCATGGATTATGGAACTTAATCCCTTGATAAGGGGACTCTATCCCTTCCATTTTGGAGTTGCAACCACTTTCCTTCTCCTATAAATTGAAGCTCTGGTTCAATCTCAAGGGTACATGCTGATATATGTAAAACTTCTCTATCCATTTTGTATACACTTAGTACTTGCTTTGTACTTGGTAGCTACGATAGGGAAGGGAGTTGCTGAAGAAACATATGTCTTTTTCTAGCTGCGAGAACAATTACATACTCATAGTTAGGCTGGTTCAAAGAGTGCAAGGGCTTGTCAGACAAAAGGAAAACACTTGTTGCGGACCCCGAAAGGACCTATACGACACCAAGGTGAATGCAGTTGTAAAAATACTTCTTTTATTCAAAGATAATACAATTGGACCATATTTTCTCAATAATTTGTTTATTTATTTATTTGAATGACTTATTTCTTAAATTCCTTGATAATTAAGATATATTTGTGATTTCTGAACTAGTATATGTCGCAGGTGGTTTTGATTCTCTTCCATGTCTTTGTTTGAAGATCTTAAGAGGTGACTTCTTGGAGCGACGAGGAAGAAGAATTCAACTAGCATTGGATTACAGGTAGGTCCTTTCTTCATCATAGAAAATTCTAAATCATATATAATCTAGAGAAAGTAGTTTACATTTGTCCTGTTTGTTTCTAGCTATCCTTGTGATAATAGGGAGATCTTTCTTGTCTGCAAGAATGATTTATCCGCATAAAAAAACCTATCTCAAGCTCCTAAGTTCTTTCCGTATTTTCTTGTTCGTTAATTAAATTGAAAGTCGACCATATGAGTACACCTTTTATCACTTTTTGAACTCGTTAAAACTTACGAAAAAGCAAAAACCATGAGAACATTTTTATTTATTTTTAAAACTTGTTCAAACTTACAAAAAAATGAAACCCTGGAGTTCTATTTTAAGCCCTTTTCATACTCTCTAAATATGAAAATATTGTCGGGTACTTGACTATTCGAACTCATTAAAGCAAATGAACGGTCGTCCTTTCAGTATAAGTTAACCCCTTTTTCAGACGGAAATGGAATATCTATGAAAAAGGTATATGTTGACTAATAACGATCAATAGAGTTCTCTCCTCTATTATTTTATCATTTTTTGGGCTTGAGAGACTAAATTTACGAAAAATTACACCCATGGAGTTTTCTTAAGTTTTTTCTTCTGACACCCTAAAATTGAAAAACACCGAGTTTCTCCTATACTGGACTCATTAAAATTTGAACAGTAAAGGACCTGTAAAACACAAACAAGAACGAACCACTAATTCTTAGGGTTTGATTTTTAAACTAAGTTGGACTCATCCAAAGGATGAGCTTATATAACAAACAAATGTTATCCTCCTCAAGCATGTCAAAAATAAAGAGGTACTTTCCAGAAATGGTGGGGGAAAGAGAGAAAATGGATCCAGTTGTCATACTTTGTTCAAAGGGAATATACCATTCCTGAACATGACACGTTTTTTCACACTTCCACCTGGGTTGGGAAAATCCTTTGCCTATCAGTTAATCGAACCACATTGAAAGTCTTCAGCCGGTTTCTGGGTATTAGCTTTAGGCCAATTGTCACCAAACCATCTGCAGTGTCGTTATGTGTTCAAGAGGATAGTTCAAATAAACCACTCATTGCAAACATTTGTCTCCATTTGCGTTGACCATCCCTGAGTCAGTCCTTGCAAAATATTTCTACAAAACTTGATCTAATGGTTTCGTGTCATTGGTTTTCCTAAGATGGGCCACTTTCTATCAACGATAGCATATCATCTAGGAAGTTGATCAAGAATCCTTCAGTACCTTGGAATCTCCATGCCTTAAGGGAAAGTTTCTTGCTTTCGATAGAAGATTACATCATTGATCTTCGATTGAATGATTCTGTTAAATATTCGACTTCAGATCACAAATTAACATTTCATAGATTGTACTGAGTACTTTGAGAGACATTGTCATTATTGGTGGTTTCTCTCACACTTCTTAATAGTTCACATCATTGACTAATAATCAAGCGGTTTCTACCATGTTTGACTTCGACACAATCAATCGCATGGTTAGAATCGTACTAGTTCGGGAAGCAGAAATCAAGACCCTGGATCTAGTTTCCACCATCTAGGTTACAAGGATTTTTTATTGTTCATTATACAATAGACTATTCCTGACATATGGCTACATCCATACTGTGTCTACTGTTTATGTAATATTAAAATCATTTCTATATCAGAACATTTTAGTTAAGTTTTGATTTATTTAGTTGTTCTTTTGAGTACGGGAATTCCTACCTCAGCGATAATATCTATATATATGTCTGCATTGAATGTTTTTACAGGTTCCAATCGGTGTCCACAAGCAAATCCTTGGAATGATAAAGCACTTCACTCTTCGAATTATCTCAGACTTCGCGCTTTAGGGGTTAATACGTTACACATTTTTTTGTCACCATGACATTTTAATGTCTATATGGGTTCATTAGCACCTATATAATGCTCCCTTAGAAGTATACAACCCTAAAGTTCCTAAACCAAGTCCTGAATTTGGAGAAAATCTTATAAAAATCATAAAAATATTGGTACCACACTTTTCCTTAATCTTATCTGCAGCATCACACTCTTTTGCTCTAGAAATTGTGGAGCTAACCACACTTTTTCTTCATTAAAACTACGGACCCATGTAAAAGGTAAAATGAAGGCGAAAGTAAATTCTAGAAGCCCAACTGGTTGAATATTCTCCCAGCTGGAAGCTTCTAGAAGGCGTTATCCAGTCTAAGCCTTAATCCCTCCATTTATCATGAACATTCATTCCTTCATAAAAGGATCCTATTCCTTGGATTTTGGAACTTAATCCCTTGAGAAGGGGACTCTATCCCTTCCATTTTGGAGCTATAACCACTTTCCTTTTCCTACAAATTGAATCTTTGGTTCAGTCTCAAGGGTACATGTTCATATATGTAAAACTTCTCTATCAATTTTGTATACACTTAGTACTTTATTTGTACTTGGTAGCTACGATAGAGAAGGGAATTGCTGAAGAAACATATGTTTTTTTCTAGTTGCGAGAACAATTACATACTCGTAGTTAGGCTAGTTCAAACAGTGGAAGGTCTTGTTAGACCAAAAGAAAATGCTTGTTCCAAACCCTGGAAAGACCTGTACGACGTCAAGGAGAACGCGATTGTAAGAATCCTTCTTTTATTTAAAGATAATACAATTGGATCCTGTTTTCTTGATAAGTTGTTTATGTATTTACTTGAATGACTGATTTCTTTAATTCCTTGATCATTAAGATAGATTTGTGATTTCTGAATTAGTATATGTTGTAGGTTCTTTTGATTATCTTCCATGTCTTTGTTTGCATATCTTAAGAGGTGACTTCTTGGAGTGACGAGGAAGAATAATTCAACTAGCATTGGATCACAAGTAGGTCCTTTCTTCATCATAGAAAATTCTAAATCATATATAATCTAGAGAAAGTAGTTTACATTTGTCCTTTTTGTTTCTAGTTATCCTTGTGATACTAGGGAGATCTTTCTTGTCCGCAAGAATTATTTATCCACATAACAAAGTTTTCTATAAATTTTATGTAGTATCCTGTAAAAAAAAGAAAACTCCTAACATATTTTTGACAATTTGGGATTGATAAATTCGAAATAACTTCAACTTTAGATGATTCCACCTTTATTTCATTTCCTAAAATATGGTGTCCAAAATAAATTCCTTTAGTAAACATCATAAAATATTTTCCTGACTTAATGATAGATTTTCTTCCTTACATCTTATGAGAATTGTTTTGGAAATTTCAAGAGCTTCTTCAGAATAATTTCCATAGAATGTAAAATCATCCATACAAACTTCAACACAATATTGAATTAGATAAGATAAAATACCTAATATTGCTCCTTGGAATGCTGAAGGTGCATTTCATAATCCAAAAGGAATTAATTGGTAAGCATAATTTCCCCATGGACAAGTAAAGGTGGTTTTGTCTTGATCTTCAGGTGCTACCTAAATTTGATTATAACCACTAAAAACGTCCAAGAATGAAAAATATTTCTTCCTTGCTAGTGTAACTAAAACTTGACATATTAAAGGTATTGGAAATTTATCTTTTAAAGTATATTTATTCAACTCCTTGTAATCAATACACACCCTCCATTTTCCATTCTTTTTAGGGACAATTATGAAAGGTGAAACCCACTCACTATCTGATATTGGATAAATAAAATTCACATTGAATAGTTTTTGTAGTTATTCCTTTACAATTTCCTTAATATTTGGATTCATTCTTCTTTGAGGCTGTCTGATTGGTCTAGAATTTTCCAAATATAGTTATGGTGTATGAAATTTTCAAGGTTTATTCCTTTCATGTTAATGTATTCCCATGCACATGGAGAAGAATTTTCTTGCAATGTTTTTATTAATTCTTATTTCTGAAATTATTCTAGGTTTTTTTTCATGTTTAATTTTTACGTGGAAAGATTTCAGATGTAGAATTACCAAATTATTGAATACAATATAAAGGCATTTGTCCGGATGGTAAGTACTAATATTACAATGTTCCTAAAATTTTTGAATATTCTCACATTGTGAAGATGATTCATGATTTTTTGTTGAATTTAGAATTTGATTTTCTTCACTAATGTGTAAGATAGTAAAAATAGGTTTATGTCATTGTAATCATCCATACATTATTCAATTTCTACTTCTATCATTGTTTTTTCTAGAGGATATAAAGTGAGTTTATTTTTTGAAATTACATCAAAGATAAACATATCACTAGATCTACAACTAATGAAAGCAACAACTCTAGCTAACCAAGGTCTCTCGTATATCAATGGATGTCCTCCTAATTTATTCTTCAGAGTTAAGATCATAAAGTCAACTGAATATTCCAAATAATCTAAGCATACATAAATGTATTCTAATACACCATCAAGTTTAATTACTAATCTGTCTCCTAGTTGTAGTAATGTTGGTGTATTTTGAAGATTTGAAAGTTTGAGTTGTTCCATAGTTTTTTTACTCATGATGTTTATGGCTGCTCGTAAGTCGATCAATGTGTTTTAGATCCCAATACCATTACTGTGTGTTTTCAAAGTGGGAATTTCTGGATCCAAATATTTCTATATGGTTGTTTTTCCCATCATGATATCTACAATTTTTCCCACTAACTATAGTATTTTTACTTCCTCTTTTTTTCTTCCATATTTCTTTATACTCAACTCTCTTATTGGTTTTGCAAGTATTGGAATTTATTTATTGGCTTGTAACAAAAAAAAATTGATACAACCGTTCTTTAATTCATCTAATATTAATTTTGGAAATAGGATTTGTTTTTCTACCCCTTTTTCAATTTGTAATCCTTCAGGAAAAGGGGGTTTTGGTATAGACACCAAAGGTTTTTCTATGATAGGAGTTGAGTTTATTAGATTATCTTGTGTTCGATTTTAAAAATTTTGATCTCGATGGAGAGATGTCTCTTCTCCATAATGATTATTCTTAATTTGAAGCTTTTTATCTTGATGAAGAGAATTCTCCTCATCGGAGTGATCAAATTTTTCCAGAATAACAACATAAGGAACCTTCTTCTCTAATATGCTACCAGATCTACGCTGAACTTTATTAATATCTAGTGGTGTTATTATATAAGTCTGAAAATTTTTCCCCTTCATGTTTTAAATATGTTGTGCATTTTTATTGTTTGGGCTTGGAACTGGCTAAATAGGTAATTGGTTTGGAATTTGTGGAAATGGTAATGAAATTTGTGGACTATGATTTGGAAATTGAGGTTTTTGACTGGTTTGAGGAAAATGATGTGGTGGATAATTGAGATAATATTGTGGATATTGGTGATATTAAGAATATTTACCATAAGTATTTTTCATTCCGTGTGTCTAAGGTTGGGGTTGAGACCAGCATTGTTGCCATGAAATTGAGGAATTCTCGTTATTCTATGGGGGTTGAGTATACATCTGAGTGTTAAAAACTTGTGGTCCTTGCCATGGTATTATAGCAACAAAACAAGGAGGATCTACTTGGTGTGGGGCTATTTCCTCGTGGTAAACCACCTTAAGACCTGGAATATAAGGAAAAAAAAAATTCGCGAGTTTTTGTACATATAAAACAGGTCTATAATATTTTTAAATCAAGAGGAAATTCTCTTAAGGCATGTTTCTTTCTTCATTTACAACAATATATATATATATATATATATATATGACATCACTTTCAGATCTTTGCTTATTTTGTATTTTTAGGGTGTCTATTTGTTTTCTTAGACTCCCTAAAATATATATTTTGAATTTATAAAAAAAATGTCCTATTTCATCCCTACTTACTGTTCCAGCTATAGATTTATTATCTCTATAGAGAATTTGATCTCTTGAACTCCTCCGAACTCTCGAATTTTCTCTTGAAAGATATATACATAATTCGGAAATGTCAGGAAATGATAGTTGAGAAATGTATCCCTTTCCCATAATATTAAGAATATCTATCCATTCATCTCTAATGGCTTTCAACATGAGATATTTTAAAGTACCTTCATCCAAATTTTGTATACTATCCATTTTTATATTGTAACTGAATCTTTCAATTAGGTCCTCTAAGTTTTCATCTTCTCTTTCCATAATCTTATAAACTTCATTTTTCTGATTATGAGGTGTGCAGTACTCCTTGCATTTTTGTAAGAATGCATTCTTCAATTCTACCCATGTCCTAATATAATGTGTTATTAATCTCATGAACCATTTTATTGTTGGATTCTTAATATTTGCAAGAAATAATTTCAACTTTATAGAATCGAGTAACTAGTCATATGATCTACATAAAACTTTGAATTCAAACAAAAATGTTTTAGGATCTTCACACCTTAATCCATCAAAATTGGGGAGGATGTATGGTGATATATTCTTCATTGTGCCATTTGTATCCTCATATAATATAGAAAATCCAACATGATCTACTTCTTTTGTATTTGCTCCTCCTCTTCTTTCTTCTATTTCTTCTCCCCTCCCTCTTCCTCTATGTCATCCTCCCCCTTGTCCTCCATATCGAATCCTAGGTCTACCTCCTCCTAGCCTTAATTGGTCATCATTCAGATTTTGTACTTCTCCTTATCCTTCTCCATCCATTCTAGATTCCTCAAAACTAATATAGGTTTCTAAATTTGGAATTACTTGTTCCTCTTCTGATTCTTATGGTTCTTGTATCAATGGTATATTAAAGAAGACTTCTTCCTCTTCTCCACTATGGATTTCTAGCTCTTGGGCTAAGAGTTGTTCTCCAATAGATGTTAAAAATATTACTCCTTCAATTGGGGATCTAGGGTCTTCTTCTTCTATAAATGCTTCAATTGATGAATTTGGACAGTCTCTAGGATAAATTTATGATATTAAGAGTTCACGAAGTCTATGTCTTACTGGTAAGAATGGAATACAAGTTTGGGTGGATGGTGTGGCACTACGAGGTGTTGATGGAGTGACTGGTGTTTTTGAGATCAAACGTCTACCTCTAGCTACAAATATACGCCTATAATCTCTTTCTTTACGTATGTCATTTTTTTATGGTATTGTTTGGTTTTGTTTTATTTTTTTATATTAAAAGATAAGGCACCTAATTACACCTCCCGAGCAATGGTGCCAAAATTTTTAGTCAACTTAATGTCTTAAATAGCTATCATAAACTTTTGACTGGAGTTAGTAATCTTATGAAGTGTAGGTGCATTATATATGCTAGAAGCCTTTTCTTACTTAATTCATTGTGTTGATTTTAAAGTTGTTTTTAGGATTTTTTGTTTATCTTAAATGTATAAATGAAATTGAGAAACTTAAAACTAATTTGTAAAATGAAATCTGAATTCAACTATAAAGGCTATGATGAAAATTCTACTTTAGCTTATCTAAAAGCGAACAACTGACTTTAAGAAATAAGGAACAATAAGAAACTTCAATATTTTTGTATGTTTTTGGAGTTTTTATGTAAACGAAATTAAAAACAAGAAATCACTAAAAAGTAATCACTCAGAAAGAAAGTATTCTAATGAATGAAAGGTAAAACTTGCAAGAAGGAAGAAAATGAAATATTTATCTAAGAAAGGAAATTAATCTATGAATCACTCTTAAAGAAAATATTCTAATGACAGAAAGGTAAAAATTTAAGGAAGAAAAAAAAGGAAATGTTTATCTAAGAAAGGAAAATAATCTACGATAAAGCTATATTGCATAGAACAAAATTAATCTTAATGATAAATCTTAAGCTATATCAAATCAACATATGTCGACAACTATGATAAATTACCTCCAAATATACTAAATCAAATAAATAAAATATCTATATAAATTATCTCTAAGTCTATTCAATTATAAACAAAACATCAATCCAAATTGTTTCTAAGTCCAGCGAAGCGTATATCTAAACTATCTCTAAATCAATTCAATTACAAAGAAAAACATGTGTCTAAATTATCTCTATAAAGAAGAGTACCTATCTAAATGAACTCTAATTCTATTCAATTATGAAGAAAAAACATCTACTCTAATCATAATGAAATTCTGTAAATGGAAAGAACAAGTAGTAGAGTAACAATATACAATATGATGATCTATACTATGGAAATTTGAAAATTATTTTCAATGAAAATAAAAACAAAGCATATGTCTACTGTACTAAAATGAAATGCATGTTTAATCTATGAAATGGAAATGTAAACAGAGTATATCTATACTATCAATTGAATTAAGAAAATAAATAAATAGATCATAAATCTATGTGGAAAACACAACAAAATGCATAACAAATTAAAGTATGAAATAACATAAAATTAAACAATTAAACCTCTTCTATGTTTGGGCCCTCCACAATAGAATGGTTCTGAACATATTCGCAACAAACTACGCATCAATGATTCCATAAACTAATAACTAGTTGGGAATATGTTTAGAACCATTCTGTTGTGTAGGGGCCCTCCACAACAAAATGGCTCTGAATATATTGGCAACTAACTATGCATTGATGATTCCATAAACACCTTCTCCTTTGATTGATAAAAATAAGGTTTTAATAAATGAGAGTCTTACAATAAAATTGAACTTGTTTCAGGTTTACACAGTCTGGTATTTATAATAGAGTCAAATTAAATGTTTGAGTCTATCATACATTTGGAGACTAATCAAACTATGCATAAAACTCTAAAACGACATGTGATTTTTGTTTCTTTCACGATTTTCTATGTGGAGAGAAAATTGTGAAGCTTATTCTTCTCGTTCGCTTGTTTCGGTTCTTTCTTAGACTAACCCTTTGACCGAAATCCTAGGCACTTTCCTTCTTTGTTTTGGACATGTATATCGGATAGAATCCATTAATGGATCATTTCCAAAATTCCCATGTACTTCACTCCTTCATTCATTCTTCGAAACATGTTAGACCATGGAAATGGCTATAGAAAATGAGATTAGCTGTAGAATTGCATGAATTTTGTAGCCAAATACAAGTTTTATTAAAATAATAAGAAACATTTAAGATATGAAAAAGAGGTCATTAAGGTACCTTACCAGAATAAAAATGTGAAAGTAAATATTTCTTGAGCGTATGGACTTTTTCAAAAAGGAGGAAAAGGTAGTGAAATGGATATCAAAATTGAGGTAGTCTTGAGGCTCAACAACGACTAAGCCTCAATTACTAGATTCTTTGGATAGAAAGGTGCACCAATTCACGATCCAAGAGAACTGCAATCTACAATTATCTACTAAAGAGTGGGAACAAATATTTATCTATACATAGTTGCACGAAATTTTCTTAGCATTGTTCACAATAGAATTTCTTGAATGGTTATCTCAGCATGCACGATTTCAAACCTATGCAAAGGACGTCGCAGTCACAAAGTGGACTCATCAGTTGATTTGGAAATTGGAAAAATCTAGCAATAATATCACCCATGCAGTAGATTACTGGATCGAAAACATTTTGTGTTGATTTGTCCTTGGATTATGGAACTTAATCCCTTGATAAGGGGACTCTATCCCTTCCATTTTGGAGTTTTAACCACTTTCCTTCTCCTATAAATTGAAGCTTTGGTTCAATCTCAAAGGTACATGTTGATATATGTAAAAGTTCTCTATCCATTTTGTATACACTTAGTACTTTCTTTGCACCTGGTAGTTATGACAGAGAAAGGAATTTTTGAAGAAACATACGCTTTTTTCTAGCTGTGAGAATGATTACATACTCATAGTTAGGCTGGTTCAAAGAGTGGAAGGGCTTTTTAGACCAAAGGAAAACACTTGTTGCAGACCCTGGGGGGATCTGTATGACATCAAGGTGAATGCAGTTGTAAGAATCCTTCTTTTATTTAAAGATAATACAATAGGATCATGTTTTCTCAATAATTTTTTTATGTATTTACTTGAATGATTTATTTCTTTAATTCCTTGATCATTAAGATATATTTGTGATTTCTGAATTACTATATGTTGCAGGTGCTATTGATTCTCTTCCATGTCTTTGTTTTTATATCTTAAGAGGTGACTTCTTGGAGCAACGAGGAAGAGGAATTCAACTAGCATTGGATCACAGGAAGGTCCTTTCTTCATCATAGAAAATTATAAATCATATATAATCTAGATAAATTATTTTACATTGTCCTATTTATTTCTAGCTATCCTTGTGATAATAGGGAGCTCTTTCTTGTCTGCAAGAAAAATCTATCTGCATAACAAAACCTATCTCAAGCTCCCGAGTTCTTTCTGTATTTTCCTGCTCATTAATTAAATTGAAAGTCGACCATATGAGTACACATTTTATCACTTTTTTGAACTCCTTAAAACTTTTAAAAAAGAAAAAACCATGAGTACATTTTTATCCCTTTTTTGAACTCGTTAAAATTTATGAAAAAGCGAAAACCATGAGTACATTTTTATTTCATTTTCAAACTCGTTCAAACTTATGAAAAAAAAAACCCAGAGTTATCTTTTAAGCCCTTTTCAGACTCTCTAAATATGAAAATATTTTTGCGTACTTGACTATTCGAACTCATTAAAGGAAATGAACGGCCATCCTTTCAGTATAATTTTACCCCTTTTCCGAACTGAAATGGAATATTTATGAAAAAGGTATATGTTGACTAATAATGGTCAATAGAGTTCTCTCCTCTATTATTTTATCCTTTTTCGGCCTAGAGAGGCTAAATTTATGAAAAAGTACACCCACGGAGTTTTCTTAAGTTTTTTCTTCTAACTCCCTAAAATTGAAAAACACTGAGTTTCTCCTATACTGGACTCATTAAAATTTCAACAGTAAAGGACCTGTAAAATACAAACAAGAATGAACCACTCCTTCTTAGGGTTCGATTTTTAAACTAAGTTGGACTCATCCGAAGGATGAGCTTATATAACAAGCAAATGTTATCCTCCTCAAGCTTGTCAAAAATAAAGAGGTACTTGCCAGAAATGGAGGGGGAAAGAGAGAAAATGGATCCAGTTGTCATACTTTGTTTAAAATCAATATACGACGCTTGAACACGAAACTTTTTATCACACTTCCAGCTGGGTTGGGAAAATCCTTTGCCTATCAGTTACTCAAACCACATTGAAAGTCTTCAGCTGGTTTATGGGTATTAGCTTTAGGCCAATTGTCACCAAACCATCTGTACTGTCATTATGTGTTCAAGAGGAAAGTTCAAATAAACCATTCATTTGCAAACATTTGTCTCCATTCGCGTTGACCATCCCTGAGTCAGTCCTTGCAAAATATTTCTACAAAACTTGATCTAATGGTTTCGTGTTGTAGGATTTCCTACGATGGGCCACTTTCTATCAACAATAGCATATCATCTAGGAATTTGATCCTGAATCCTTCAGTACCTTGGAATATGTATGCCTTAATGGCAGGTTTCTTGCTTTCGATAGAAGATTACATCATTGATCTTCGATCGAATAATTCTGTGAAATGTTTGACCTCATATTACAAATTCACATTTCATAGATTGTACTGAGTACTTTGAGATCCATTTTCATTATTGGTGGTTTCTCTCACACTTTTTAACAGTTCACATCATTGACTGAGAATCAAGTGGTTTCTACCAGGTTCGACTTCGACACAATCAATCGCATGGTTAGAATTGTACTAGTTCGGGGAGCAAAAATCAAGACCCTAAATCTATTTTCCACCATCGAGGCTACAAGGATTTTTTATTGTTCATTATACAGTAAAATATTCATGACAGATGGTTGCATCCATACTGTGTCTACTATTGATGTAATATTAAAATCATTTCTATATCAGAACATTTTAGTTAAGTTTTGATTTAGTTAGTTGTTGTTCTGAGTATGGGAATGCATACCTCAACAATGATATGTATATATATATATATCTGCATTAATTTTTTTTACAGGTTCCAACCGGTGTCCACAAGTAAATCCTCGGAATGATAAAGCACTTCACTCTTCGAATTATCTCAAACTTCACGCTTTATGGGGCAATATGTGACACATTATTTTGTCAGCATGACATTTTAATGTCTATAGGGGTTCATTAAGACCTATATAATCCTCCCTTAGAATTATACAACCCTAAAGTTCCTAAACCAAGTCGTGAATTTGGAAAAAAGGTTGTAAAAATCATAAAAATATTGGTACCGCACTTTTCCTTAGTCTTATCTACGACACCGCACTCTTTTGCTCTAGAAATTGTGGAGTCGACCGTAAGTTTTCTTCATTAGAATTGCGGACCCCTGTAAAAGGTAAAATGAAGGCGAAAGTAAATTCTAGAAGCCCAGTTGGTTAAATATTCTCCTAGTTGGAAGATTCTAGAAGGCGTTATCTAGTCGAAGCCTTAATCCCTCCATTTATCATGAACATTCATTCCTTCATAAAAGGAGCCTATTCCTTGGATTTTGGAACTTAATCCCTTGACAAGGGGACTCTATCCCTTCCATTTTGGAGCTATAACCACTTTCCTTCTCCTATAAATTGAATCTTTGGTTCAGTCTCAAGGGTACATGTTGATATATGTAAAAATTCTCTATCCATTTTGTATACAATTAGTACTTGCTTTGTACTTGGTAGCTACAATAGAGAAGGGAATTGCTGAAGAAACATATACTTTTTGCTAGCTTCCAGAACGATTACATACTCGTAGTTAGGCTAGTTCAAAGAGTGGAAGGTCTTGTCAGACCAAAGGAAAACGCTTGTTCTGAACACCGGAAAACCTGTATGACATCAAGGTGAATGCGGTTGTAAGAATCCTTCTTTTATTTAAAGATAATACAATTGGATCCTATTTTCTCAATAATTTGTTTATGTATTTACTTGAATGCCTTATTTCTTAAATTCCTTGATCATTAAGATAGATTTTTTATTTTTGAATTAGTATATGTTGCAGGTGCTTTTGATTATCTTCCATTTCTTTGTTTGCATATCTTAAGAGGTGACTTCTTGGAGCGACGAGGAAGAAGAATTCAACTAGCATTGGATCACAAGTAGGTCCTTTCTTCATCATAGGAAATTCTAAATCATATATAATCTAGAGAAATTAGTTTACATTTGTCCTATTTGTTTCTAGTTATCCTTGTGATACTAGGGAGATATTTCTTTTCTGCAAGAATGATTTATCTACATAACAAAGTTTTCTATAAATCTTATCTAGTATCCTGTAAAACCAAGAAAACTCCTAACATATTTTTGACAATTTGGGATTGATAAATTGGAAATAACTTCAAATTTAGATGAGTCCACCTTTATTTCATTTCCTAAAATATGGTGTCCAAAAGAAATTCCTTCAGTAAACATTATAAAATATTTTTCCTGACATAATGATAGATTTGGTTCCTTACATCTTATGAGAATTTTTTTGGAAATTTCAAAGGCTTCTTCAAAATAATTTCCATAGACTGTAAAATCATCCATATAAACTTTGACACAATCTTGAATTAGATAAGATAAAATACCTAATACTGCTCTTTGGAATGCTGAAGGTGCATTTCATAATCCAAAAGGAAGTAATCGGTAAGCATAATTTCCCCATGGACAAGTAAAGGTGGTTTTGTCTTGATCTTCACGTGCTACCTAAATTTGATTATACCCACTAAAACCATCCAAGAATGAAAAATATTTCTTCCCTACTACTGTATCTAAAACTTGACATATTAAAGGTAATGGAAAGTTATCTTTTAAAGTATCTTTATTCAACTCCTTGTAATCAATACACACCCTCCATTTTCCATTATTTTTAGGGACAATTACGAAAGGTGAAACCCACTCACTATTTGATATTGGATAAATAAAATTTACATTGAATAGTTTTTGTAGTTCTTCCTTTAAAATTTCCGTAAGATTTGGATTCATTCTTCTTTGAGGCTATCTGATTGGTCTAGAATTTTCCAAATATAGTTATGGTGTATGAAATTTTCAAGGTTTATTCCTTTCATTTTAATGTATTCCCATGCACATGGAGTAGAATGTTTTTGCAATGTTTTTATTAATTCTTATTTTTGAAATTATTCTAGGTTTTTTTTCATGTTTAAATTTTTACCTAGAAAGATTTCAATTGTAGAATTACCAAATTATTGCATAAAATGTAAAGGCATTTGTCTGGATGGTAAGTATTAAGTATTACAATGTTCCTAAATTTTTTGACTATTCTCACATTGTGAAGATGATTCATGATATTCTGTTGAATTTAGAATTTGATTTTCTTCACTAATGTGTAAGATAGTAAAAATAGGTTGTATGCCATTGTAATCGTCCATACATTATTCACTTTCTACTTATATAATTATTTTTTCTAGAGGATATAAAGTGAATTTCTTTGTTGAAATTCCATCAAAGATAAACATATCACCAGTTCTACAACTAATGAAAGCAAAAACTCTAGCTAACCAAGGTATCTCATATATCAATGGATGTCCTCCTAAGTTATTCTTGGGAGTTAAGATCATAAAGTCAACTGAATATTCCCAAGAATCTAAGGATACATAGATGTATTCTAATACACCATCAAGTTTGATTACTGATCTATCTAGTAGTTGTAGTAATGTTGGTGTATTTTGGAGATTTGGAAGTTTGAGTTGTTCCATAGTTTTTTTACTCATGATGTTTATGGCTTCTCGTAAGTCGATCAATGTGTTTTAGATCCCAATACCATTACTATGTGTTTTCAAAGTGGGACTTTCTGGATCCAAATATTTCTATATGGTTGTTTTTCCAATCATGATATCTACAATTTTTCCCAATAACTGTATTATTTTTACTTCCTCTTTTTTTCTTCCATATTTCTTTATACTCAACTCTCTTATTAGTTTTGCAAGTATCGGAATTTATTTATTGGCTTGTAAGAAAAAAAAATTGATACAACTGTTCTTTAATTCATCTAATATAATTTATTAATTTTGGAAATAGGATTTGTTTTTCTACCCCTTTGTCAATTTTTAATCCTCCAAGAAAACGAGGTTTTAGTATAGACACCAAAGGTTTTTCTATGATAGGAGTTGAGTTTATTAGATTATCTTGTGTTTGATTTTCAAAATTTTGATTCTGATGAAGAGATGTCTCTTCTCCATAACGATTATTCCTATTTTGAATTTTTTTATCTTGATGAAGAGAATTATCCTCATCAGAGTGATCAAATTTTTCCTGAATAACAACATAAGGAACCTTCTTCTCTAATATGCTACCAGATCTAAGTTGAAATTTATTAATATCTAGTGGTTTTATCATATAAATCTAAAAAATTTGTCCCTCCATGTTTTAAATAGGTTGTGCATTTTTATTGTTTGGGTTTGGAACTGGATGAATAGGTAATTGGTTTGGCATTTGTGGAAATGATAATGAAAGTTTTGGACTATGGTTTGGAAATTGAGGTTGTTGACTGCTTTGAGGAAAATGATGTGGTGGATAATTGAGATAATATTGTGGATATTGGTGATATTCAAAATATTTACCATAAGTATTTTTCATTCCTTGTGTCTGAGGCTGGGGTTGAGATGAGGGTTGATGCCATGGAATTAATGAATTCTAGTTATTCTATGGGGGTTGAGTATACATCTGAGTGCTAAAACCTTGTGGTCCTTGACATGGTATTATAGCAACAAAACAAAGAGGATATACTTGGTGTGGGGCTATTTCCTCTTGTTAAACCACCTTAAGACTTGGAATATAAGGACAATTTTTTTTTTCACGAGTTTCTGTACATATAAAATAGGTCTGTAATATTTTTAAATCTAGAGGAAATTTTATGAAGGCATGTTTCTTTCTTCATTTACGACAAAATATATATATGACATCACTTTCAGATCTTTGCTTATTTTGTAGTTTTAGGGTGTTTATTTGTTCACTGAGACTTCCTAAAATATATATTTTGAATTTATCAAAAAAATGTCCTATTTCATCCCTACTTACTGTTCGAGCTGCAGATTTATTATCTCTATAGAGAATTGGATCTCTTGAACTCCTCCAAACTCTTGAATTTTTTCTTGAAAGATATATATATAATTCACAAATGTAGGAAATGATAGTTGAGAAATGTATCCCATTCCCATCATATTAAGAATATATATCCATTCATCTATAATGGCTTTCAACATGAGAGATTTAAAAGTACCTTCATCCAAATTTTGTATCCTATCCATTTTTATATTGTAACTGAATCTTTCAATTACGTCCTCTAAGTTTTCATGTTCTCTTTCCATAATCTTAAAAACTTCATCTTTCTGATTATGAGGTGTGCAGTAATCCTTGTATTTTTGTAAGAATGTATTCTTCAGTTCTTCCCATGTCCTAATATAATGTGTTATTAATTTCATGAACCATTTTAATGTTGGATACTTAAGATTTGCAGGAAATAATTTCATCTTTATAGAATCAAGTAAGTATTCATATGATCAACATAAAACTTTGAATTCAAAGACAAATGTTTTAGGATCTTCACTCCTTAATCCATGAAAATTGGGAAGGATGGATGGTGATATATTCTTCATTGTGCCAGTTGTATGCTCATATAATATAAGAAATCCAATAGGATCTGCTTCTTCTGTATTTTTTATTCCTCTTCTTTCTTCTATTTCATCTCCCCTTCCTCTTCCTCTACGTCATCCTCCCCCTCGTCCTCCATATCGAATCCAATGTCTACCTCCTCCTATCCTTAATTGGTCATCATTCAGATTCTGTACTTTTCCTTATCCTTCTCCATCCATTGTAGATTCCTCAAAACTAATATAGGTTTCTAAATTTGGAATTACTTGTTCCTCTTCTGATTCTTATGGTTATTGTATCAATGGTATATTAAAGAATACTTCTTACTCTTCTCCACTATGGATTTCTTCCTCTTGGGCTAAGATTTGTTCTCTAATAGATGTTAAAAATATTACTCCTTCAATTGGGGATCTAGGGTATTCTTCTTCTATAAATTCTTCAGTTGATGAATTTGGAGATTCTCTAGGATAAATTTTTGATCTTAAGAGTTCAAGAAGTCTATGTATTACTATTAAAAATGGAATACAAGTTTTGGTGGATGGTGTGGTACTACAAGGTCTTGATGGAGTGACTGGTGTTTTTGAGATCAAACTTCTACCTCTAGCTACAAATATAACCCTATAATCTCTTTCTTTATGTATGTAATTTTTTTATGGTATTGTTTTGTTTTGTTTTGTCTTTTTATAAGAGATAAGGCTCCTAGTTACACCTCCCCAGCAATGGTGCCAAAATTTTTAGTCAACTTAATGTCTTAAATTGCTATCATAAACTATTGACTGGAGTTAGTAATCTTATGAAGTGTAGGTGCATTATATATGCTAGAAGCATTTTCTTACTTAATTCATTGTGTTGATTTTAAAGTTGTTTTTAGGAGTTTTTGTTTTTCTTGAACGTTTGAATGAAACTGAGAAACTTAAAAATAATTTGTAAAATGAAATCGAAATTCAACTATAAAGGCTATGATGAAAATTCTACTTTAGCTTATCTAAAAGTGAACAATTGACTTTAAGAAATAAGGAACAATAAGAAACTTCAATTTTTTTGTATGTTTTTGGATTTTTTATGTAAACAAAATTAAAAACAAGAAATCACTAAAAAAGTAATCACTCAGAAAGAAATTATTCTAATGAATGAAAGGTAAAACTTGCAAGAAGGAAGAAAATGAATATTTATCTAAGAAAGGAAATTAATCTATGAATCACTCTTAAAGAAAATATTCTAATGACAGAAAGGTAAAAAATTTAGGAAGAAAAAAAAGGAAATGTTTATCTAAGAAAGGAAAATAATCTACGATAAACGTATATTGCAAAAAACGAAATTAATCTTAATGATAAATATTAAGCTATATCAAATTAACATATGCCGACAACAATGATAAATTGCCTCTAAATACACTCAATCAAATAAATAAAATATCTATATAAACTATCTCTAAGTCTATTCAATTATAAACAAAACATAAATCCAAATTGTTTCTAAGTCTAGCAAAGCGTATATCTAAACTATCTCTAAATAAACTCAATTACAAAGAAAAACATCTATCTAAATTATCTCTATAAAGCAGAGTACCTATCTAAATTAACTCTAATTCTATTCAATTATGAAGAAAAAGCATCTACTCTAATCATAACGAAATTTTGTAAATGGAAATAACAAGTAGTGGAGTAACAATATCAAATATGATGATCTATACTATGGAAATTTGAAAGTGATCTTCAATGAAAATAAAAACAGAGCATATGTCTACTGTACGAAAATGAAATGCATGTTTAATATATGAAATGGAAGTGTAAAAAGAGTATATCTATGCTATGAATTGCAATGAGAAAACGAAATAAACAGAGCGCATATCTATGCGGAAAACACAACAAAATGCATAACAAATTAAACTATGAAATAAAAGAAAATTAAACAATTAAACCTCTTCTATGTTTGGGCCCTCCACAATATAATGGTTCTGAACATATTTGCAACAAAATACGCATTGATGATTCCATAAACTAACAACTAGTTGGGAATATGTTCAGAACCATTTTCTTGTGTAGGGGCCCTCCACAACAGAATGGTTCTGAATATATTCGCAACTAACTACGCATCGATGATTCCATAAACACCTTCTCCTTTGATTGATAAAAATAGGGTTTTAATAAATGACAGTCTTACAATAAAATTGAACTTGTTTCAGGTTTACACAAACTGGTATTTATAATAGATTCAAATTAAATTTTTGAGGCTATCATGCGTTTGGAGACTAATCAAACTATGCATAAAACTCTAAAACGACATGTGATTTTTGTTGCTTTCACGATTTTCTATGTGGAGAGAAAATCATGAAGCTTATTCTTCTCGTTCATTTGTTTCGGTTCTTTCTTAGAATAACCCTTCGACCGCAAGCTTAGGCACTTTCCTTCTTGGTTCTAGACATGTATATCGGATAGAATCCATTAATGGGTCATTTCCAAAGTCCCATGTACTTCACTCCTTCATTCATTCTTCAAAACATGTTAGACCATGGAAATGGCTATAGAAAATGAGATTAGCTGTAGAATTGCATGAATTGTATAGCCAAATACAAGTTTTATTCAAATAATAAGAAACATTTAAGATATGAAAAAGAGGTCATTAAGGTACCTTACTAGACTAAAAATGTGAAAATAAATATTGCTTGAGCATATGGACTTTTTCAAAAAGGAGGAAAAGGTAGTGAAATGGATGCCAAAATTGAGGTAGTCTTGAGGCTCAACAACGACTAAGCCTCAATCAATAGATTCGTTGGATAGAAAGGTGAACCAATTCATGATCCAAGAGAACTGCAATCTGCAATTATCTACTAAGGAGTGGGAACAAATATTTATCTTTACATAGCAGCACGAAATTTTATTAGCATCATTAACAACATAATTTCATGAATGGTTATCTCAGCATGCACAATTTCAAACCTATGCAAAAGATGTTGCAGTCACAAAGTGGACTCATCAGTTGATTTGGAAATTGGAAAAATCTAGCAATAATATCACCCTTGCAGTAGATTACTGCATCGAAAACATTTTGTGTTGATTTGTCACTGAATTTTCTATTGACACATTTGTGTCATATTATGAAGCTAAAATAATGTTTTTCAAAGGTCCTTGAGTTAATTTCATGCACGCTATAAAGTTTTGGGCTAAAATTATCTTATGTGAAGAGGGTACTCTCTGAAACAATACCGAGTTAATTTTCAGAAGAGGTTAATGCAGCTCTATGCATAGTGGGAAATTTTACAATACAGATTCAAATGAAGATTTTGTGTACAATTCTCTGAAAGGAAAATATGACAGTGACAAAGAGTCTGAAACAAGTATTTTGGTGAATTTGTGTAGTCTAAAGTAAGGGCTACAACTATGCTTTAGATCCCATCCAACCCACTCCCAAATTTGCCTCATACTCCACTCCATCCCACTCCACCTCCACCACCAGTATTTGATATGACTAACTCTATTAAGATGCATACTTTAAAGGGTGTCAGAAATGAATACACTGAACAATTCTCGTTCATCGCAGAGGCTGTGTGGAAGGAACAACAGATTAAAGATGAATATTTTTAGAATGCACAGCTCGTTATTGCATTTGAAGAATGCACACTAGAATGGTATATGAGTTATGTAGAAAATAACCCTAATGCGATGATAGATAATCTCAAAGATGCATTGAAGGAACAGTTACTGAAGTTGAAATCATATGCTGAATGTGTTACTGAATTAAAATATGTTCATCAAGAAGTTTATGAGACTGTATGGGAAGCAGGCTAGCAGTTAAAACACATCATCATAGAAGGAGGCTTCACTATTAGTGATGATCAATATAATGAAAGGTTCATTGCAAAAGCATTACTACCGCATCTACGCATGTGTTTGTCTCAGTAGAAGATCATGCCCAAGGCCAAAGTTGTGGAAATCACAATGAAGCTGGAAGCATCTCCGATCCAGAATGCATAGGATGGGGTTTAACAGATTTATAGCCAATTGGCTACCCTACACTTAAAATTACAAATCTTGTGGAAGGAGAATGGAAAGGATGTGCACTCAGAGATATGGTGTGTACACTGCAAAGGTTAAGGACACTAAAAGGAGTAATTTACGATATTTGTTGAATATCCAAAATTTGGAGGACCAAGTTCGATCAAACCTACTCTAAGTGTTGGAGCACCACCAGGTGCAAACCCTCCAATATTGTGAGTAATATGTCAAGTATTGGGAAAAAACCCTACAAAATATTGTCCTAGGTTGCATAAATATATTTCGACAGAGAAGCAGCTCTATTGCAACTTTTGATGATATGTAGGACATGATGAGAAGCACTATCACGGTTTTGACCTAATCATTGACCAATATATGACTTATAGAATGTAGTAAAAAAATAGGGGTCCAGATTCACCTGCGTCACCCTCTCGGGGCGGTGGATTTCAGGGCCGACGGCGTGGAAGAGGAGAAGGAGATGGTCAAGGAAGAGGCAAGATAATTTTTTATAATTACGGAAAAGTCAACAAGCTCATGCGTGACTACACGAACCCAATACAATAATCCTGTAGGTATTTTTGGCAGTTTCACCATGTAATTGAATATTTCCCTATTTTTTTTGTGAAAATGATTGAGAATCATACTGTGACACCTACACGAGATGTTCAAATGATGAGGGAAGATTCATGCAATGAAGAAGCTAGCATTAATATTTTCACCAAAAGTGGTGTAACAACTGGTTAAGACATAGTTGTACCTATGAAGCCTGCTATAGATGTCTAGGTTCGGAAATCTCCTAAGAAGAAGTGTTTTAACTTGTAGAAGGAAAGGGATACTTTTAATGAAGAAAAGAATAATTTTATGTACCCTAGTGCATCGACATAAAAATTCATGATTAAACCTATTGATATTATAGAGGAGACCAATCCAACTGAGATAAAAAAAATTCCAGTAGGCTTATATTAAGCTTCTGTGTAATAAGAAGGTGGTTGCAAATATGCAAAAATTAATTGATAAATGTGCTGAGAAGGAACAACCCTTGAAGGGAGAACATCAGAAGGAACTAAGGGTTGTCAGAAAAATCTACAAAAGCTAGATAAGGACTAGACAAGAAATTTTCATGACTACTCAAATAGGAGATTTTGAGATGGACAAAGTCATTCTAGATATGGGATCTAATGCAAATGTACTACCTAAGAAAACATGGCAAATAATGGGAGAACCAAATCTCAAATGGTATACAGTTTAACTACACATGGATAAGCAGGAGAAGATTATCCCCATGGGAAGATTCCCTAAGGTAGTAGTTGAAATTGAAGGAGTCAATGTGTTTGCTGATTTTGAAGTCATTGATATTGTGATGATACAAAACCGTATCCTCCACTGCTAGGATTAGACTGGGATTTTGATATGGATGTTATTATTAATATCAAGTGAAGGAGCATGGTATTTGAAAGCAATGGGACAAAGGTTGTGGTCCCTCTAGATAGATCAGAAGGAGCAAGATATACAAAGTCAGTGAACGATGACTATGTCGAAGATGATGTCAAGCATGTGTACAAATTGACTGCCAGGGACAAGGATTGGATCAATCCCACAGCAGATGGAAAGATTACATGGGAGAAGGATAGTTCATGTTTGTTAGACTTAGATGAAGAATTGCAAAACTAGAAGAATGACTTACACCAAGTATCCACATTGCGAAGTAATCGGGTTACTAGATCTCTATGTTGTATATTTTTTGAGGTACATGAACTGCCCTATTATGATGGCATAGGTTATGTCAATTTTTTTTTTATGCCATGGAAAGGAATGTTCCAGAGGAAAAGTGGTTCCACGCACTCGATTTAGCTCTGCACTCAACCATATTGTGCTGGTAGGGAACTCACAAAGAAAATATTGCTACTTGGAAGGACTGCAATCAAATGATGCCCCTGTGGTTTTGCATCCCCATCAATCGAATGAAATGATCATACTCTAGCATAGACAATATGCGCATTCATTTAGCTAGTTGGATTGCAGTTTTGGGAGAAGAACATAAGCCATAATGGGTTCACATATTCATCCATACATTAGGAAATGTACCTCTGAATTGGTACTTGGAGGTTGAGCTGGGAGACGGTACTGTTGAATGGATTGCATTGAAAGAAAGATTCATTTTGATGTTCAAATTTGAAAGTGGGTTCCAGAGTGTTGATGAGGTATTACAGAATATTTGAGATGCTATCTTTGTTATGCCAAAATATCTGGTGGTATGGGCCTCAAAAAAATGTAATGTGTAGTTAGAGGTTGTAGTTGAATGCAGAAATGTGACCCCTTAAGACAATGGGGAGGATCCAAAAAATATAAACATTCCCGAGTCTAAGGGTTAGTGCAAATTTTCTAGACCTAAGATTGTATTGCAAAATTTTATTGAATCTGTTAAAACTAAGCAAGTTAATATTGGGACAGAAGAGTATCCTAATTTTTCCAGTATAGGAGGTTATTGGGATTAAGATATAGTGGGTAAGATTGCATAACTTCTCACTGAGTATCAAGAGTTGTTGTCTAAGCATTTTTCAGAGTTAAAAGGGATTATTGGAGATCTTGGTGTGATGAAAATTACTTTGAAACCATATTGTAGGCCTATCAAGCAGTGCCCTTACATATTGAACCCGAAGTATAAGAAAAAAAATTAAGGAACAACTGGAAAAGATGGTTGCTATAGGAATTATTGAACCATTAGAAGAATCATATTAGGTGAGTCCTATGGTAGCCTAAGAAAAGAAATCAAAATGTGAAATAAGGATCTATGTTGACTTGTGCAAATTGAATGATGCTTGTGTGCGTGATCATTTTCTGAACCCATTCTCACATGAGGTGTTGGAGAATGTTGGATGGCATGATGCCTATTCATTTACAGATGGATTTTGACGATATCATTAGATAAGGATCGCACCTGAAGATCAGGGTAAGATTACCTTTGCGACATAATGGTGTTCATTTTAATATACTATAATTCCATTCAGATTAAATAATGTGGTAGCTATATTATCGTGCTTAGTAGTTGTTGCCTTCAAATAATATATCCACCAATTATTAGAGGTGTAATTTGATGGTTGGATTGTTTTTGGGCTCTTGAAGAAACATGTTTCCATCCTGCGGTTGATGCTAGCCACTTCTCAATAGTATCAGATCTCTCTAAACTTAAAGAAGTGTATATTATGCATCCACTTTGGTATTTTTCTGGGACATATTTTCTATCAACAAGGATTTATGGTTGATCCAACCAAGATTTTTGTCATCATCAATCTCGATCCCCCAACAAATGTGAAGTAGCTACGCTCAATGTTAGGCCATACTAGATATTATCGGAAGTTTATTCAATATTATGTGAAGATCACTACGCCGATGGAAAATATGATGAAGAAGGACGCAAATTTTTTTGGGATGAAGACTTCCAGAAGTTTTTTCACATATCAAAGGAGAGGATCGTAATTATGCCAATATTGGTATTTAGTTATTGGAAAAAATAATTCCATGTACATGTTGATGCTTTATGTATCGCACTAGGAGTTTTCTTAGCACAGCAAGGTGTTGGATAAATTGATCATCCAATTGCGTTTGCAAGTTCAAAGTTGTCAAATTTTGGGCACAATTATTCAACCATTGATGGAGAAGGATTATCCATGGTGTATGTGCTGCAGAAGTTGAGTCATTATCTGCTTGGAGTTAATTTTAATATGTTCACCGATCATTCTTATTTGAAGTACCTGGTGAATAAGCTTGTATTGGGGGGGAAGATATGTAAGTGGCTTGTTTTGTTCTAGGAATATTATTTTAAGGTGATTGTAAAATCTGGAAGGTTGAATGCAGAACCTGACCACATATTGTGCATTGAAAGCAGCAAAGAGCCAACGAATTTGGAGGAGGGATTACCAAATGTGTTATCACTTGGATTGAAACTCAGGTTGAGAAAAGAAATTCTAAGGTAACATTAGAGGAATTTTGAGGTCTAAAATGGGCCTCCTAAGAAAAATGTACAACCAAAATAATCTTTATGAGAACTAATAGGTTTCAAGATGATGATATCAACCATGGGGGATGATTCACCATTATTGGAGTAAAAAAGTAAAAATACTAAAAAAAAATAAAATATTAAAACTACTTTTTCAAATCGTATTTTCAGCTTATCTTCCTAATGGTTTACTCAAATTTCGAGTGAGATTACTCGTTGGATTCAAAACTTAATTCCTCATCCAAGGAGTACCTATGTTGCATACTTTTGATGGACCCTGCTACATGAAAAATGAGAAATATATGAAAAAACGTGATCGCAATCACGTTTTTCATGTATTTCTAATTTTTCATGTAGCAGAGTCCATCAAAAGTATGCAACATGGTACTCCTTGCATGGGGAATTAAAGTTTTCATCCAACGAGTATTCCTGATCGAAATTTAAGTAAAACCTTAGGGAGATACATTCACAATACGAGTTGAAAAAGTAGTTTTTTCTTTTTTCCCTCTAAAATTTGATGATGTAATCAAATATTGTTTTATTATTTCCACTATTATTTTATAATTTCCTTAGGAGGCCCATTTTAGACCTCAAAATTTCCTTAATGCCTCAAACCATGCTTAGCCTAGTAGCTAGCCGTACTAGGCAAGGAGAGGGCTCTCTCTGTATAGATCACAGCCAAGATGACTGAAGAAAGAAGATATTATGCTAGGTATAGTAGCTCAGGGTTTTGGTTTTGGTTTTGCTACATTAGAAGGAGCATAAACAATCAAGACAAGGGAAATTAGGTCAAAATTTGTAGGGTGTTGTATGGGGAAAGGTAGGTACAATGGTTTATCACTTTAGGATTTCGATGGTGGGTTGATCAAGATAGGTGAGGAGCTAGAAAGAGCATGGTGAAATCATTTTTTCTTTATAAACTAAACAAATTACATACTGTGAATATTTACCCAAAACAGAGCATAGAAATTATGGATTTTTTCATCTAACTTTAAAACATTCATATAATAGTAATTAAATGATGGATTAAATAAACAAAGACATTCTAACATAAAATAAAAAAAGAAGAAACTACAACTAAATAGCATATCATATGGATCCCGTAAAAATAGCTACAAATTTTAGTAATGTCCAGGCCAAAACTGATACAAAGTGTGTCTCTTAAAAAGTCAAAATTCCAAATGAGTCTAACCATTACTAATGAGGAAGAAAAAGAAGATATAGACCTCAAAACAAATCATCCTATCCTCAGGGGGTCAAATCCATGAGAGGAGGATCAATTTCCACCAAATGCTGAACAAGAATCTCAAGACTACGAAGACCCAGCAATTTTGCCTCTAAAAGAGAGGAATTTGATTCATTTTACCTCAATTGATGACTTACCTAATGTATCTACCTTAGATAAAAGTAAAAGCATGACTTCTACATTCAAATTGAAAATTTACATCAGTAAAATTACATTTCCCAAAGTGTAAAGTCAAAGTAAATAAGATTTGCTGAAGATTGTAAAAATTTGCAATTTTTTGGCAAACGCCCAGCATCCAAGCAAGAAAAATAACCTGTATTACAAGTTGCTTTTGAGTGCCTTCCCTGTTTCCAAATCAGCTCCATGATAGCTAATTGGAAATATTTGCAAGTCTAGCATCCACATCTAGCTCCAGTTTCGAAAATGGTGCTCGTTTTCCCTGTCAAAAAGTCAATCTCCGAAGACTGGTAAACGCGCAGCGACCAAGTCTAAAAGGAGGCAAAAACATGAAAAATCGGTAGTTTTTTACACTTTTGAGGGACTAGTTCTCCTCCAAATTTTTTGAAACTTTATAGAGTTGATGTATTCATCATTTTGAACATGATGGTGGTGGCCATTTTCCATTTGGAGGCCCCCAAAAAGAGTGATGTGTCCAGGTAGCTACGCATTTGGCAGAATTGTTGTGTGCCAAAAAGACTCAAGAACCAAAAATGAAATGAAATGCCAAGTGTGTCAAACATTTTCCAAAATTGTGTGAGGTTACATTCTTATCAAGTTCTGGAGGCATGAAGAGACACCTCAGCAATTATGTCTAACCTCTCCTTCTCCTCTTGCTTAGTCAAACTTTGAATTTTTGAATGGGCTCGTTTGAGCTTGGCCCTTGCAATTTTGTTCCTCATGGCACAGTGATATTACATTTTCCTTTGAATATCATTGTCCTTGTTCACCTTCTCTAGCAAACTCTCCAAATTCATATTGGCTTATTAAGCCATGATTCTTTGTCCTTGCTAATCTCTAATGAAAGCAGCTCACTTGCAGTGAGCTGCTCTGCCAACTCAACTTCTCTCTATCACTCAAGGGCTATAGCACTTTTCAGCCCTCTAGTCTTTGGTTTCTCTCTTGGAGGCTAATCCTCTTAATCATCAATCTCACCAAATCTTTCAAATGTATCCTCCAGTAAATCCTTGGCCTTTTCTGCCTCTCTTTGTGCTTTGATGGTCTTGAGATCATTAATGATTTGTTTATCTTTCAACTACCGATTTTCTTGCTCAAGAAATCAATCACATACTTTTCTCTATCGCCATTAGCTTGAAGTTCACTAATATTTTATTCTTTGAATTTGATTGCTGCACTAGTGATTTTTTGCTCATCTTCCTTATCAAGGTTAATTAGCTGAAATTCATGTTCGGTTTGATGGTTTTCCTCCTGCTCATCAATGATTGGCTCTTTAGCCTTTTCCTTGCCTTTTTACACCTATTTTCTCGATGAAGAAAGAATGGCCCCTTTCACACCAAGAGAAGAAATCACATGCTTGTAGCCTCTCTGATATGTATTGGGAAATGGTTCAACATCACTCAAATTGGCCCAAGTTGCCTCAATGCCCTCCTCACTACTTGATGGCTCAGAATCATGATGTGGTGATGGTGAAGGGTTAAGGAAAGGTGAAGAAGAAGGATCAACATGGGGTGAATGAAGCTGAATTGGTGAGGATGTATGAGCGGTAGGTTGAGATGGAGTAGTGGATATGGGAGGATGAGATGATGAGGGGATACTCTACTTACGCTGAATAGGTGTGGTAGTGAAAACTTCATTTTCTATGAATGTGTCCCATGGAATGTTCTTTTGCTCAAGCTGATGCATGACTATCATCTTAATGAGGGAGTGTTGGAAAAGACTCTGCATTTGATGATTATAATCCCTCTTTATATAATGTATGCCATCTTTTCAATGCTACAGGAGAGATACTAGGGTATGTGAAGCATTTTGACTCTAGTGAAGTGCATGAGGTGTCAAATATGATATGAATAGAGTAGAGAAAATCTCCCCTCATAGGTGAAGTATTTCATGATTATTTTCATCATAGGGAAATATCAGTCAACAAGATGATTGAAAGGGAAAATGGTCTTTTTTTCATCCTTGTATCTAGGTTTGAGATATGGTTCATAATAGCTCTGATCAAGTTTTCCTTATTTAAACCATTTCTCTCCCACATTTGGGATCTCTGTAGCAGCTGCAATCACATTAGGGGACATGATAAAAGTAACCCCAATAAGATTGACCTGCCTATCATCAAGATCTGTAATGAACAACCTTATCAACATAGTGTTATATTGGATCCTTTCCACCCTCTCACAAAATTCAAAACAACCAACATGTTTAAAACATGACACAGTGAGGGGAGAATCCATGATATCTTTTTTGGTTACTCGTTCATATATGATGATTTTTTCTGCTTTATTACTCTTCTTTGGTGTTTTTTCTTCATTGACACTTCTGTCCTCCTCTTCATACATTTTGAACTTGAAGGCTTTGGAAACCCTAGGGTAAATGGAATGAGATGAATGGAGGGAGGGGTGAAATGAATAGCTCAGGAAAATGGAGGGAGTGAATGCAAACGAAGACCTAGGTCTATGAAAACCCTAGGATTCAACAACGTTTATGAATGATATGTGTTTAGGGACATGAATATGGATATGATGCATGAAAATCAGGAGGGAAATGAAAACTAGTGTTTCATAGCAACAAGCACTTCAAATTTCTTATGAAACACCAAATATTCTAGAGGGAGGTGTCTTAGGGTTCACTTACTATTTTAAAGCCCTTTGAAGAAATTTGTAAATAAATAGAAGCTTGTTGGAGGTTGTCAAACCCTTTGAAACCTTGTATGTGCAAACGCACAGCACCCTGGAGCAGCGCACAATGCCCAGGGAAACATGCAGCGGCCTAGGGTAAACGCGTAAGGCCTGTGTAATTTTTATAGAGGTAAATCACCTCTGTGGACAGAGGAGATCCCTACTAGCCCAGATCGGGTCTAGCAACAATCGCATCATGCTAAGGTGCAAGTTCCTAATTGAAATAGACCAAATTGTGAAGAAGGCTTACCTTGAGTCCAACACTGTTGTTTGTAGCAAAGATGGCGCTCCTGTTTCCGTGCTCCAGCAGATCACAATCCTCTTGCTTGCTGTGATCGAACACCTACACACACAGGAAACATGAAAAACACAAGCGTAAAACCCAATATATGCAATTATGTATCAGTCAGAGAGGACTCAACTCATTATCATAATGAAAAATATGAGTGGAACCATAACCAATAGTCATTTATCATTAATTAATACAAAGGAAGATACAACCTGGCTCTGACGCTGAATCTTCCTTCGGCGGGTCATCAGTGGAATACATCTCGGTAAAGCTCATCGAGAATGGGGACAAGCCTCTCTCTTCGATCGTCAATCTCCTTGCTACTGATTTGGCTCTATGAGGAGTATTGCAACATTCTTTAGGCTATGAAGGCTCTTGGAGACTCAACCAAGGCTATGAAGGCTCTTGGAGACTCAACCATTCAGCCCCCTCATCAGTGGAAGATGGTTGTATTTATAGAGGAGAGGATGAGGTTGGGATCCCTACAATAGTGGAAGGGAGGCCTTATCCCTTGGGAGGTTCCCCATAAGGTGGAAACAAGAGGCCAAAGGAGGAAGGACGTGGTTATTCAGTCGAAACCACTCTTCATGACTCCTCCACGAAGTTGTTGTAATCGAAACTTCGCCTCTTTTTTTAAAAAACCTTCCATAAGCAGATTGGCGCGGGTGCTCAAATGGGACAGAGCGCCAATTGGAATGGGATCAGTGTTAATTTTCCTCGTTGGCATGAGTACATAACAAGCTACCAACGCTAAGGCAAAAACAGGTGTTTTTAGGGGTCTGCTCAGGACATGATCAACGAAAGGAATGTTGTCCTCATGGAAAGGGATGCAATGATGGTATTTGCAAGGCATGAAACTGCTTATTGGTCACAGAAACGACCCTCCAATGGGCGATATGGGGATTGCAGGGATAGTGAAAAATTACTATGTAACAGATGCCCCCTAAATCATGAGGCCCGAAAGAGAGAGAGGGGTGAAATGATTTACGAGAACATGTCCAACTAAAAACACTGCCATCAAAAAACCTGCGTAGAGAAGTACAACTGATATCTCAAATACATGATATATATGTGGTATGGGCACAACCATCCATAACAGAGTATAAAATAATCTAGATCCAAGGTATGGATGCAGCCGTCTAGTGAGGATCAATAAATAGACTTGGGTATGGTCGCAGCCATCCAATGAATGAGTCATGCAACCAATCATAATAATCCACAGAATCGCAGCCTAGATTCTAACAGACAAAATCCAGGGTCTTGCACTCCATCTCGACCCGAACAAAGTAAAAGTTCAAGCATGCGAATAAGTGATCTGAAGTCGAACATGCAAGAACATCGCCTGATTACCAGCCAATGATGAAAGTTGTTAACAAACGCGAGAGGTACCACCAATAATGACAATGGCCAATGATGAAAACCTCACATCGAACGCGAAGAACCTGCCATTAAGGCATGCAGGCTCCAAGGTACCAGAAGGGAGTCTCTAGATCAGCTTCCCGGATAATGAGCTGAAGTCGATAGGAAGTGACCTTGATCAAAGGTGGGCCATAGTGTTTCCCACATCATCAACACAAGACAGAGGAACATAATGTCTTTGTGAATCATGATCAGATGAGAATAAAAGGAAGGTTGAGACTTTTGCAGAGGTCAACTTCTCTTGAACATATGGCGGCACAACAGTGAGTTTGGAAGTATTTGACATCAAAAGATCAGAGGTCATGATGACAAAGCAAAGAGTAGATGAGAGGTCAAAATGGATTACCAAAACCCACGGAGGTTAACAGACAATGAGGTGAGATGTCCCCAACCCAACACGAATGCAGACAAGTGCCATGTTCAAGAGCGGCATACTACCGACATGACAACGATTTTGGTTCCATTTTTCCCCACCATTTTTGGTGAGTACCTCTTTATTTTTAGACAAGATTGAAGAGGATACCATATGCTTGTCATATAAGTCCGTCCTTCGGATGAATCCATCTTAGTACATTTAACAAGCCCTAGGAAGGAGAAACTCAAATATCATCATTACGACTGAATCAAATGTCATCAGGGTTTAACGAGTATGAAAAAGGAAGAACTCAGCGTCTTTTCATGTTTAGAGAGTTTGAAAAGATAGCAAAAAAGTAAAATCCAATGGTCCCTTTTCGTAAATAGTTCCTTAGACCCGAAAAGGTAGAAAACTATGTCTGAGAAAACCTCCTAGTCGTGATAGGCTAGGGTATTCCTTTTTTGTAAGTAATCTATCCCAGCCTGAAAAATGGGTAAACGTATATTGGGTAGATGTCGTTTCGTGGCCACTTTAACGAGATCGAAATGACGAGGGACTCGGCAATATTTTCATGTTTAGAGAGTCAGAAAAGAGCTGAAAGATGACTCCTCCTGGAGGAACGAGTGGTATAAAGGGTAGCAAATGGTTCCGGTGATGGTGGAACTGCTCAGGACAAATAAAGGTCAAGAGGCTGGCTAACAAGACCACTCATCGTAGCGGTTCCTCAGGAATGGGTGAAACAACCAAGTGAAGGCATATGATCGGCCAAGCAGATAGTGACGATGGAGTGCGAAAACCAAGGTTCATCTGGTAAAGACAGGCTGATAAGATGGCAATCACAAGAGGTAAAATGGGAAAGCTTTCATTTTTACACAAGCTTGAAATCAGGAAACTCTGCTTGAAGTTGGTTTCATTTTTACACAATCTTGAAACAAAGATAAACTATGCTTAAAACCGGTTTCATTTTTACATAAGCTTGAAACAGAAATAAACTATGCTTGAAAAAGTAAGCATGCCCCTAGCATGGTGACTCAATTCGAGGTACATTCCCCCCAAGCTTCAGTCCATATGAAAGGCAGATGGATTGAAGGTTAAAATTACGAGATCAAGAAAAAGACTCGACTATGATTTTACAAGATCTTATCAAAGGCTCGAATTGAACAAGAACGTGTTTCATTATTTTAATGAGGTTGACACATTAAATGAACTATCCTTAGGACACCTTGTTTCATGGTTTAAGGAGCTTGACAAAGGACAAGGAACTCTGCTCTGACAACCTTGTTTCATTTTTTAAGGAGCTTGACATAAGACAAGGAACTCTGCTCCGACAACCTTGTTTCATTTTTCAAAGAGCTTGACACAGGAAGGGAACCATGCTCTGACCAACCTCATCATAATGAACAAGAATTCATCTCTTCCAAGAGTTCCACTCCCAAAGGAAGGAAAACATCCTGGAAGTGAAGACCCAATGCCCCTAGCACCTGATGCACAACAACACTATCACTGGGTACAGGCATGGGGTAGGTAGCCACATAGTTGACCTGTAGTGGGGTAGATACAATGGGTGGATAAAAACTAGGAAGGGATAATGGCGGTCCAATTTCCACATTAGGACCAAAGAACAAAAGCTAATCAATGGTCATGATCCATCCTTCATGTGGAAAATATACCACATGAAAAAGGGAGGAGACAAGCGCTCCGATGGCATTGGTGTAATCACACCCCAAGAGCAGATTGAAATCCAAGGGGCCTGGAACAACCATCACATCCATATGAAAATTTTTACCTCCCAAAGTAACATGTAACATTGGAAGAATCCCCAATGGTTGAATAGTTCTTCTGTTAAATGTCAACAGATTCTGCGTAATAGGCACAAGCGGCGGCGAACCGAAAGCTTTCCAAGTAGTTGAGGATAGAACACTAACAGATGTGCCTTCATCTATAATGGTTCTGGGTACAACCAGACCAAAGGCCTGTACCGTTATCTCGAAAGGAACATAAGACGGAAGGCGGTATCCTGCAAATCGACTCCAATCAAAGGAAGCGACTAAACTACTCGGAGGGCTACCGTCGAACCGAGATGGTCTTCCCCTAGTGTTATGGAAGAAGAAGGAGCATCCTCCATGACCTCCATCTTGAAGGCGGGAGGAGTATCCTCTGGGATCTCCATCACAGGAGGCGGAGGAGAAACTTCTTGAGATATAGGGACAGGAGAATCCTTCTCCAAGTCCGAAGAATCTGAAGAAACAAGAAGAACCTGAGGGATGTGAGGTCCATTCTCAATGGAAAAGACTTGGTTCACTGCAGACGAGGCCAGTTCAACCGATCCCACAACCAATGGTTGGTCAGGAATGGATTCCTGAATTTGAATTTCCGAGGGACCGGGATCGACCAAGGATGACTCTTGGCCATTCATAGGATCAGCTGGTGGAGGACTCAAAGAAAGTTGTTTGTAACCAACTAGAAGGCATGGTCCAGAAATAGATGAGTTGTCCAAAATCCTTTTGGCTTCATCCATATATAGACAAAGGTGAATGGCATGGTGTCCTTCACACAACTTATAGGGATTGGTAATCTTACCCTGCTTCTTAGGAACCTTACCAACACCAGTTGAAGACGTGCCCCCAACTTGACTCCCGGAAGCCAAAGGCAATGGCGGGCGACCATTGGACCATGCTTCAAGCACCTTGGGAATGCCAGGGCAGTCTCGAAGAAGATGGTCTCCCGCGCACAACATGTAAGGGAATTTGAATTTTCCTGGAGGGTTGGAAGGTTCACCAAGAAGAGATGTTTCAAAAGCAGTAGCTGCACTCTTAGCCTCTCGCTTATCATACATATTCTTTTTTTTCTTCTTCTTCTTCTTCTTCTTCTTAGCCACCCGGTTACTTGAATCCAGACTTTCACTAGGCGAAGTAGAAGAGGAGGATGCAGAAATAGGCGAAGAAGGGGAGAGGTCCACGTTAGAATCAACATGATTTTGTTTAGGCGGAGGAACTGATTGAACAATAGCTAAGACATTTGGGACCATAGAGGTTTAAAACAACCAAACAGGTGACCCAACAGTTAACCCAGGAAGGGACAATGTTGCCATATAAGGAGCACCGACATTTCCAAAAGGAGGAAAATCACCAGGATTCCCATCGGAGGGGATTCCTTGGTTGTTGAACTCTGGAAAAGTTTCCATCAACAACTCAAAACTACACACGGGCTAAAAACCAAGGCACACAATCAAACGGCCAACAAGCAAATTCTAACAGGGCGTGTGATCGCAGGTGATTTATTTTACCACATTGAAACTTAGAAACTTCACCGTTTCATGTTTTAAGAGTCGAGAAATGGATGAAAGGTGACTCTATCTCTTTCAGTTTTGAAGCAAGCGTGAAAGGACAAGCACTTGATGATCTTTTCAAATTTAAGGAGTCAGAAAAGATCAAAATGACTACTCTGGAATTCTAGGCAAAGGGTGTACCAAATAACCGTGAACTACAATATACACCTTGGTTTCAAAATGAAAGAGAAATCAACCAAGGACTTGACATACGTGCAGGGAATCTCCTCGAATACTGTGTCCAATGTATCATGGGTATAGGGTAGCAAACTTGGCTTCCTATGGATAAAGGATAGCAACCTAGTGGGGTCTCCCTTTATATACGCGACGGTATGGGGAGCACAAGTCCATACTAGTGTTGTCTAAAGCCAAGAGGCGAACAACAGCTACTAGGTTTAAAGACGTCGGAACACATCTCTAGCCTAGACCTCTAAATGTTCCGTTAATGTTTCTATGCTTCCTTAGGTTAATTGAATAAATTTTAGAGTTGATCTTCAATTATGTCTCGGTTTCAAGGCCCTAGCATATGTCATCTGAAAATCTCCTATATGCATTTATATGAGAAAAGAAAATTTTTCAACTCAAAGAATGCTATCTAGTTAAGGGAAGAGCTTCAAACAATGATGCAACAAACAACACCATTGAAAAATGAAACTTTTTCCAAACTAGATGACTTTCGCTATCCAAAAGTCATTCCAAACATTCAAAGATGTGAATAATGCAATGCAATCTATGCAAAACCCTTTTTTCCGAAAACTATGCAATTGTAATATATGCACAATTTCCTTTTCCTTTTCGAAATGATAAGAATGCACTCAAAGCGACTTTTAGCTTTCAATCATTAAAGAATGTGGTATAAGTCCAATGATAAATCTCAAAAAATACTTTTCTATGCATTTAAACGAAAAGAAAACTTTGAGACGAAAACTAAATGAATGCAAATCTTCTAGATGAATGCAAAAGAGATGTAAACAAACACTAAGAATGCAATCGTTGTTTCAAACACTTTGTAACGAAATCCCTCAAAAGGCAACAAGACATATGAGGTCAAACACAAAGAGGACTTCCAAAGCATGAGCTCAAAACAAGGCATTCATTCCCTTTTACATCAAGAAATCATGGAGAGAAGACATTTCAAAGAATGAGCAATGTAATCTATGCCAATACAGTGAAAAGACCAGAAGGGAAAGACACACTGGTGAAGGATTTAGGGAAAAAATCTCAATTTTCACACATCCTGAAATTGGCACGACTTTATCATTGAAAACTAGCGCCAACTGGTGTGACATGCTCACTAAAAACTAGCGCCAATGGAAAATTGGCACGGGTTGTTAACTGACAACAAGCGCCAATGCCTGAAAATGAAAAAACAAAGAATTTCTCCCAACCAAGACCAAACTCACCACTTCAAGCAGAATCTCCAAGACTCAAATGAACCATGTAATCTAGGCTCAAAGCGAGACAAAACGGAATTCGAATGAAGAGGAAGCCAATCACTCAAATAATGCAATAAAATGATAAAAAATGACCAAACGAATGCATAGAAGTAATCACAAAGTTGACTGAACAAATAGAAACCAACAACTCCAATGGGAGGCTCGACACACAATAGCACCTAGATGCCCTAGGGTTAGAATGTAAAATTGATAGAAACAGGCAAACAACCAAAGGATGAAGGTCAAAGTCAGTCAAAAAATGCTGCAGAACACTCAGGCAGTCATAAAAATGAAACCAAACACACAGATCAAGCTCAGAAAGCTCAAAATGGAGTAAACCCTAGCACCTTCAGGATTGGCGTGACTGTCAGGCGGAATATAGTGCCAGAACAGGATTGATGCGGGTAATACACTGGAAACATGCGCCAATGGGTGCGACTGTCAGGCTAATAAGCGTGCCAGTCGATTTTACTAAGGAAAAATAAAAAAGATCAATCCAAGAAATAGACTAGTGATGGTAAAACTAAACAAAAGCCAAACACACAGAAAGACCCAGCCAAAAGATCTGATCAAAAAAGAAAAGTCAAGAATCGACCGAAAAGACAAGACAGTACTCCAAATCAACGCTCCCCAGTGGAGTCACCAATTTGTTGTAGAGGTAAATCTCCTCTGCAGACAGAGGTGATCCCTACTAGCCCAGATCGGGTCTAGCAACAATCGTATCATGCTAATGTGCAAGTTCCTAATTGCAATAGACCAAATTGCAAAGAAGGCTTACCTTGAATGCAACACTGTTGTTTGTAGAGAATATGGCGCTCCCGTTTCCTTGCTCCAGGAGATCACAATCCTCTCGCTTTCCGCGATTGAACACCTGCACACACAGGAAACACAACAAACACAAGCGTAAAACCCAATATATGCAATTATATATCAGTCAGAGAGGACACAACTCATGATAATAATGAATAATATTAGTGGAACCATAACCAATAGTCGCTTATCATTAATTAATACAAAGGAAAATAAAACCTGGCTTTGACGTTGAATCTTCCTTCGACGGGTCATCAGCGAAATACATCTCGGTAAAGCTCGTCGGGAATGGGGACAACCCTCTCTCTTCGATCATTAATCTCCTTGCTACTAATTGGCTCTATGAGGATTATTGCAGCATTCTTTAGGCCATGAAGGCTCTTGGAGACTCGACCATTCAGCCCCCTCATCAATTGGAGATGGTTATATTTATAGAGGCTAGGAGGAGGTTGGGATCCCTACAATAGTGGAAGGGAGGCCTTATCCCTTGGGAGGTTCCCCATAAGGTGGAAAAAAGAGGCCAAAGGAGGAAGGTCGTGGTTATTCAGTCGAAACCACTCCTCATGACTCATTCACGAAGTTGTTTTAATCGAAACTTCACCTCTTTTTTTAAAAAACTTTCCATAAGTAGATTGGTGTGGGTGCTTAACTAGGACAGATCACCAATTGGTGCGGGCTCAGTGTTAATTTTCCCAATTGGTGCGAGTACATAATGGGCTACCAGCACCAAGGAAAAAACAGGTGTTTTTAGGGGTATTCTAAGAAAATGATCAACAGAAGGAATTTTGTCCTCATGGTAAGGGATGCAATGATGGTATTTGCAAGGCATGGCACTGCTTATTGGTCACAAAAACGACACTCCAATGGGTGATATGGGGATTGCAGGGACGGTGAAAAATTACTATGTAACAGTAATTTACTCATAATTTGTATGGAAAACACGCAACGCCTAAGTGAAAATGTGTAGTGACCAGGAAAATGTGCAGCGCCCAAGTGTAAACATGTAATTCCCAAGGGTAAACGCACAGCGACCTTGAAATTTGACTCAAAATACTCAAAAAAATTGAAATTTCTCCTTTGGTGGAAACTCATGATGGCTGAATGGAAACAGTGACTTTCTTTGAGGTGTTAAAATGGCTTTATAGCTTTTGTGGTTTTGAATTTCAAATTTTCATTGCCCACTTTTCCTATGTTCACAGTTCCCTTTGGACTTTGGCACTGATACTCTTTATCTCTCTGACTTTTTGGCATTTTGTAGTTTGATCAAACAAGGAGTTTCGCTTGCTTTGCTCCACTTGGGCTAGATATGATTGCATTTGATAGCTTGGGATGAATTTATTACATATGAGAACATAAAATTACATTTGGAAAAACATAAATAAATTACGTATTTGACTTTTTATATCAAAATGACATTTTGATATAAAAGTCATTAAACTCAAAAATTATAACTTTGAAAGTATGATAATTACATCAGGATGATATTATTTAGTCCCTATCATATATGTGTTGACCTCATCTAAAATGAAGGACTGACCTTGACAAATATAAAACCTAATGACCTAATGAGAATGCTTTAGACTTGAATTTCATGAATGAGATTTGATTTAAAATACTTCCAGGTGAAAAGAGAATTTTGGTAGGTGATTTTATGCTCAAGGAGACATGAGAAGGAGTCAGGAAATATGACCTTCTGAGGGAGAATGAATTTTATTCACAAGGGAAACCACCAGTGGAACAATTTTATATCATGACCTAATGGAATAATTGAAATTTTCTTAAGAACAAAACACCTAAGATGCACATGGAAAATGTGTTTTGATCCATGGTGGAAGTATGCAAATACTGACACTAATATTGGCCTTATTGGGGATGGAAGCTCCTTGGAGGTATCAAGAACATTGTAGACCAAGTGTCTAACCATTTGGCAATACGGTCAAACAATTTAAAATACTGTAGACTATAAAAATGACTCAAAAATCATTCAAAGTGATTGAGAATTGACTCAAAAACTGACTCTGACACTAATATAAAACTGAATAAAAAACTTTGAAAAAAACAAAAAATCAACAAGCTTTATAGCCTTCACTTCGGGCCCCAAGCCTAAATGATTTTCTACTCCAAACCTTGAAGAAAATATAAACAGTTATTTACAATGAAAGTAGAATATTCTTTCAGAAGTTGCATAAAAAATAGTAATGTTTCAAGAGGCTGCCATTCACCGGTCCACTTGAACATTCGTTTCCATTCATTTCTTTCAGCAAATAAGCTTTTTTTCCTCGATAAGCTAATATCTTGTAGGGTCCTTTTCCATAGATTTTCAAAATTCTCGTGCTTTTCTTTCTCTTCATTTCATGCATCCCACCAAAAGACTACATCTTCCAACTGAAACTTATCTACCTTGGTTTTACGATCATAAATATTTTTTATTTTCTCTTGAAGTTTAGAAGTAGTCGGAGAAATTCCTCCCTAGTTTGCTGAAGCTGAATCATTTTATTTATTCGACGTTGAATGTCATCTTCTTCACTATCTTCTTCCTACAATAATCTCATAACCAAGACTACAAGTAATGTAGGAAACAGTGTGTCTGTACCATAAACCAATTCAAAGGGTGATATACCTATAGACTTCTTGGTGCTCATTCGGTTTGCCCACAAAGCATTGGTAAGCTTTCTATGCCAATTTTTCTTGCTCTCTTCCAACATTTTCTTAATGACATTAACCAAGGATTTATTAGAGGACTAAACCAATCCATTTCCCTCTGGATAATATGCAGTTGAATGGACCAACTTGATATTATACTTGTAACAAAAATCAATCATCTTCTTTGACTTGAATGCTGCTGCATTATCTGTAATAATCTTGTGAGGACAACCAAAACGAGACAAAATATTGGATTCTAAAAACTGAATAATTATCGTGCCCATAGCTTGCCTTATAGGAATAGCCTCGATCCACTTGGTGAAGTATTCGGTGACTGTTAGAATCCATCTATGTTGTGTTGATGGTGTAGGATGGATTTCCCCTATAAAATCAAGTCTCCACTGTTGAAAATGATAATTTACTACAATAGGCTTCAGCGGAAGCAGATGGAGTTTCCTTTTTCCCTGAAAAACTTGACATTCGTGATAGTTTGTGATTTTTTTGTACAAATAGAAAAATATATTCGCCCAATAATACCTTGCTCTCAACACTTTGTTAGATGTTTTTTTCCAGAACAAGTGGCGTCCACAATCTCCCCTATGGAAGTGATCCATTACCTTCTTAGCTTCATCTTCAACGAGACAATTTAAAAGACCAACTCTTGGATCTTTCCAATAAAGGGAACTACCTAGAACATAGTATTTAGAAGATTTTAATTTCAAAGACCTACCATTACTTTTTGATATTCCAGAAGGAGGACATAACTACTGAAGAGAATACACTATATTTAAATACCATGGTGAAGCGACAAAAAATTCTAATTCTTTTATTAGAGCGCCATATTCTTCTTCATATGACATTGTTGCAATAAGGTTTATGTCTAGAGCATGAAAATTGGATTCGGCCATGAGTTTCGATAACCCTGTCCCTTGATCATCTTAGTGGGCCTGATCTCAAAATCATACTCTAGAATTTATGCTTTCCATTTACCTCTTCTTCCTTCTGGATCAATATGTGCGAGAACTTATTTTACAGCTACATTTGGAACATAAGCTATAGTATGTGATTGTAGAATATAGATCTGGAAATCATTCAGGGCTTTGATTAAGGCTAAAGCTTGATTCTCAATAATATTATAAAAAATAGCAACATCTCTAATAGCTCGAATAAAAAAAGAAAGGGGCTGCTCAACTTGATCCTTATTTTGCATCAAAACTGCAACCAGTGTGTGCTCAGATGAAAATGAAAATATTATAAAATCAGTAGTATAAGCCAGACTAATCAAAACAGGGGTTGTAGTTAAAGAAAGATTTACCAAGTTGAAAGATTTCATAGCATCAATGTTCCATTTTACACTGCTATCCTTTTTCAACGTATTAGTCATTTCATGCAAATGCTCAGCCAAATTAGGGACAAATCTGCGTAATAAATTCATCTTACCATTGAAATCTTTTATCTCCTTTTTATTACGCGGAAAATATATTTGCTAAATTGCTTTTAATTTAGAAGGATCAATGCGAATTCCATATTTGGAGATTATATTACCGAGAATTTTTCCTTCCTCCATGTCAAAAAAACTCTTTTTTAGATTCAGACAAATTCCAAACTCCTTGCATTTCTGAAAAAAAAATCTCAAATGATATAAATGTTGATCATTAGAACCAGAAAATACTATCAAATCATCTAAATACACCACTAAGAAAGCATTTCCTCATTAGAAAAGGCTATATCCAACGCCCGCTGAAAATTAGCCCCTGCATTCTTGAGTCCAAATGGCATTTTGACATACTGAAAGGTCCCCCATGGTGTTGTGAAAGAATTTTTACTTTGGTATTTTTCATGTACCAAAATCTGATTATAACTTGAATAGCCATCAAGCAGCAGCATCTGTGATGCTCCAACTACCCTTTGCAAAACATGATCTATCCTATGAAGGGGTGGTTATCCTTTAAATATACTTTATTCAAATTCTAAAAATAAGTGCACAACATTATCTCTCCAGTATTTTTCCTTACCATAACTAAATTTTAAATCCAATAAGAAAACCTAATTGGAACAATGATACCAGATTCATACAATTATTTTACCTCTTTCTCGATGGATGGCAACAGTCTTGGATTTATCCTTCTCAACTTCTATCTGAAAGGTTTTTTATCTGGCTTGATGGGAATAGTGTGTTGAATAATATTTTTGTCATAGACCTTCAAATCTGCATAATCCCATGCGAAAATATTCGAAAATTCAAATAAAAATTTGATTTACTTACCCTTTTCCTCAGGAGATAATGTCTTAGACAGTTTAACCATCTTGGGCTTATCTCTTGTTTCAATGTTTGCATCTTCCACACCCTTTTCTGTAGGATTCAATATTTGTTTTCTCGCCACATCATCCTGATCAAACAGTTCTTCTAAAGGTATGAGACCTCTAGGAATAATATTATCTTTCAGCTATAGAATATTCATTTGATTGGCCTCTATGTTTTGATCATCAGAATCACAAACATCATCAATAAAAGCATATTTTAACTTTCCTTCATTATGAAAAAATCTATTAATTTCTTTGTCACCCCAAAAATCTTACCAATACCTTAAGTTATTAGGAACACTATGCTTATATTTGACATGAATTTCAAATTTATTACTTGAGTTCATAATAATTTTGAGATTATTTGCTACCGTAGTAAGCGAATCTGCAATGATATTTTGACTTCTTGGACAGCTTTTAATGTATATTCAGGAAAAAAATTTAAGACAACCAAGAATGTATTCCTATAGGCTCTCAGTCACATATGTTTTTCTTGATATTCTCCTTTCACCTGCTTTATGACAAGCTCAGAATCACCATAAGAAGAAATTATTTTTGCACCAAGTTTTGTCAAAATTTTGAGACCTGTGATCAATGCTTCATACTCCGCTTCATTGTTAGAACAGTCAAAAGCCAATTTAAAATATCATTCTATAACATTACCTAGAATTCCATCTGACTTACCAAAAGGACTTCAGATCCAAATACCAATACTTGCACCTTCCTTACCCAAAGCACCATCAAAATCCTTGCTCCAAAGGTCATCTTCATCTTCAAGATGTTGAAACTTAACTATTGGTTCTGATTTACTTTTGATAGTCACCTCATTTTTCTGATGTGAATTGATTTTTTGTCCTTTAGGAGGTTGTTCATAATAAGTCACCATTTGGTTTTCGTTGTCAATAACTACTCTAAAACTCTCTAAAACGTTTAGTACATCATCTACCACTACTAGTTGATTACTTACATCATTCAAACTATCATCATTACACAAAATAAAATATTATATATCTATATGTACAACTTGTATTGGATGATTTATGGGCTTCTCCTTACTAGTTATCATATACTTCATTTTCTTTTCCCGATACAATTTCCTCAATTGCCCGAAAATAGGAATAGTAGCATAAGAGAAGTGAAGTTGTAAAGTACCTTTGAGTTTGGCTCCCCATGATCTAGACAAGAGCATGTCGAATAGAGGTGGTATATCAGCCACCACCACATCCATTAAAACATTCTTGGTTTGGATTTGGTCTAAGGAAACCACTAAATCTTTAATGAGACCAATGCAAAAAACTCTACCAGAATCAAATGAATACAAATCATGATACGGTCGGGTGATATCCATGCCCATATTTTCCATAATAGCCTTTGGCATGAAATTGTGAGAATCCCTGGAATCAAGCATAGCATCACAAATTATTTACTCATGTAGTCTAAGGCTTAAATAAAAGGGGGGACCTCCATTGTCTTCCAATTGACCATCTATAGCTGAACAGAAAATGAGCTCAGGGTGGTCATCTTCAACATTAACCATATCAGACAAAGTATCAACCAGCAACATTTTAGACACTTGATGTTTGTGATGACTATTCTTTACTAATTTTTTCAATGGAATGGACACTTTCAATTTAGCTATTTCATTTTCTAAATTAAAAGTTGTGAATTTATCTTCCTCTTTGATGACAATTTCTCTTCTATCATTTTGATCCTTTGTTACACTCTCCTTTTTCGGATTGTATTTCTCTTTGGTAGCTGAGCTTGTTGATGGCTAGTTGATGTTGCTATGATTATGATCCATGTGCTATTTTCCCTTTCTCTGATTATTTGGAAGATCATTCTTTGACTCAACCTCTTTTCTTTTCTGAATAGTATTAACAAGTACATCTCTGCTCCTTAAATAATATTGTTTCTACTGTGCACTCAAAGCATTCATATACCCACGCTGCTAATCATTTGATTTAGTTTCCAAATCTTCATCATTTGCCAAGACATATTCCTCATCTTTTGGAGTATCCAAATTTTCAGTATACTCTTCATCTTCAGTCACAAACATGGGCAGACCATCCATTGTAAATAAATGATTTGTTTTGACCACCAGATCTTCATCTTCTTCCTCCACCTTGGACATAATTATGCAACAACAGGGTCTAAATTTGTTGTTTTTGTACTGTTTTTTCAGGTGCTTTATGCTCTCTTTCTTTGATTCTAAACTGAGGCTACGACTCTCCTCTGAAATTTGGGTTCTGGATCTGTGGTTCAGGTGTATCTGAGATATAAATTCAATCAACCATTATTTACATAGTTTGGAGTAATGAATCCCTTTTAGCATCAGAATTAGAAGTCTCCTCGTTGATGGTCACTATGTTTTCAGATCTCATCCTTGCCCTTTTGGCTAGAAAATTTTCTTCCACACTTACAACATTCTTTTGCATATCTTCTAAAGTTGTAGGATCACGTTCACACAACTGATATGCCATATCAATATCAAATCCATCTGGGAATTTTAATAAATCCAAACATTATGGTGGTTTGATATGTGCAGGAAGAGCATTGTACACTGCATTAAATCTCACACAATAATCTTGCACAGTCTCACCAAAATTTATTTTTATGTTCTCATATTCAGACAGAATTTGAAGGGGATTTTTCTTTTCTTCCCATCTTTCCACAAATTATCGATGTAAAACTTCTATAGTGTCAATAGTGGCTGCTGGTAGAGCTCTGAACCATTTTCTTTCTTCTTGTTCCAGACTTTGTGCAAAAAACCTCATCTTCACAACCTCTATTTCAATTTCATCAAGATCAAATAAGTCATTCATCTTATATATGTGGCTTTGGGCCGTTAAAGGCTAAGTATTGTTAAACAAAGGGATTTTGGTTCAGAAATCTTGGGGTGTAGCACCCGGGTTATAAGGGAGAACAAGAGGGACATATCTTTCAACCATGATGATTGGAGGTGGAGGATTTATAACAGGGTTTTGTATGCTTGATGTAATCAAGGGAGGATTGGTAACTGATTGAGTAGTGTGAATAGTAGATGAAGTGATGGTAGAAGAAGCTGGGATTTGAGTTCTATTTACTACCCAGGAATTTATTTGTGAAGAATAATTCTACATATCTTAAAGAAATTGTAGAATTTGAGACCCTGATTGTGACCACAATTGAGAATGTGAAAATAGATATTCAACAGGGCTATGAAAGGAAATTGAGGAATCAACAATTGTTTCATCAATCCAACTCAAATATTTTCTCCGGAATAAACTTTTTTCAAAATTTATATCAAATTCAATATCTTGCAATTTTTTTAACTTTCCAGGGAATGAACTAGCTCTGGGAATGGAACTTCTCTCTAATTGATTTCCAGTACAACTGGATGCCTCTACAACAGTTTTAGCTTTTCTTCCTATGTTTTGAGGATCCCTAACAATGGTGGGAGGATTTGGACATGGATTGGATCTAGTGTATCTTCAGGAAGCTAGTATGTCCAATTTCGAAAAGAAATTTTCACTTTACAATTATTTCAATTGAGCCTTTGAATATATTCTAAACTTATCATCCACAATTTTAATAATTTCAATGAAACTTTAGTGGGGTTTATCTGATCTTACTTTTATTTCCCCAGTGGATTTTCCAAAATGTCTTCACTCAGATTGAACCTCAAGTTGAGAAAGGAAACTCTGAGGTAACCTCAAACCATGCTTAGCCAAGTAGATATCCCTACTACGAAAGGAGAGGGCTCTCTCTGTATAGATCACAACCAATATGAATGAGGAAAGAAGATATTAGGCTAGGTATAGTATCTCAGGGTTTTTATGTTGATTGTATAGGGTTGTTCAGAATCAGAAGAAGCATAAATAGTGAGGGCAATGGAAATTAGGTCAAACTTTGTAGGGTGTTCTATGGGACAAGGTAGGTACAATGGCTTAGCACTTTAGGATTTTGATGGTGGGATGATCAAGACAAACGAGGAGCTAGAAAGCGCATGGTTAAACCATGGTTTCTTTATAAACTAAGGAAATTATAGACTGTGAATATTTACCCAAAACAGAGCATAGAAATTATGGATTATTTTCATCTAACTTGAAAAAATTCACTTAATAGCAATGAAATGATAGATTAAATAAACAAAACATTCTAACGTCAGAGCACAAAATAAGAAACTGAAACTAAACACCATACCACATGGATCCCATAAAAAAAGCTACAAATTTGATTAATGTCTACTCCAAAACTGATACAAAAGTGTGTCTCTTCAAAAGCCAAAACTCCAAATGAGTCCAACCATTAATAATGAGAAATAAAAAGAAGATATAGACCTAAAAAGAAATCATCCTTGCTTGAGGTGGTCGAATCCATGAGGGGAGGATCAATTTGTAGCAAATGCTGAACAAGAATATGAAGACTAGGCAGACCCAACAACTTACCTCTAAAAGAGAGGAAACTGATTCATTTGACCTCAATTGTTGACTTACCTAATGTATCTACCTTAGATAAAAGTAAAAAAGCGAATTTTACATTCATATTGAACATTTCCATCAGTAAAACAACATTTCCCAAAGTGAGAAGTCAAACTGGAGAAGATTTGCTGAAGATTGTAAAAATTTGCAATTTTCTGGCAAATGTGCAGCGTCCAAGTAGGAAAAATAGCCTATTTTGCAAGCTGGTTTTGAGTGCCTTCACGGTGCCCAAATCCGCTCCATGATATCTAATTGGAAATCTCTCTAAGTTTCGTTTCCAAATATACCTCCAGTTTCCAAAATGGTGCTTATTTAACCTATCAAAAATTCAATCTCCTAAGACTGGTAAATGCACAACGACCAGGTCAAAAAGGAGGTAGAAACATGAAAATTTGGTAGTTTTTAACACTTTTCAGTGACTAGTTCTCCTCCAAATTTTTTGTAACGTTCTATGGTTGACATCTTTATCATTCTTAACATGATTGTGGTGGCCATTTTTCATTTGGATTTCCCAAAAAATAGTGCAACGTCCATATCTCTACGCGTTTGGAAAAATTTATGTGTGCCAGAAAGACTCAAAAACCAAAAATGAAATGAAATACCAAGTGTGCCAAAAAATTTCCAAAATTGTGTGAGGTTACTTTCTTATGAAGTGGTTGAGGTGTGAAGAGACACCTTAGCAAGTATGTCTAACCTCTCCTTCTCCTCTTGCTTAGTTAAACTTTGAATTTTTGCATGGGCTCATTTGAGCTTGGCCCTTGAAATTTTGTTCCTCATGGCATAGTGCGTTTCCATATTCCTCTGAATGCCATTGTCCAAGTTAGCATTCTCTAGGAACCTCTCCAAATGCAGATTGGTTCTATGAAGCCATTATTCTTTGTCCTTGCTAATCTCTAAGGAAAGCAACTCACTTGGAGTGAGCTTCTTTGCCAACTCAACTTCTCTATATCTCTCAAGGGCTAGAGCTCTTTTCAGCCCTCTAGTCTTTGGTTTCTGTCTTGGAGGCCGATCCTCCTCACAATCAATCTCATAAAATATTTTCAAGGTGTCCTCTAGCAAATCCTTGGCATTTCTTGCCTCTCTTTGTGCTTTCATGGTCCTGACCTCATTGATGATTTTTTAAATTTCAACTACTGATTTTATTTCTCAATAAAATCATTTACATACTGTGGTCTGTCAATATTAGCTCAAATTTCACTAATATTTTCTTCTTTGCCTTTGATTTCTGCACTAGTGATTGTCTCCTCATCCTCCTCATCAAGGTCAATCAATTGAAATTCATGTTCGGTTTCATGTTTGTCCTCCTGCTCATCAATGATTGGCTCTTTATCCTTTTCCTTGCATTTTTCCACCTGTTTTGTTGATGAAGAAAGCATGGCCCCTTTCACACCAAGTGAATAAAACACATGCCTGTAGCCTCTCTGATATATCTTGGGAAATGGCTCAACATCTGTCAAATTTTCCCAATTTTCCTCAATGTCCTCCTCATCGCTTGATGGCTAATAATCATGATGTGATGATGGTGAAGGGTTATGGAAAGGTGAAGAAGAAGGATCAAAATGGGGTGAATGAAGCTGATTTGGTGATGATGTATGAGTGGTAGGCTAAGATGGAGTAGTGGAAATGGGAGGATGAGATGATGAGGGGATACTTTACTCAGCGAAATAAGTGTGGTAGTGAAAAATTCATTTTATATGAATCTGTCCAATGGAATGTTCTTTTTCTCAAGATGATGCTTGAATATCATCTTCATGAGGGAGTGGTGGAAAATACTTTGAATTTTATGATTATAATCCCTCTTTTATGAAATGTATGCCATCTTGTCAATGTCACGGGAGAGATAGTAGGGTATGTGAAGCACTGTAACTCTAGTGAAGTGCATGAGGACTTAGATATGATATGAATAGAGTCAAGAAAACCTCCCATCATAGGTGAAGTATTTCATGATTATTCTCGTCATAGGGACATATAGGTCAAGAATATGAGAGAAAGGGAAAATGTTCTTTTTGTCATCCTGGTATCTAGGTTTGAGATATGGTTCATAATAGCTCTGATCAAGGTTTCCCTGTTTAAACAATTTCTCTCCCACATTAGTTATCTCTGTAGCAGCTACAATGGAATTAGTGGACATGGTGAAAGTAACCCCAGCAAGAGTGACTTGCCTATAATGAATATTGGTAATCAAAAACCTTATCAACATAGGGTGATATTGGACCCTTTGCACCTTCTCAAAAAATTCAAAACAACCAACATGTTTAAAACATGACACGGTGACGGGAGAAGCCATGAGCTCTTTTGTTGTTACTAGATCATATATGATGATCTTCCCTCATTTCTTACTCCTCTTTGGCGTTTTCTCCTCAATGATACTTCTGTCCTCTTCTTCAGACATTTTGAACTTGAAGGCTTTGGAAACCCTAGGGTAAATGCAATGAGATGAAGGGAGTGAGAGGTGAAATGAATAGCTCAGGAAAATGGAGTGAGTGAATGTAAATGAATACCTAGGTCTATGAAAACCCTAGTATTTAACATTTTTTATGACTGATATGTGTTTAGGGAGATGGATATGGATATGCTGCATCAAAATTGGGAAGGAAATGAAAACTAGGGTTTCATATCAAAAAGCACTTCAAATTTCTTATGAAACACCAAAAATTCTAGATGATAGGTGTCTTAGGGTTCACTTACTATTTTAAATCCCTTTGAAGAAATTTTTGAAGAATTATAAGCTTGTTGGAGGTTGTCAAACCCTTTGAAACCCTACCTGTGCAAATGCACAATGTCCTGGAGGAACGTGCAGCGCCTGGGAAAACAGGTAGCGACCAAGGGTACATGCGCAATGCTTATGTAATTTAATCAAAAAATTTTGGGAAAATGTGTAGCGCTTGAGTAAAAATTCAGAACGACTGGGAAAATGCACAACCCCCAAGGGTAAATGCACAACGACCCTGAAATTTGACTCAAAATGCTCAAAAAAATTGAAATTTCTCCTTTTCTGGAAACTCCTGACGGCTGAATGGAAATAATGAATTTCTTTGAGGTCTTTTAATGGCTTTATAGATTTAGAGGTTTTGAATTTTCAATTTGAATTACCCACTTTTCCTATGTTCAATTTTCCCTTTATACTTTGGCATTGATACTCTTTATCTCTCTGAATTTTTTGCATTTTACAGTTTGATCAAACATGGAGTTTGGGTTTCTTTGCTCCACTTAGGCCAGACATGATTGCATTTGACAGCTTGGAATGAATTGATTGCATATGAGAACATAAAATTACATGTGGAAAAACATAAACAAATTACATATTTGACTTTTTATATCAAAATCAAATTTTGATATAAAATTCATTAAACTAAAAAATTACAACTTTGAAAGTATGATAATTACAAAATGATGATATTATTTAGTCCCTCTCATATATGTGCTAACCTCATCTAAAATTAAGGAGTGACCTTCAGAAATATAAAACCTAATTACCTAGTGGGACTGCTTTACACCTCACTTTCATGAATGAGATTTGATTTAAAATACTTCAAGGTGAAAAGAGCATTTCCATAGGTGTTGTTATGCTCAAGGAGACATGACAAGGACTCAACCAATATGATATTCTGATGGAGAATGAAGTTTATTGACATGGGAAACTACCAGTGGAAAGATTTTATATCATGACCTAATGAAATGATTGAAAATTTCTTTAGAATGGGGCACCTGAGATGCACATGCAAGATGTGTTTTGATCCCTGGTGGAAGTATGAAAATACTGACACTAACAAGATGTACAGTTGTTTTCCATTACGATGGATGATGATAATTTTGGTGATATCATCCATTATCTGACCACTATAAATAACCCTGCAGAATATATTATTAAGCATAAGAAGGAATTGGTCACATGCACAACAAAATATACCCTGATTGTATGATCATTATATAAGGTGGGAGTTGATGAAGTCTTGAGGCAATATGTTCCCGAGTTAGAAATACAAAGTATATTGGGTGAAGAAAATAGAGGTGTTGTACATGGTAATAATGCTCGTAAAATCACCACACAAAAGGTTTTAGGGACTATTTTTTGGTGGCCTAGGGTGCACAATGACTCTAAGGAATACTGTTGTGCTTGTGATGTATGTCAGACGATGGGAAGACCCTCTCATAGAGAATAGATGCCACTACAACCACAGGTCACTTTGCAGGAATTTGACAAGTGGGAAATTCATTTTATCAGACCCACTAATCCTCTAGGGCAGAAAAATGGAGCACTATATATCATCAAAACTATAGAATATTTTACTAGGTGGGGGGAGGCTCAACCTATGAAATATTGAAGCATAGAAATGACTGCACACTTAATTTTTGAACATATTTTGACAAGGTTTGGGTGCCCCAAAATCCTGATGTGTGATCAGGGTATGCATTTTTTAAATGAGACCATTCAAGAATTGACCAAATAATTGAAAATGCATCATCAAAATATCATGCCCTATCATCCCCAAGTGACTGGAGTAGTGGAAGCATTCAATAAGACACTAGAAAATGCACCCACCAAGATATGTAACACTAATGAAAATTATTGGGATGTGTGCATACCTACTATTTTATGGGCATACAGTATTACGTGCAAGAAGCTCATGAGACAAACACCTTTTAGGATGTTCTTTAGGTAGGAGGCCATGATTCCAATGAAATACATTGTCCCCAGTCTGTGCATCGAAATGGTTCACAACGTGGTTGAACTAGGCATTATGGAGGAATTGTTGTCGTAGCTTCTTGCGATGTAAGAATATAGATTGATTGTGGGGTTTCACCAATAGGTAAAAAAGGCACATGAAAACAATTGGAATGATTGACACATTAGAGATAATATTTTCAAAAAGGATGAATTTATGTTACTCTATGATAGTAAGTTTGCATGCTTCTGAGGGAAGTTAAAGATGCACACCCTATATTATCAAGGAAATCACAGAAGGAGGATCGGTTCATTTCACTACATTAAATGGTGAATTCCTTCCTGGATATGTTAATGGCAGTCTCCTAAGACCTTACAAGGATGGCCCCATCCCTACACACCCTATATGACTATATGGCCAGAAGAATGGCTTAGTGCTCCAGATAGTTGTGAGAGGATGCGAGACTCTAAAGATTTCCTTCAAAGGTTGTAAAAAATATTTTGTGAGATGAATTTTGAAAAAAATACAGGTATCTGCGAAGCCAGCATAGAGACTACACCAGAAGGAGATTGCAGTCGTAGACTAGCCGAATAGTAGTTGTCAAAATGGTAAATTTGGACATTAGAGGAGCAGATAACGTGCATTTATGGAGGATATTATGGCATATTTGGAACCGTTTTATCATTTATGAAGTTGCATCAATGCACATAAGGTATTTTAGGCTACTCCATTGCTATAAATATGAAATTAAGGACCGCATTTGTTCCCTTCGATTTCTGAGTATCTTGAGTACATTGAATTATCTGATCCTCATTCCTCTGGTTATTTGTATGTCTACACCTTTTGAAACATTTCTAGGGAAACTACACAAGAAAGGGTTAGGTCACTTAATTCCCAGAGCTATGAATACAATAAAGCCTACTCCCTCTATGACGTAGGCTGCTAAGATGCCACAACCAGAGAAGAAGAATAAGGGACAGTAATCAGGGACAAAAAATTATCCTTGAAAGAAGACTACTAAAGCAAATCCCTCCCGCACAGATCATTAGAAGAAACCTATGGCAGAATAGTGAGTGATTATTATGGAAGAATATCTTGCTGAGGAGGTAACTTGACCCGATCTTGGGGCTGCCCCAATACATGGCACCGCGCAAACCAACAACTGAAGTGACAAAGGACCTGGGTAAGGAAAAGTCACACATAAATACACCCTTTCTTCCATAAAATGTACCGGTTAAGGTGAGATGTTGGTGAAGGTCCCCATGCTAAAGTTGGAGGATTGGGACTTAGCGAACCGTGCGAAGTTTGAAAATCTTGTGACGTTCGAATATTTGGAGCAGGTTCCCTATGAAAAAGGTGTTATTAAAGTTGAACTAATGCAATGGGCCTTGGGATTGTGGAAGTCCTGGCTCTTGAACATTTTTATGATTCCAAATTTCGGGAATAGTCCCATCAATGACATCTGTCTACCCTAGTTGATGGCCCTAGTACATGAAAACTACCTATGGCTTAGAATTACCATTCCCAGCGACGAGATTCTTATTCATTGCATCGTTCACTTTCCTTATCAAGGAGAAGACCCTGCAATGAACTTTGGAGGTAAGGGTCAAGATAAGAAGGTCCTAGATGATGCCAACAAGCAATATGGGGTAACTAGAAACACTTGAGGCTTTGTAGAAAGTGATATAAATCACCCCACAGTAAAATTTTCTATGATGATCTAGCATGTAAGATGCTGAGAATTTTCGTTGCCAAGGAACTACTGTCACAAAGTTATTTTCCTTGCTGCATGCTACGTCAAAGGGGTTCAATATAATTGGGCTAAATACCTCTGCTAGGAATTCTTGGAAAATGTTAGACAAGTAGAAGAAGATGGAAATCTATTTCATTATGTCTGGTTGTTTCTGCTTCATGTATTGATTGGATGGAAGCCACCGACATAGTCTCAACTTCCAGATATTGAGCCTGAGTTATGTGATGCCATGTGCTACACGTCACTGTGGGTGACGAACACTCCATCGAAGGACACAGAAAATAAAATATTTTGGGTTCTCTTCGAGAGCGAGAATTACTAGGTAGTTAATTCCAAGAAACACTTGTCACTAACCTTATATGATCAGTACAAACACATAACAGACTTCATGGCTACGTTCCAAAATGTACACATTTGTTCAAAGGTGAGCATGGTAGGAGTGTGGTATGACCTGTCATACCTAGTTATGGAAGAGTACCTCACGCAGATTATAATTGGATGTCCCCCTGTCTGATTGAGTGAAATGATAGATACTGGTGAAACCTCTTCTACCTAGCCAAAACCATCTACATCAGTGTCACACACCAAGAATAATTACAAGGATACACAGGAACCTACAACAACAACAGAGATAAATAACCCACCTAAGGATATATTGGATGTTCTAAGTGATTCTGAAATGGAGGATTGGGAGGGAAATAATGTAGACACTCCCTCGAATGACATACATCGATGCACCAGGAGAGGACCTTAGTCCCCGCTGGGATAGTGCCAGAAGAGAAAAGCATCCAAGAAGACCACGACTGAACCATTGATATTAACATATGGTGATTTTTATGAGATTGGAAATAGATTAAAGGTAGTCACCGAGGATGCATGGAGCAACTTTGAGTCTCAGTAAAAAAATTTCGTTGATGATGTTCAAAATTGACTTCAACAGTTAAGAATGTAACCGAGACAAAAATAAGAGAGTGTGCATCAAGAGAGTGCAGGAAAAGAGAGCATGCTGACTTTCGGCCACGCATACACTTTATAAAGATGGCTATTTTAGATTCTGGGCGCAATAATCAACCTTGATGATCCAGGGCTATGCGCAACCATTCATGCATGGCCCAATATTGGAGTTGAATTAACCATATTTTCTAGTGACAGCTTAGATTCCATATACACAATGATCACCGATGAGTTGTAGTACTTAGAATACAAGGCATCATTGGACACCTTTGAAGCCCAAAAGCAGGCTGACATATTACATAAGGGATAGCAGTTGGCTGAAGAATCCCGGAGCACCACAGAAAGCCAATGCACACAATTAGAGTCCCTTATCAACCTGTCATGCTATAAAATTATTGAGTTAATAATACCCACCACTACGGTAGCCATTCAAAAGTTGTAATGTCTTGCAGCTACACTCAAAGCCTCAAAGTCATAGATATTTACTGTGTGCACTAAATTGGAGGAGAAAAATGAAGATCTACAGAAAAAATTGCAACTAGAGACCCAAACAGAAGTCAGAGTGTTGGGTGCTGGTTTTGAACATTTTTTCCTACACTTATATTCCTTATTTTTCTTTAAAACTATAACCAATTGGAGTAGCTTTTACCCCTTTTTCCTACCTTATTACCCTAACTAGTTTTGTTTCACCTTGGTTTTGTTACTTTTCTAATTCACCAATTATTATGATCTATTATACGTTTTTATGAATAGTTGATGGCCAATGTTTGGAAAAGGTCGGTGGTCTTTATGTTGTCCTTTCATATGTCATTTGTAGCACCAAGGATCTCGGACATGGAATTCACAGGATCAGTTTGAATAGTGCTGTTACTACAAAGCAATGTTGTTACACCTTATTGTTAGAGACTCGTTGGGAAACTACTGATACATTTGTATCGTTGACTGCTCTTGTCTCTATTGTGGCTGATCTATCCTTTGGTGGTTTCACTACAGTTGTGTTTTGTTATGATATTTGTAGGAGTTTTTAACATCGTATTTTTCGGATAATAGCCTTAGGGCAGTTCTGATCGTAATATTCTAATTTCTAATCCGAACTTTATTAGGGAGTGGTTATAACTATATGATTTCTATTTCGATCAACATGAGAATCGTAAGATTCTCATGGCTGATCTATTCCTGGATTTTCTGATGTAACCACTATATATCTCTCTGCCCTAGCGGTAGAGAGGTTAGCAGAGAACAATGTTACTTTTCCTTTGTAATTGTGTTCAGATTAATATAGATCATATTTTCATTGTTGTTACGTGTGTGATTCTATTTAGTTTCTATTAAAGTTCTTTCTCTACCTGCACCCTGCTAGGGAGGAAGGTATTGCAGCGGTTACAGTAGTTATGTGTGTATGTAATTGTATTTTAGTTTATTTATCATTACAGTGTTGTTGTTCCTATTTAGTTGAGAATATATCTGCTTTGATTTCAATACTTTATATGCTATTACACATGTGATAATACAAATACCAGCTGTGTACTTATTGTGTGGCGAGCTAGACAGATCAATTGAAGTGTCATTTCAATATTGTGGATTCTTTTATTTCTGCATGAGTGATTTATTTCCAACATTTTACTTCAGCAACGATTTATTTTGTTTGAAATTACTTCTAGTTCGTGTATCGGCACGGATAGTGAAACTGTCATTGGAATAAAAAAATGTCCCTGGATTGATAATTGAATGTGTATTTTTCAGCCATTTAATAAGTGATTTATATAGTCCAAAATTTTGGTGTCGTTGTGAGGGATGGCAGTGATGATCCAATCAGTCAATGTTGTTCCTAAGAAGTGAAATTTCCATGTGTTTTCAGAGAGTGTCTCCAAAAACACAATTTTCGGGTGATAAGACGAGAGAAAAGAACCTATGCATCGCTCTAACAAGCTTGACCAGGCTCACTAATGTCTTGCTGGAACACTTAGGAATTTGATTTCGGGTGTTTTTTTAGGGTGCCTTCAACTACACATCCGTTGGGCAATAAGACGAGAGGTAAGAACCTGCACATCCCTCTAACAAGCTTGAGTGGGCTCACTGTTGTAGAAACTGAACCACTTATAGGATGAATTGATACACATAGGTCCCATGTGTGCTGGTAGGACAACATCAACATCTACAAACAATCCCCACTCTATTAACTACAGGAAAGATAGGTCGTAAGAAGGAAAATAAGAGCACAGATTTGGGAAGGAACAAATTCTTTGGAGATATGATTTCAAAGGCAGAGAAGGAACATTCCACGTCATATAGAGATAATAGGAAGATAGGACCACAGAAAGAAGCTACCATATCAAGGGTTGAACCATCGTTGTCTTCAGTTTCTAGACCTCATCATCCTTCGAATAGCATATCCCCTCTTGATATCAAAACCCCAGATTCAGAATAGAAGTGGAGAATTATTGATCAGGATCTGAGAATTTAGGACACTGAGAGACCAGTGGGGACCGTTAGGAACCTGAAAAACAACAGCTAGTTGATCATCAATTGGACGTTGGTAGTGCTATTAAATAATTGATCCTGGAGCAGCCCGATCCTTCTATATTTCAATCTCCAGTACACTCTGAGGCTAGTTAATCCTATCAAGAAGAATCAATCATGGGGGACAAGAATGTTAAAATAGATAGCTCTGTTAATTTTGAATCCCGAATATTAGTAACACGAGACAAGGCTCCTATGAAGAACATTCCTTTAGCATCCCTACCATCCTTTCAAGGGATGGCCATTGAGGATCTTGATACATTTCTATTCGAATTTGATGTGCTATGTAGAGGTTATTGCTATACTTCAGACACCCAGAAGCTGAAATTATTTCCTTCTACTCTGAAGGGAGCAGCAATAAGGTGGTTCATGAGATTGGGTGCTGGCACAATTTGAACATGGAATGATATGAGAGAAGCCTTTCTCTTTAAGTATCAAGACTATTGCCAAACTGGGATTTGAGGGAAGAAATTTTCAAAATTTCACAAAAGGAGGAGGAAAGCCTGGAAGATTATCTCGAGGAATTCCACTACAATCTACAGAGGTCTAATTTCAGTAACTTATATCCGGTGATTCTAAAGGCAATATTCTTAAGAGGATTAATAGATGATCGTCTTAAACATCCGAATATAATAGGAAAACGAGACATATTGCAAGAAACATTTGATGAGATAATGATTATTTGCCTATGTATCTCAAGAGGATCGGCCGAAGGGAAAGTTTCATTTCGGGACCCTTCACTCCAGATACAGAAGTCCACAAGTGGAGGAGTGACCCGATTAGAGATCGGGAAATTATTTGAAGATTTTAAAACCGATCTCCTTAGCACTCTCTTTGCCCAGATCACTATGGTACAAGTCAAGAAGGCACAAGCAGAAGTTGAAGCAACCTTAGTAATATTCCGTCCCCAATGCAAAAAGAAAAATTTGGAAAGAGAATGCGAACTAAATAGTGTCATCATGTTTAACATCTGTGAGCTGGCGCACTCCACAAATTAGTGTCCTTAGTTTCCCAGACTTGAGGCGGTACTCCAAGAATCAAGCGAGGACGTTCAATCTTCTTATTTTATCTGATGAAAGAGACCATGTAAGTCGCAACCTACAGGTATGCCTTCAGATTTTTCTTATTTTTATCCTTGGAATAATTTTTATAATAGTCAGGAATACCCATGGAAGTATCCTACTCCTTCCTTAACACAATTTCCTTCACCATGGAAGCACTGGACATCTCCTCCACCAATGAAATATCCTTCATCACAACCCAATCCTCAGGATCATAACTGGAGAGGAAATGGCCAAGGTCCAGTACCCCCTCCAATACCAATGCAATAGCAGCAGTTACAATTGCCTTCTATGCATAATCCTAGACTTCCTGTCCGACCCCAATTACCTATACAATGCAACCCCAATCCAAATAATAAGTAAGCTCAAAGCATGGATGTTCTGGTTACCCTCCAGACTTATATTATCACTCCTATTGGACTTAATGAGGTTCAAATTTTCTCATGGAAAGTAATTAGATTTGAACACACTTCCATTATTATCGAAGAAAGTGAATCACCCAGAAAGGATATGGATGATTCTGAAGTAGCTATTACATATGTAACAACTGATACATCACCTGCTGTTACACCTGTAACAATCGGCTCATGAAATTCTGTTATTTCTATAATGACTAATCCGAGTAAGGCTAGTAGATTTTTTGTAGCTGACCCAATTTTTAGCATTCAGAATCCCTCATATCCTCAATGATTAACTGAAACTGGGTTGACCTTAAAACTTGAATATGAATTCTTTAAGGAGCTGCAAAATGTAGGGATTCCGCTGTTACAAGCTCTTAAAGGAGTTCCTATCTATGCTAAAATTGTGAGGGATCTACGCAGTAAAAGGCCTGGAAGGAAACCTAAGGTACCTGCTACTATCCATGTCTTAGGAAAATTGTCTAATCTTATGATTGATCAACCTTTTTTGACCAATTATAATGATCCAGGGAACCCCATAGTGACTTTCCATATTGATAATCAGCCTATAACCAATACCTTGATTAATTTAGGAGCAGCCATTAATGTTATGACTAAAGACCTCTTCATCTCTCTAGGGCTTCATGGACTTAGACCTACACCTATAGTTCTTGAACTATCAGATAGGTCCCGTGTTAAGGCTGAAGGAATGATTGAAGATGTGGTTATCACTGTGGCCTCTTGGAACTATCAGGCTGACTTTATTATCTTACAAAGCAAATCCAATCTGGGGGGTCATCCTTTAATCTTTGGAAGACCGTGGCTAGCCACTAGAGATGCATATATCAGATGTAGGTTCAGATCTATGGTGATCTTATATGGGAAGGCCATTAAGAACCTAAATATTTATCCCCCAGCGAAACCTCATATGGATTTGAATTTTCCTTGGCAAGAAGAATTTGCACCTGAATATGATCTTCCCCTACATCTTCTCATGCTTGGAAAAGCAAAATACTTTAAGGATGAAAAAGAGGAAGATATTATTAATTGTTTCATCAGTAATCCACTCCCTGTTTCCTCCATTAGAGATTTGGGAGAAGAAGGTGAGGAAGATGATGTAATTATTGAACATTTGAAAATAACTCCACTTACTATCAGGAGTCTCATTGAAATCGAACCTGGAAAATGTTTAAACATCAATCCTAACCTGAATACTGAAAAAAATAGATTGTTGATATAGATGTTACAGAATAAAATAAGGCATTTTCATGGGACTATACTGATATGAAAGTAATCCATACTACCCTATGCACTGACTGCATTTACCTTAAAGAATATTGCAAACTTGTTAGACAACCTTAGTGCCGAATGAACCTCGCAGTTAAGGAGATAGTAAAAGAATAATTGTAGAAACTCCTTAACGCTAATTTCATCTACCCTATTTCCAATAGTCAGTGGGTGTCCCTACTTGTGATAGTTCCGAAGAAGAATGGAAAATGGAGTGTTTTTGTTGAATATAGAGAACTTAACAAGGCCACTCAAAAGGATCATTTTCCCCTACCATTTATTGATCAGGTCTTGGATACTCTTTTTGGAAAAAAAATATTTTCATTTCTAGATGGGTTTAGTGGCTATAATCAAATACAAATCACTCCAGAAGATCAAGACAAGACAACCTTTACTTTTCCATGGGGTAATTTTTCTTACAGAGTCCTTCCCTTCGGTCTCTACAATGCACCAACAACCTTTCAAAGGGAAATATTAGGTATTTTTTTTTATCTTTTGAATGATTGCGTTGAAATTATTATAGATGATTTTATACCCTATGGGGATGCCATTGAGACAGTATTAGCTAACCTGGAAAAAGTTTTGGAACATTGTGAACAAACTAATGTTGCTCTGAGCACAGAAAAATGCCACATGATGATGACCGAGGGAATTATTATGGGGCATTTTATTTTAGCAGATAGAATCAAGGTAGATCCTACAAAAATTGAGGTTATCTCGAAAATCCTGACCCCTAAGACTCTGAAAGAGGTACGTAGTTTTTTGGGACATGCAGGATACTATAGGAGGTTTATAGATAATTTTTCAAAGATTGCATATCCTTTATTCTCATTACTGATGAAAGAGGTGAATTTGTGTGGGAAAAAATGTTTGAGTAGGCATTTTTAAATTTGAAGAACTGTGTAACAACAACATCTATTTTACGAGGACCAAACTAGAAATTGTCGATTCATATTGCTACAGACGCATCTCACATGGCTACGGGTGTTGTTTTGGGGTAGTTGGAGGATAATAATCCTTATGCTATATATTACATCAGAAATAACCTGACTGTAGAAGAATTTAACTACACTATAACTAAGAAAGAATTGCTAGCATTAGTGCATGCTATCAACAAATTCTGGTACTACATGACCAGGTACCAACTATTTGTACACACTGAATTTGTTGCAATTCGATTTTTAACGAACAAACCTGTTACTAATGGTACAGTTACACAATTTTTATTGATGTTAGAAGAATTTTACACTAATATTTTAGATAACCCCATAAAAGAGCTGATTTTCTTTCTAGATTAACTATAAGTGATGACTACACTGCTACTGATGATTCTTTTCCTGATGAGTATATTCTTGCCATTTCTACTCACTCACCATGGTATGTAGATATATCCAATTACCTTTCTGTAGGAAAATTACCACATCAATTGTCTTCTAAGGAAATAAGGAGGATTATTCAACAGAGTGCTACCTACTCCTCAATTGAAGGTAATCTCTATCACACCAGGCCTGATTTTTAGATTAGGCGCTGTGTTAGAGAAGATGAGGCATTTGAGATCCTAAAGGCTTGTCATGAGGAACCTTGTGGGGGATACTTTGTTGACAAGAGGACAGGACATAAAGTACTCTCAAGAGGGTAGTACTGGCCAACTATATTTCAAGATGCCAAGAATTTTTTGAAAGGATGTGATAGTTTCCGAAGGATGCGTCAGCCTCTAAAATAAGATGAGATGCCATTACAGCCTCAAATAGTAATAAAACCATTTGAGAAATGGGCCCTGGACTTTTTGGGGCCAATCATTCCTTCATCACAGCAAAGAGCATACATATTGGTATGCATGGATTATGTCACAAAATGGGTCAAAGCAAGGGCACTGACTAGAGCACCTGAGAACATTGTTTTAGACTTATTGTTTCAAGATATTTTTGTTCGCTTCGGGATACCCAGAGAGATAATGACAGATTGGGGTCCTCAGCTCACATCTCATTTGATCAAGAAGTTGGTTGAAAAGTATGGAATCCATCATAGAATTACCAGACCCTATCACCCATAAGAAAATGGTCAAGTAGAAAGCACCAATAAAGTCATTTAGGGAATCTTGACAAAGAGAGTAGCCAGCCACCAAAGAAACTGGGCTAAGAAACTTCCAGAGGTATTGTGGGCTTACAAGAAAACATGGACGAATATTATAGGCTTCTCACCATATGAACTGGTGTATGGTAAGATTCCCTTATTCCCCATATTGTTTGAGATAAGGACATTAAGAACAACATTGCATGTTGATATGAATTTAAGTACAACAAAGACTCAAAGATTGAGCCAGATCAATGAGTTGGAAGAGAAATGGCTAGTTGCCATTACAACAAACATAAATCATCCAGCAACAAAGAACCAAATGGCATGATGGGTTTATTAAGAATAAAAATTTCCAGAAAGGAGATTGGGCTCTTTGTATGATTCAAGGTTCAAATATTTCAAAGGAAAGCTTTGCACCAGATGGCTAGGTCCTTACGAAGTGCATACATTCTTTGACAATGGGACTGTACAATTGGTCACCATGGACAGTGCTAAGACATCGTTACTTGTTAATGGGCACCGTCTAAAGTTATATCATCAACCCTCCTTGAAGGATTAATTTTTCCACATTGTCACGGTCTCTGATGTTCATGTTACAACAGTAGGGGAACATTCTCCTCTGTAGCCTTAAAAGTTGAAATTCCAATAACTGAAGCAGTTGAAAACCACATTTTTGGTAGTTGTTACACCTGTTTAATATATATATATATATATATATCAAATATAAAAATAAAAATAAAAAATCGAACTATGAAAACCCCTTTCTGGGTGCAGTAAGACAACTAGTAACAGTTGAAAACCACTCTTGTGGCGGTTGTTACACCCATGTTTTTCTCCCTTTAATATCATCTTCCCTCCTTGATCCATGTAATAGGATTATGGTATTTATGTAATTTCCTTTTCTATACCAATTTCTTCTGATTATTATGTGTTCTTGAGAATAATTTCAAAGTTGTCTTGACTGTTATACATGTAACAGTCGACAGCCACGAATACTGTTATTTGTAATTCGTTCCATAAATAGCAACAAATATGCCAACTAAACACAACAATACGAACGATTCAAGCAGGATGTCGTCAACTAAAGTCTTCTTCCACATCACCTCAGCTATATCATTATAAAAGGTAAATGATTGTCATTGATAATTTAGTGATTAATTAGCAAAGTAATGATGCTCCTGTGACGGTCGTGGGCGGCAGCGACAATTAAAGTGGGGGAGGGGATATGACTTGAAATCATTTAAAAAGGGATGTAATCATAATTATCTATTAAATTTGCATGCACCTAATCAATAATAGAATTTTTAATGATGACTGAATCTAGTTGGAAAATATCGTGTGTACGAAATCCCATCACTTTCCATAATAAGCCATTTATGAGTATTAGTGTAGGGTATGATTTGGTAAATCCTTGAAAGAAGTCCCCTTTCATCAACCTCCTTCTGAAACCTTACATCATCATGTGTAAACTCATCGATTGGGATAATCATAGGTGCCAAATAGTAGCCAATTCAGAGACATAATGATGTTATAGCAGGACTGAATAGAAAAAAGTGAACTCAAAAACTCAGTGATATTACAGTATTTCCGGACATTAAGAAGAAAATTTAGAAACAAACAACAAATATGGGTGGAGCAGCGGTCAGTCATGAGACAAACTCTATGGATTCTCTGCATAATTCACAGAGGCTTACCACATATTCAAAGATGCTTGATGGGTCGAGTTTTTCCAAAGGCTTGAAGGCTCAGACGAGGCAGTAGCAATTGAATTTTCTTATAACTTCAAAAATAATCAAACCCAAGTAAGAGGCCTGCATATGGAGGTGACCAAAGAGGCAATTGCTCGGGTAACTTCTTCAACAGTAGAAGGGCGAAGGTGATTTAATATAAATATCAATGATCCCTCCTTGAAAGATGATTTCCTAGTAGGGGAAGAGAAACTGGAGAAGAAATGAAGAGGAATTGATAGAATGCCACTTCCTCATCCATGGGAAGTTTTTGCCCTAGGCTTGATCAAATATATCACTTCTCAAGTGAGATCCACGATAGTGTTCAAATATCACTTTCCTCTACTGTTGGGTGCTAACAGGTGTCTTTAAAAAGTCCCAATTGCCTCACATTAATTATCAACCTCAGTAAGTCCTTTTATCTCAGGCGTCTACACAATATGTGCTAGCTATAGATACAAAGAGTAATGCTGAAATCAATTGTTTCATATAGATGTAATCATAAATCTTGAAACTTAAAAAAAAATGATTCATCTAAGCATTATAACACAAAACTGTGATTCATTCTTAATTCAACTAATTCCAATGAAAATCAATCGAGAGAACTGAAGCATTAACTGATCTCTTTCAGCTGGATTTTAACTATTGAATAGAAGGAAAGTATTGGAAATAAATGTCTATGCTTTAAGTAACCAAAACCAGTTCTTTTAACTAACAACTAATTCCTTAAGGAAATAAATTGGAAATGCGTATTCAAGGGAATAAATACTAGAAATCCAAATTATCAAAAGTACTTCAACTGCAGAGCGGAAAAGAAAAATAAACTTGCAATAAATGGAAAAGTATAACACATGGAACAACTGTGAGATCCACCAGAGACTACGCCCTTAGCCACGGGTGAATACTGCTTAAATACTCCAGAATATTTGAATGAACAACAACAGAAATTATATATTAATCATTACAGTCAACTGACATCACAATACGATCTCGTTGTTCATAACTACGTTCTGTGAATTACAATTAAAAATTATGTAGAAGTGAAAGATACATCCTATCAGAGAAATAGCTCTCCCTATCCCTTTATAGCTAAAAGGAAAGATAAATGTGATCCATGAGGATCAGGGGATCCTAAGGGATCCATGAGAAAATGTTATCCTCGAACAGTCTGTTCGTTCTTGCGCTAATCCTCACTAATTTGTCTTCTAATTCGTCCACATTTAACATGTCTTCTTTCCGGTGATTAGGTCCTGTTGTTCCTTCTTGGGAGCAGCTGTTGTTCCATCTATTATTTTTAGCACAAAAAGAAACGTGAATTAGTTTGGATGGTTAAATCATATCAGAATAATTTTTCATTCATTCTTCATCAAAATCTTTTCATTATATTTTTATATCATGGCACGAGATGGATAAGGAAGAGAAAAAATGAGAGTAATTGAGATTAAATACATACCTATTACAAGGCTCAACATACTCCCCTAATTACCTTTTTTCATGTCCCCATGAAAAAAAAATAATTCTTATGTAAAGAAGTGAAGGAGTAGGCTGGAGAAGATTTGTCTGTAATAGGCCTGAGACCATGATGTGGTGCCAGGTTCGCAAAGGTTGTCTCTTTGTGTCCTTCAGGTAACTCATATTCAGGCTGATACCCTTCAGGAGGATACCAAATAATGGGGCTTCTAAAGTGACATCCCACTCAATAGGTTCCTTCTTTTAAGATAAAATTGTTGTATGGGACTAACCGTCTCACAAAAGCTTTGAAATTTCCATAATTAAATGGTTCTCTTTCCCTAAAATTTTTTATTGAAACCATCCATCTCATTTTGGATGCAACCAGGGATATTTCTTGAATGAAGAGGAAATATGTTGTTCCTTTCTCCATAATTTCCTTATGTATGGGCCCTAAAATTTTAATCACGCCCTCCTATGTCATTAGTATTTTATGCTTAGTAAACAATTGCAGAGGGTGAGTAGGTTCACTTATTATGCAAAGATCTAAGTTGTGTTCCTATATTTGGAATGAATTATAAGGCTTCAACCACTTCTGTTGGTTGAGTGCAAAAGAGATAAAAGCCTGAAATTGAATATCCCCAATAAAAGGACTAGGATTCACATCCACTTCTTTATATAATATGAAATTATGCAAATAAAATTCACAAAGAAGCCTTTGGACGTTTACTCCGTGTGTCTTACAACAATTTATAAAATCCTTCATTGTCTTTAGCTCAATTGGCTTGCCGGCTCTAACAACTTTCATTTTTAACAATAAATATTGTTATAATAAGAACACAGCATAGTTCGTAGTAGGAGATCGACAGGTAAAGATATCCAAATATAATGAAAAAATGGTGTCCAACTAATCCTTGAAACTGTTCATCTTAGTTTTCATCCTCTTCAGTTTTTCTTCTTCCTGTCTAGCCCTATCAAAAGCCTCATTCTGTGCTAGGGCTAATTCCGTCAATTGTTTTTGTAACTCCTGGTATTGTTGCAGGGAGACTGTCTACTATTAATGTTGCTTTAAAGCAAGCTGGGCTTGCATCAGTTCTTCCTAAAGTTTTAAAATAATAGGGTCATTCCTTGATAAGAGGTCCTTGGATTTCCCTTCTGTCTGAGTGCCGATGCTGTGAGAGAATACCTCTTCAGTCTATATTTCCTTATTTTGGGAGGACCAACCCTCCATTTAAATAGCCGCATTTACCAAGTTTTCATGCAAATTAACTTGGGTGGCTATTGTTCGAGTGGTAGTGAGTTTGGTTTGAATTCATATTGATTTATTCTCACATATTCTTGTTTGTGTAGCTATAGAGGTCACCTCAGGAGCGGTGTTTTGAGTTTTATAGTTTTTAACTTCTCGTTGTAGCCTTCTGACTGTCTTCTGGAGCTTCCAGTATTTTTGTCGCAGCTTCTTAAGTTTTTCTCCGGCTACTTGGCTCTTTTGAGGAGAATCCACTCCACTAACAAGTTTATCAATGGTTTCTAGAGCTGCTTGTTGGTCATCAAGGTTGTGTTCCAAAAGAACCGTGTCGCCTGACTCATTGTCAAACTCATAAGTAACTTATATGTCTGTAGACTTCTGCTGTTCCTCATGGCTATATTCCAATAGAATCGTGTCACCGGACTGGTTGTCGGATTCCTGAAAAATTTCTATGTCCGTTGCCTCTTGAGATGGCAGTGTTTCTATATGCTCAGAATTCCCATGTGGTCCTCCAGGTTGCATATATACATTAAGATTTGCCAGGACCTCAACCATCCCTGTCTTGAAAACTTCCAAAGGATCATCTGGTCCTGCTTCAATTTCCAGTTCATTATTATAATTTTGTTCTTGTTCTTATCCTGAATTGGCCTCTTCTTCAGGCTCTGATGTAGAACTGGGTACCTCTTCTTCAAGTTCAGAATCCCTTATCCTAACTAGACTGGTTGTCTCCACAGGTTGGTTGCGTTCATCCCAAATATTTGTAGACATCCTCTGGGATAGTTCAATTCTTACATACCTCCTACGTTTATGGGGTTCAACCTTTCAACGGGCAGCCATTTTTCTTTTCGGAACAGGGTTCTACTGGCTTGTCTCCGCAATTGCAGGATGTTGGATTACACAGTTTTTCATGCTCTCTATAGCCGTCATGAAACCGTCACAAGTTAAGTTGTATTGAACCATGCTATGACTAATGATTAATTTAATCAATCCATGGTGACATATTACAGTTTTAGGGTGTCTGGCCCATCTTATTCTAACAGTAGTATCATGTAGTAAATAATTCAAAAGAGATTGCATATTAACAGTGAATTTTTGTTTCAAGACAACTAATAGTTTAAGTTGTCATGGTCTTACCACATCTTGGCGTCCATCGCAGGTAGTGTATCTTTGGATAATGCTTGCTAATTCTTTCGATGTTTCTTCTAGAGAAGATGGTTGGATGCCTTTGCCTTTCCTGACTACTTGTTCACCTTCGTCTTTGAAAGTTTCCACCGCGTCTTGCAGTAATACATGTTTTTGTGACCATATAGTTCCTTCTGTCGATAGCCCAGATACTTCAGCTATTAGAATGTTTGTGACTATAATTCTTCTACCTTTCACCATGGATTCCCCATTTTGCAGAGGTTGTAGAAATTCAATGGAAATTTCCTCATTCAAGGGGTAAAATCTAGTGAGATAGGATATCCACCCTGCAGGGATCAGAATTTCTCCGGCTCTGTGAGATACCTCTAACAGTAAAGGTTCACGACGCATTGTACCCATAATTCTTGAATTCTTCCTACTATTGAAAAGGATGAGTGTAATGGAAAAATTCAGCAATACTGAAAAGACACAGCAATACTAAAAAACATAGCAACACTTAGAGCGATAGAACAACAAGTTGTTGTAACAGCTAAGTGTAGTTGATATTAATTGTGTTATTTGAAGGGTTCTTAAATTTCCGCATGCCGTGTGATCATGGAATATCTTATCAGTCAATGAAATAATGACAATGCATGCATTAGTGTAATGGAAGTTATCTCCCCCTTCGAAATGAGAGGTCGCCTACAACCAAATAGACGGGAAATGGTTGTTCCGACAATAGGATATAAGGGTGAAGGGTACAACAGTAAATGGAACAGAGTATGTAAATAAATGACGGGAAAATAAGAGAGATGGATAGAGTGAAAGTGTGGTGTATAATCATAGTAAATGGCAAGAGACAAGATGCTTTGGTCGATGATAAGTTATGTGATAAGGAAAGAAGACAACAATATGTACAAAAGGAGACTTTGCTAACGATATTCGAGCTGTACATGATATGATTGAGTAAAAAAATGAATGCATGCATAAAGGTTCGAAGTAGGGAAGTGTTTAGAGGAAATAATCTCTCGGATAAAAAGATTAATGGGAAAAGGGTATTATAATAATTTTTGATTGAGGAAATAGAACTTCAATACCATAAGCAGAGATTTTGTTGCTAGCAGGCATCCATAGCCTCGACAGAGTTACTTTCTAACCCATGTGAGCCATGATCCTCAATTTATAATTGAAAATTTTCATTGTTGTTTCTATAGAAGAGACCAATTTGATGGAAAGGTAACTAGATAACCATACTCCCATTCATTGGGAAGTAGAAAAAGTGAGCAGGCCGACTCGTGATGAGACCTCCTGTTCCAAGGATATTTTAGCCATCCAATGGATCATAACCCTTGTGTGGTGGCCATAGTGGGAATGTCACATTGCTACATCCTTATGAACATGGTAGCTTGGCTCTTAATGAGACCCCCTATCCTCTATCTGTAGATAAAATTTAGTTGTCATTACATATTTTTATGACATATAGAGAGAGGCTAAGTAGTCCTTAAGAGTAGGGATGGTGTAAGAAGTTGAAGCATGTCAATAATAAGAAAAATTATACCCGTAATCCCATTGATAATAGACAGAGAAAATTATAACCAAAATGGTAAAGATGATCAATCCGTATCATATATAGTAGAAATCAGTACAGTAAAGTGAAATATAAATAATTGTGTCCCTTCCAATTGTTTTAAGTCTATCATCAAGAAGTTGTCTTTGTCAAATATCATAACGTTAAAAATATTCACCTGCTTTAATAGAATCCATAATTCTTATCCGCAGGAAGGTACTGTACTTCGGGCCATAAAAGGAATAAAAGAAATGAGGCTGAAATGAGCTAGGAATAAGTCCATAAGAGGAAACAGGTGTTTGTGAAATATATAAAAAAAGGTGTTGTTCAGAACACAGAAAATTTTTACAAGAAACAAAAGTGTTGTTCCAAAATTGGAACAGAAAAAAACAAAAGAGAGAGCTATTCCAAAGATGGAATAAAATAATCAAAAGTGTTGTTCCGAAGATGGAACAAAAAAATAAAAAAGCGTTGTTCTGAAGATGGAACAACAAAATCAAAAAGTGTTGTTCTGAAGATGGAACAACAAAATCAAAAAGTGTTGTTCCGAAGATGGAACAAAAAAATGAAAAAGTGTTTTTCCGAAGATGGAACAGCAAAATCAAAAAGTGCTATTCCAAAGATGGAACAACAAAATCAAAAAGTGTTGTTCCAAAGATGGAACAACAAAATCAAAAAGTGTTGTTTTGAAGATGGAACAACAAAAGAAAAAAGTGTTGTTCTGAAGATGGAACAGCAAAATCAAAAAGTGTTGTTCTGAAGATGGAACAACAAAATCAAAGAGTGTTGTTCTGAATATGGAACTACAAAATGAAAAAGTGTTGTTCCAAAGATGGAACAACAAAATAGGTAGAAAAAAAACAAACTGAATCAGCAATGCTATACACATTTTTTTTTTTTTTTAAGAAATGAATTCTTACAAAGATGAAGATACCGAAAGATTATCTTCTGCAGCTAAAACTTGCATGGTGGAGTCCTTGCATATCTTTTGAAAAAAAGATTCTCTTGTGAGTGGTATTTGGTAGAGGCGCACCGGATGTCCACTTGCTTTAAAGGAACAATCAGACCCATCAATGGTGACCAATGTAAAAGTGCCATTGTCATGTACTTCCTTTATTTCATAGGGACCTAACCACCTAGTTTGCAATTTACTAGGGAAATATTGAAACCTAGAATCGTAGAGACGTGCCTGGTCGCCCTCATGAAATGTATTTTTCTTGATCATAGAATCATGCCATTTGGCTCTTTGTTGTTGAATAAGTGCAGTATGTTGTAGAGACAAAAGCCATATTTCGTCTAATTCATTTATTTATTGTCATCTATTAATCTGGGCTTTAGTTAAATCCAATCCCACTTCCTAGGTTTTCCTTAGTGTTTATATCTCAAACTCTATGGGAAAAATAGGTTCCTTACCAAATACCAGTTGATATGGGGAGTATCCAGTAGTGTTCCTCCAAGTTGTGCGATATTACCACAAGGCTCCTGGCAGTCGAGTAGCCCAGTCTTGTCTGTGCGATGAGACTGTCTTCATTAGAATAGCTTCAATTATTTTGTTGGTTCTTTCTACCTACCCGTTCGATTGAGGGTGGTATGGAGAGATAATTCTGTGAATAACATGATGAATTTTTAGTGTAGCAGCGATCTTGTGGCCTACAAATTGTGGCCCTCCATCAGTGATTACTTCTCTAGGTAACCCATATTGTACAAAAATTTCAAAAAGAAATTTTATCACAGTTTCTCCTATGGCTCTTGGTAATGTTACTGCTTCTACCCATTTAGCTATGTATTCTGTTGCAACCAATATATATGATTTCTAGTTGGATGATGGGTTGATTGGCCCAAAAAAATATAATGCCCAACACTCAAAAGGTTCTATGACTAGCTGTGGATGCAGAGGCATCTCATAAGATTGGCCAAGGCATCCCATCCTTTGACAACTATTGCAGGCCTAAACAAATTTCTTAGCATCCTTAAAAATCTTGGGCCTGTAGTAGCCCATTTGTAAAATTTTATGTCTTGTTCTGCAGTCTGCAAAATGTCCACCGCAAGGTCCATCGTGGCAGGCTTTTAAGATATCATAAATTTTGTCTTCCCTTATGCACCTGCAGATGTCCATATCGGCCCCTGTGTGAAAAAGGTATCCTCCAATCCAGGAGAACCGAGTGCTGTGTTGTACTATCGATTTCCTTTCTCTGTGTGTCAGATGTTTGTGTAGTTTTCCCACTGATAAATAATTCGCCACATCTGCGTACCATGGCGTTTTCACAGTTACAACAAATAGGTGTTCATCCGGAAACTGATCCTCTACTGCTATTGTGTCATATGTTCTTGGCACTCAGCAGAGGAAATCTGCCACAAGTTTTTCCTTCCCTTGTCTATCCCTTATAGTTATATCAAATTCATGCAAAAGTAGCAACCAATGTATCACTCTTCCGTTCATAATGGGTTTATTAGCTAAGTATTTGATAGCATAGTGATCCGTATACAAAATTACATGGTATCCAATTATATAGTGTCTAAATTTGTTAATAGCATAAATAACAGCTAAAATCTCCTTCTCTGTTACTGTGTAATTCAATTCAGGAGGGGTTAAATTTTTGCTAATGTAATATATAGTGTAGGGTTTCTTGCCTTCTTCTTGGCAAGAATTACTCCAATGGTTGTGTCTGATGCATTTGATGAAATCTGGAATGGTATATCCTAGTTTGGGCCTCGTAATACTGGTGATGTTGATACTAGAAATTTTAAATCTATAAAGGCAGTGTCACATTTGTCAGTCCATATGAAATCATTGTTTCCTGTTAAGGCATATAATGGTGCAGAAATCTACGAAAAAGTCTTGATAAATCTATGATAATATCCAGAAAAACCCAGAAAACTACGCACTACTATTTGAGTGCAAGGAGTAGCTAGTAAGATAATTACCTGTATTTTTGCTGGATCTACCTGAATTCCAGTTGCTGAAATATAATGACCCAAGATCAGGCCTTATGTCATCATCATATGGCACTTTTCATGACTTAAACATAGGATAGTAGCAATACACCATTCCAGAACTTTTTCCAATGTCTGTAATGCTTGCTCGAAGTCATCTCCATAGGGTGTGAAATCATGCATGTATACTTCCAATCCTTCATTTATCGAGTCTGTAAAAATACTGAGTATGTCTCTTTGGAATGTGGAAGGTACATTACACAATCAAAAAGGTAATACCCTGTAAGAAAATGTTCCCCAAAAACAGGTAAAAGTAGTCTTATCCTAGTCTTCAGGGGAAATCTGAATTTGGTTGTAGCCACTGAAGCCATCCAGGAAAGAAAAAAATTTCTTCCCTGCCAGTGTATCTAGGACCTAATCAATAAATGTAAGGGGAAAATGGTCTTTTTTCGTTGCCTTGTTGAGTTCTCTATAGTCAACGCATATTCACCATTTCCCATTCTTTTTGGAAACCACAACTAATGGAGAAACCCATTTACTATCAGATATAGGATAGATAAAATTCACATCTAACAGTTTTTGAAATTCTTCTTTAATAATATCTTTTAGGTGAGGATTTAATCTACGCCGAGGTTTTTGAATGGCTCTTTCATCCTTTACAGTGTATATGTGATGCATTCATAGCTGAGGGTCAATCCTTTCATATCTGAGTAATCCCAAGTGAAAGCCCCTTTATTTTTCCTAAGGACTTGAATAAGTTTATGTTACTGGTCATCACCCAGATTACTGTTAATGTTCAGGATCTTCCCTGGCTCAATTTAGATAGGTTTTCTATTATAAACAGTGGTTGTTGTTATTGTTTGGTCATCGATATCTCTCAGGGGATCTGCTTTGATTTCATTGTCAAGGACTTCTTTAATCATGTGGCATTTCGAACTTGATACTGTGATAGGATGATTGATAAAAGTATTAATGACATCGTCTTCAGTTTTGTTTTTGAATTCATGGGCATCTACCAAAATAAATGGTGACATAATATTTTCTGCTAAGTATGTTGTAGGTTGCTTCGTGGTTTTCACAATAGTCAAGCTTGGCTAAGCAGGAGGGTATAAAGATAAATTTTTCACATCATCCCCCCTGGTTATAGTCATACTGCCTATCTCGCAGCTGATATAAGAATTAGTAGTTGCTAGCCAAGGCCTTCTTAATATTAAGGTATGTCCATCTAGCTGGTTCCTAGGTTTAATAATCAAAAAATATGCCAGATATAGCCAAGTGTATATGGAGACCATCACATCTTGTAATGTTCCTTCTGGTCTAATGACTGAGCAATCAACTAGTTCTAGTAAGGTTGTTTTTGTTTCTAAGGCTGTGATGCCAAGAATGTTGCAAGTTGTAGTTGTGAGAATATTAATGGTTGCCCCTAAGTCAACTAAAGCTTTGGGAAAAGAATGGCCATTTATCTAGACTGTGACAATGGGGTTTTTGGGATCCCCATATTTTACAGAAGTCTCTTTTCCTAGTAATAAATCAAACAAAGTGCCGACAACATGGACAATAGGGGTTACTTTTGTTTTCCTCACAGACTTATTTATACACAATTATTTAATAGTTTTGGCATATATTGGAATATTTTGGATAGCCTAGAGGAGGGGAGTTTTTATACAAATATTCTTAAGTTCACCCAGAAGATCAAAGTGAGGATATTCAATCAGGCGTGGTATCAGCAATATTTCTTAAAATGGGGGGCAAGTGGTTATGATTTGTTTAGGATTTTTTTGTCTGACTCTATCTTCCCCTTGTTTTGTTCGTTGATCATCCACAGTCAGAGGCTTATTTGTGTGCGGTTCTTCAGGTTGCAAATATTTATCCTTATCTAGAGTGATTATGCGTTGAGATCTCAACTTAATTTCGTTACATTCTTTCAACTCATTTTCAAGGTCGAACCCCTCAGTGATTTGTATTGAATGAACTAGTATTTTTTTAGGATTTGGGTTGGGTTGAGCTGGAATTTGTGGTCGTATATTATATTGAGGATTATGCTGCAACGTGTAAGGTGTTGGTAAAGTTGGTTGAGGCAAAGGAACTTTCCCCATAGGCTGGTTCGTAGAGCTTTGCCAATTTGATTCTTAGTTCTGATTTTGTGAGGTAGAAGGGGACCATTAGGAGGAATAAGGGTTGGTATACCAAAATGGTGGGGGATAAGGGGAATTTGGCCAATTATTATTATTTGGATTTGACTGATTGGGCCCTGGTGGCATAAAAAATGCTTGAGGTGGCAAAAAAGGTGGTTGATTCTACCATTATGCCCCTGAATATTGTTGAGAATTATATTGTGAGGGAGGAAAGAACAAAGACGGATCAGTAGGCATACCTATCTGATGTGCTTGCCATTGATGACGCCGGTTCAATAGATATACTGGTTCCACTTCTTCTCCCACTTCCTTTAAGAATTCTTTTAATCCTGGGAGTGATGGGCAACTTGATGTGGCGTGCTCTTTAGTGCATATGGTGCATGTTCATATTGTATCTAGGGGGCAATGTTTGTGACTGTGCTTTTATCTGCAACGGGGGAAGAAAGTAGCCAAGTTTGGTTCTACTATACCCTGCTTTTTCTTAGCTTGCATGACATCCAATTGTGTCATCAAGGTCCCCAGGATATCAGTCTTGAAATCCTCCAACAGATTTCCGATTTCGCTTCGTGTAATGCTTCCTCTTGAGGTTTTGCGTCTCCGGGGCTTGCATCGCGTCCGACTGGTTTCAGCCTTGTACTGCCCTGGAACACTTGATGCACAAATCTATAATATTTTTATAGTTTTCTTGATAAATTTCACCCTTACCCATTATATTTAGTGTCTCTACCCATTGTTCTTTCATACCTTTGATCATCGTGGTTTTTAGAACATTATTAGGCAGATTTGTGTAAGGCGATATTTGTAGATTATATTGGAAATGCTCTACATATTCTTCGAGAGTCTCGCTAGGCTTAGCTACCATTTGAAGGATTTCATCTTTTAGTTCTCTATTTCAACAATAATCTTGGTATTTTTTAAGGAAAGATGTTATCATTTGGTCCTAATCATTGATGGTGCCTCCACCGAGTCCCATGAACCAAGGCAGAGCTGCTGCCTTCAAATTAGAGGGGAATAGCTTTAGCTTTTGGGGGTCGGTAGTGTAGTCATAACCCTTGCATAAGACATCAAATTTGAAAAGGAATGCATCCAGATATTTTGAAGTTAGCCCATGAAAGGTAGGAATGTTCTGTAATGGGATAGCCTTCATGGGGGCATTGACAAGTATGTCAATAATACAGTATTACAATGTAGAAGTTTGAGGTTGCTGGTTATTAGCCATTTGGTCAAAAATATGCCAATATTCTTCAGGAATATCTGGAGCTAGAGATTTATTCCTAGGATTTCCACAAGAGGATGGAATGGTACTACTAGTACAACCTTGATCTGAAATACTTGGTGTCCTCTGCTCACTCTCTAGTTCAGGAGATCTAGGTTCTGATAATTTAATTTCAAGATTTCCTGTTTCTCCTTCTCCTTCACGGAGGTTGTAAGAATTTCCTTCTTGTGAAGGGTGAGTTTGTGAATTCTTAGTATCTTGAAAACTCTTCTGAATCCCTTCAGTATTACTGTGAATCTCAAAATTAGCTACATATGGTGATATTGTGGCTTGAGGGAATTCAGTAGGATGTCTGGCAGCAATAATTCGGGGTCCTACTGATGACTGAGACTCAACTTTTCTTAAGATTTCATCGATAAAAGTTGATCATCCAAGGGTCACTGTTCCCTTAGATTTTTCAGGTTTAGAAGGAGGAAATTTTTCCTTTTCAGGTCTTTCCTTATTCATTCATTTAGAAATACAAAAATTCCTTCCTAGCTTAAAATCCTATGAAATTCTACTAGAAATTAGGCATATGAGCGAGCATTTTACTCGTTCGCTACGCAGGTTCTTACCTTTTGTTTTTAACATCCAATTCTCCCTCAGCAGAAAAAACATCAATCACACATTAATCTTTACAGAGTGGAAACACGTTCCATGGCAACGGCGGAAAAATTTTGGGTGCTAACAGATGTTTTCAAAAACTCCTAATTGCCTCACATTAATTATCAACCTAGGTAAGTCCTTTTATCTCAAGCATTTACACAATATTTTCACACTATACTTACAAAGAGTAATGCTGAAATAAATCGTTTCATATACATGCAATCATAAATCTTGAAGCTTTAAAGAAAGTGATCCATCTAATCATTATAACCCAAAACTGTGATTCATTCTTAATTCAACTAATTCCAATGACAATCAACCAAGAGAATTGAAGAAGTAACCGAGCTCTTTCAGCTGGATTTGAACTATTGAACAAAAGAAAAGTATTGGAAATAACTGTCTATGTTTTAAGTAACCAAAACCAGTTCTTTTAACTAGAAACTAATTCCTTAAGGAAATAAATTAGAAATGTCTATTCAAGAGAATAAATAGAAAAATCCGAATTATCAAAAGTACTTCAACTGGAGAGCGGAAAAGCATAATACACTTTCAATAAATGGAAAAGTATAACATAGGGAACAATAGTGAGATCCACCAGAGACCGGGTCATTAGCCACCAGCGAATACTTCTTAACTACTTCAGAATATTTGAATGAACAACAACGCAAATTATTTATTAATCATCATAGTCAACTGACATCACAGTATGATCTCGTCGTTCAGAACTACGTACTATGAATTACAACTACAAATTATGAAAAAGTGAAAGATACATCCTATCCGAGAACTAGCTCTCCCTGTTCATTTAGAGCTAAAAGGAAAGATAAATGTGATCCCTCAGGATCAGGGGATCTTGAGGGATCCATGACAAATGTTATCCTCAGAGAGTTAGTTCATTCTTGCACTAATCCTTACTGATTTGTCTTCCGATTCAACCACATTTAATGTGTCTTCTTTCCCGTGATTAGGTCTTGCTATTCCTTCTTGGGAGCAGTTGTTGTTCCATCTATTATTTTTAGCATAAAAAGCAACGGGAATTAGTTTGGATGGTTAAATCGTATCAGGATCATTTTTCATTCATTCTTCACCAAAATCCTTTCATTATATTATTATATCATGGCACAAGATGGATAAGGAAGAGGAAAAAGGATAGTAATCGAGAGTAAATACATACATATTGCAAGGCTCATCATCTGCTTAACCACCTTCGGCACCAACAAAGAATCAATATTCCATTCTATTTGTTTGGAAACATCAAGAACATGGAAGTAGTAGTAAAAATGACAGGACACCCGGAGGCATGCATAACTAATCATGGACTCATTAAGCTAATTATGTTGGATGCCCTAGGTCAGTAAGGAAAAATTTGGGAATAATTCAAAAGGAAAAGACCAAGGACAAGCCGAGGGAAGAAAACCACGACCTCGAGTGAAAGTTAGACAGACGAAGAGACCCAGACTCGGCTTGCTGGAGTTAGAATTGGGAAGAAGCATATTAAAGAACTAGTTGGGAGCAGAAGGCCGAAACAGAGACTGTAGGTTACCATACCTACAAAATCCTTGCCTACATCCAAGAAGCATACGGAAGCAGAATTTTTAGAAGAATAAAGGTAGCCTTCCTAGATAGGTAAGGACGAAACCAATGCCTTGTGTTTAGAAATTGAAAAATTAAGAAAATAAAATGAGGAATTGAAGCAGAAATTATCTGAGGGAAGGTAAATTCCAGTTTTAGTATGCATGATATGTTTTCTAACCTTAACAACAGCAAGATATAATGCCCGTAGAGAAAATATCAGCCCAATGGAAGTATAAATAGAACAACAGGAGTCTGTTACACAAGAACCTGCTGATGATATTGCTGTTACAAAAGAACCAACAGTCAAAGTAGAGCCTCCTATAATAATTGACCTAGAAGCCGACCCACAAGAACCTGTGGAGGCTACTCCTATTGTAAAAGAAACAAAAGTGTACATAGAGGTGATTCTAGGTAAAATCAAAGGGGCTGACACACAAGAACCCACCAAAGAGGCTTCTGTTACACAAGAACCAACAACAGAGGTGGAACAACCCCATGAAACAGAGGCGGGTACACCTATTGTTTATATAGATACTGAATCTAGGAGAACACCGAGTCCCATCTTACGATGGAACTCTAAGAAACTCTTGTTAATGTATGAGTTACAAAAATGGAAACAAGAAGCAGTCTCCCTTCGGGATGGGATGATTTCACTAAAGGAACATTACAGAGAAATAGACACTTTACACGAGAGATGGATGGAAGCAGAATTGAATAAAAGTTGGGATAAATACAAGAAGAAATAATCTCTGAAGAAACAAGTAGAACAACTATTGCTGTTACAGGATCATATTCGAGACCTCAGCATAGATAAAGAAAAAATTCATGATCTCGCCCTCAACTTGCTGGATTGTAGGCGGTGTTGGGCTGAAATTAAGGTATTATTCTCACCCTGTAAATACTTCAAATTATGTTATAATTTTGAGGGAATCCCTCTTCACATTAACAATAAGGAATAAAAGTTCATGAAAATGAGAAAAATCGGACTAATGATGAAAATGATGTTTTATAATAGGAAATTGACTTCTCTTATCTCCACATGCAGGAAATAAGAATACCTGGACTAATAGGGAATGGAAGCCAACCAACGGATGCAAGCATATGAAATCCTAGCAATTCCAACAGCTGGTAGAAGGAAAACAAATGCATCTGATTCCAAGAACCTAATTGACAACCACAAGTAGCAGGCTTCCATTTAAGAAACACTTTCGAAATTCTTGGGAATCACCTTTAAAAGGGAAAAGGATGGGGGAGAAGGGGACTCGAATAAGAAGACAGCAGATTCATCCTGTAATAGAAAAATCAGGAACATTCTGTCTAAATTATGTTTTTGGAACATCACTGGATGTGATATAGAGCTTCGCATAATCTTCTTTTGAAGTTTCTACAGTGCTAAGGCTTCTGGTGGTCTGGGCCCAACCTCTGGAAGCTCCACACATGCTTTCACACTCTGAGTAGTTACAGAACTGATGCTTATGAATCTGATGTAGTTGTAAGGCATATCTCCATTCAATACAAATATAGATCTCTTTCTTTAAGATTGTTAGAAACTAAATTCTTAGAGTAGGACAAGTGTAATCGTATTTTCTGACTTACAACAATGTTTTGTTATCAATAGATAGTTCTAGTTCCTTTGCTGTCATCACATTACATATAGTATATAAGATAATTTTAGCATTATCTTTCTTTATGAATTGCGTTCTCTCTCTAGCATAACGAAGAGTTCAACCATTGATCAATGTTACTTACTTAAGTTATAAAGAGAACTCCATTGAAAAATTACTTAATTACTTGTTGTACAAGTTATTTAATTTTCTCCAGTCATACTATTGTTTCATTACTATCCAACTTAGTCATACTGTTGTTCCATTACTGTACATCTAGTTATATTGCTGCTTCATTATTGCTTAGTTAACTAGATCGTTGATTCAATTTGATTCCATTACTGATTAGCTTAGTTAGACCATTGTTCCGTTTAATTCCATTATTGTTTAGTTCAATGCTTCCTTGGTTTATTAAGATTTCTTGGTTTATTTAGATCGTTATTTGGTTCAGTTAAGCTGTTGTTTTATTCCATTATAGAAACACAAATTCCTATTGCTCAATATTAGATTAAAAATCCATCCAAGTTGCCCCCATAGGATAAAAAAGTTCAGGAAGTTAGTAAATTCTTCTTCACAACTGACGAGGAGAATCTGTAGACCATCTGACTCACATATATTGTGCTGACACTCTTGGAATAAAAGGACTTACCCAAGTTTGATAATTAAATGAGGGAGCACTAGAGTTGTCAATAAAAAGTCAACTTTATCCGAACCAACATTTTGGCGCCGTTACGGGGGAGAGTGTTAAGAGTCATCTCCCTTATTTCATATTTTATCCACTGCTGTGATGAATTGGGTATTGAAAACGAGAGGTAAGAACCTATGTACCGGAAAGCAACATGGTTTCCCTTTAGCCTGCTCACCAGCAAGTTGTACAAAGAACTGTAGGTTAGGTGCTCTTTTCTTATGCCTAGGAAAAATAAGATAGAAGCAATCCAAAATCATTCGCAATCATCCTCACAACCCAAAGGATGGGTGATCCTTGGGAGGACAACATATATAGACGAAATTATTAGGAAAGCTAAATCTCAGGCATCTGTAGGACCCAAAACTATTTCCATTCAAAGTCCTAATGCACTCCCTCAGGCAGCCACCTCACCATCTGTAGCCTATGCCGAGATTCACAGCAAAACAAAGGGGTTTGAGCAAAGCCTATAGACTTTCATTCATAAAGACATTAACCCTTCAAAAGAGGGAGGCTCCTACAACTTGCAAGAGGGAAGGGGAGAAACTAGTGAAGGAATTCACATAGAGATATCAGAATCTAAGTCCCCTAAAGAAGAAATTGAAACAAAAGTTCTTAGAATCCTAGATCAGGGAAGTGTTGCAAAACCCCCACTACATTCACCTCCCAAGCCTCTTTGATTAGATGGAAAATAATCAAAATCAGAATCAGAGGTAGACATCGAAATTAGAGTACCCTATTGTTGATAATGCTACCAATGCACCTATGAAAGCCATTCCCTCGAAAAACATCCCCACCTTTCATGGGTTAACCATAGAAGATCCTAATGCATTTCTATTTTAATTTGATGTCTTATGCAGAGGATATGACTACACCATCGACCCCCAAAACCTAAAATTATTTCCCTCCACCTTAAAAGGGACTGCTCTCCACTGGTTCATGGGATTAGGAGGGGGAACTATAAACACCTGGGACCAAATGAAGAATACTTTTCTTACCAAATACCAAGACTATTGTCGAACCTGAGATCTAAAAGACGAAATATTTAACATGTCTACAAAAGACAATGAAACATTAGAGGAATACATATAAATATTTCAATACAATTTACAAATATCCCTATATACCACGTTGTCCAAGGAAATTTTAAAATCCACAATGCTGAAAGGGATGAAGGAAGAATGGGTTGAAATTCCTAACATAATGGGGAAGGGAGATATTTATCAGGAATAATATGACAAGATTATCTCCTTATGTATTAGATGCTCCCAGTGTAGCTCACGCAACAGACCCGTTGGGCGCGATTCTATGAAGAAGGATCTTAAGCAGACCAATGGCAATGTAACTAGGGCAGAATTTGGAAATCTGTTAGAAAATTTCAAAACTGACATCCTGAGCACTTTGAAAATGCAACTTGATGTTTTACAAGCCAAGAAAAAATAATCTATAGCCGAACAAAACCTGGCCATTGTTTTCCCAAGATGTCGGAAGAAGCACAGTGAGAGGGAGTATCCTTTAGAAATCGTCCAGATGTGTGCTATCTGCACTAAGGATCATGCTACAAACCAATGTCCTTCACTTCCCCAGCTGAAAGCCATCTACAAGGAAGCAGAATAAGGAACAGAGCCAATCTATTTAATGAATCAGCATAAAAAATGGCAGGCACCACCTGGCATACCGCAAGACCTGCCTCAATACTTCCCGTTGCCACAGTTCAGCCAGCAAAACCCTGCAGCAACTTGGAAGACTCAAAACCCCTTCCCAACATGTCTAAGCCAAGTGTTCCCTATACCACCTTGGCCTACACAGCCTCCATTAGGAAACAATTGGAGAAATTTCCCTAGTTCTCCCCATTCTTGGCAGAATATCTGGTATCAAAACCAATGGCCAAACCCTCCTACTCAAAACACCAATTGGAACTGGAAATGTCCTATGGGGATGGTAAATCTACTGATAGGAGCAGGGAGCCAACAATTACCAGCTCCTTACCCAATTCAACATAAATAGCAGCCTGCCATATGCCCTCAATTACCAGCCCAACCCAACCCAACCCCAATAATAGATCGGTTCAACTATTTCAGATCATAGAGGATCCAAAACCCAATGACGAAAAAAAACAATGAAACAAATTGAGGTTAATATTAGGATGTACCATATTACCTGTAGAGGCCACAACTCCACCTTAGCCCCAAGATGAAACATCCACAGGGCCTAGGTCAATGAATATAACAGAAACAGGTAAAGATAAGGAAACAGTTCACCAGAAAAGACCCGAAGAACTTAGAGTGATTCCGCCTCCATTCCCTAAGAGATTAAACCTACCCAGATCCATAATCAACCCACATTTTGACATCCTGGGGGAGTTAAGAAACATTTTTATTAAAATTCCTCTTCTCCATACCATCCAAGACATTCCCATCTATGCAAAGGCAATCAAGGAATTATGTGGAAAAAAAACAAATTAATAAAACAATGGCTGCACCTACCATTCATGTTGTAGGAACACTATCCAACTTACTGTTAGGTAGAGAATCACTTGTGAAATATGAAGACCCAGGAAACCCCATTGTAACCATGCAAATTTCTGGACACTCATTTCCAAACATATTGGTTGACCTAGGGGTAGCCATTAACATCCTAACTACGGGAGCTTGTGAAAAACTAGGCATATCAGTTTTAGAACCTACAACCACAATTCTGGAATTAGCCAACATATCTCTTATCAGACCGGAAGGTATAGCGCAAGACATCATGGTCTCGGTGGACTCATGGGAATACCCAGCTGATTTTTTAGTCATTAATCCAAAAAACAGGATGGAAGGGCACCCATTTATTCTTGGGCGGCCTTCACTGCTCACAACATATGCTTACATAGGCTGTCGAACATGTAGCATGACTATCACTAGAGGCAACTCTGTAAAAAATATATTATTTTCCCGCCTGCAAAACCAACTCTTCCCATGATAAAAATTCATAAACACCCATATCCATGTTGGGAGAAAAAAATCCGTCCACCTCTGAAACTAGCAGAAGCCCTTGAATTCAAGGATCAAACTAAAGATGATGTCATTAGTAACCTTATGAATTAGCCACCCAATCTTGAAAATTTGAAATTTCAAATGATGAAAATAGTCCTCGAACATGAAGGTCAAGAGGACCCTGTGACGGACTTTGAGACTCAACATAGGTCCACAACAATTGTTTGTAACAAAATACCTATTGAGATTGAACTAAGAAGGATTTTGAACATTAACAGTAGCCTGGATGACAACCAAAATCATAAGCTTATAAAATTCCTCCAGAAGCACGAGGGTGCATTTACATGGGATTACCAAGACATGAAGGGCTTGGACCCACAACTATGCATGCACCACATCTATATTGATAGGGAAACACACCCTATTACACAACCCAAATGAAGACTAAACCCTCATTTAAAAGAAATTTTAAAAGAACAGCTGCAAAAAATGCTAGATGTAAATTTCATTTATCCCATCTCAGACAGAAAATTGGTATCCCCTTTGGTGTTCATCCCTAAAAATAATGGGAAGTAGAGAATCTACGTAGATTATAGAGAATTAAATAAGGCAACTCAGAAAGGTCATTTCACCCTTCCCTTCATTGACCAAGTCTTTGACACATTAGCTGAAAAACGGTTCTTCTCTTTCCTCAATGGATTCAACAGATACAATCAGATCCAAATAGGTCCCGAAGGCCAAGATAAGGCAACCTTTACCTGCCCATGAAGAGCTTTCTCTTATAGAGTTTTACCGTTTGGATTATGTAATGCCCTAACAACATTTCAAAGAGCCATAGTTAGCATTTTTTCTGACTTAATAAACAAAGGACTTGAAATTTATATGGATGATTTTACACCGTATGGAGAAGACTTTGATCAAGCACTAGAAACATTAGACAAAGTGTTAGAATGATGTATTGCTACTAGACTATGTCCAAGCAACGAAAAATTCCACATGATGATGACTGAGGGGGTAATCCTAGGTCACTACATTTCTGCAGCTGGAATAAAGGTAGACCCAACTAAAATAGAGGTAATCCTTCTGTTGGCCACACCTTGTACACTAATGGAGGTATGAAGCTTCTTGAGATATGCAGGATATTATTGCAGATTTATAAAAAACAATTCACAGATAGCTGCACCTCTATATGATTTGACTGGAAATGTTGAATTCCATTGACTGAAAAATGTGACACTGCTTTTATAGACTTGAATAAGCTGGTCTCAACATCACCAATCTTGCGAGGTCCTAACTGGAAACTGCCTTTTTATATCTCTTTGGATGAATTTGATAAATCAATAGGAGCAGTCCTTGGCCAAGAAGATGACCTAAAGCCTTATGCTATTTATTATATCAGCAAAAACCTTACCCCTGCTGAATTAAATTATAAAGTAACCGAGAAAGAATTCCTGGTTGTAATTTATGATATCAATAAATTTAGGCACTACATAGCTAGATATCAAGTGTTCCTATACAGTGACCACTCTACTATTAGATATTTAGCTAATAAACCTATCACGAATGGAATAATAACTCATTGGCTATAACAATCAAAGACCATCCAGGGAAGGAAACTGTGGTTGTAGACTTCTTGTCTAGAGTCCCCAAGAAAAACGACACACTAACAGTTGAAGATCAATTCCCTGATTAACACCTGTTTGCTATAGAAGTCAAAAAACCATGGTATGCAGATGTGGTAAATTATCTGGCAATTGGGAAACTACCCAGACATTTAACAGCGAGAGAATGAAAATTGATTGTACAGCAAAGTGCAAGATTCTCTTGGATTGAAGGATACCTATTCCATACAAGGGCTGATATGTAGATACGCAGATGCATACGGGAAGACAAAATCTACGACATCTTACGGGCCTGTCACGATCAACGCTGTTGTGGCCACTTTGCAGAATGATGAACGGGGCATAAAGTGTTGCAATTAGGCTATTACTGGCCTATGATTTTCAAATATGCAAAGAAGTATATTCAGGCCTACGATAGTTTCCAAAGAATGGGCCACCCAGGCCAAGCTGATGAGATGCCGCTGCAACCACAATTGGTGGTGGAACCATTTGAATGATGGGCATTGGACTTCGTTGGGCCATTCAACCCACCATCAAACCAGAAAGCCCACATATTAGTTGCCATGGATTATGTCACCAAATGGGTAGAAGCAGTAGCCTTGTTAAGAGCCATGGAAGAATCAGTAATTAAGTTTCTCTTTGAACTATTCGTACGATATGGTCTTCCAAGGGAAGTGATAACCGATGGGGGGGCACAATTCATAGGCAATAAGATCATATCTACCTTAAGAAATCACCATATCATTCACAGATTTATGTCTTGTTACAACCCACAGGAAAATGGAAAAGTCAAAAGCACTAAAAAGGTCCTAGAGGCAATCCTTAGCAAGACAGTAGTAGCACACTGCCAGGACTGGGCCACTAGACTACCATAAGCCTTATGGGCTTATCGAACAACCTGGAGAAATACCACTGGATATTCACCATATCAGCTAGTATTTGGGAGAGAACCTATTTTCCCTATCGAGCTCAAAATTAAAGCACTGAGAACAGCCCAGGAAGTGGGATTGGAATTAACATATGCTCAAGCTAAAAGACTCCAACAAATAAATGAACTGGATGAAATTTGACTGCTTTCCCTCCAGTGCACAATGATGATTCAACAAAAACGAGCCAAGTGGCATGACAACCTAACAAAGAGGAAGGTATTTCAAAAAGGTTATTGGGCACTCCTTTATGATTCCAGATTCCAAGACCTTCTTGGAAAATTGTAAACAAGGTGGCTTGGTGCATATGAAATTTAGGAAGTAAATAGAAATGGTACCCTCACCTTGAACACTACATATGGGTCTAGCTCAAAATTTTGAGTTAACAGACACATAGTACGCCCACATCTCAAACCCCTCACGAAAGAATCTTTATATCAATAGGCACGAAATGATCCCACCATCCAAGTTGTGGCGCAAGGGGGTAACAACCCCACAAACACAAGTACATGAGAGGTTTGACAACATCAGTTGTAAATAATGTATATAATTGTTTTGTTTTTTGTACATTCATCCCATTTGCAATCCATTTTTCGTTGTAATATTGTGTTTTTTTGCAGTTTCTTATTTTTCTGTTCAATTTTTGAACACCCATAGTTCAACTGAATTGAACAACTTTTTGTTCTGTTTTTTAATTTTGCTGTTCAATTCCAGAACAACTGTTGTTCAATTTTTGAAAGGCCACGGTTCAACCGAATTGAACAGTTTTTTGTCGTGTTTTTTAATTTTGCTGTTCAATTCGAGAACAGTTGTTATTCAATTTTTGAGCTGCCACAGTTCAACTGAATTGAACAGCTTTTTGTTATGTTTTTTATTTTTTTTGTTCAATTGGAGAAAAACTACTGTTCAAATTTTGAATGGCCACAGTTCAACTGAATTGAACATCTTTTTTTTTGTTTTTTAATTTTGTTGTTCAATTCGAGAACAACTGTTTTTCAAATTTTGAAAGATCGCAGTTCAACCGAATTAAACAGCTTTTTGGTGTGTTTTTAAATTTTGTTGTTCAATTTGAGAACAGTTGCTATTCCATATTTGAAAGGCCGCGGTTCAACCAAATTGAACAACTTTTTGCCCGCGCTTTTAATTTTTCTGTTCAATTTGGAAACAACTGTTGTTCCATCTTTGAATGGCTATTGTTCATTCGACTAAAAAAACAATTTTTGAGCATTTTTTTCCAAACAATATTTAAACAGTTGCAGCTCAATGTCTTAATAGCAATTATTTTTATAATTGAGTAACCTTGAGTAGGGAATGGCACTTGAAAGAGAGAAGGAAAATGGTAAAATTACAAATATGATGTCCTTTGGCACTATAATTCTTAAACAGGAAGCTGACATTATGCACACATGAGATAAAAGGCTAAGTCACCCACAGTTCAAATATGATATCAAACAATTTAGGACCTTATAATGATATGTCCTTTTCCAATATTCGAGTAATATGTCCCTACAACATGAAGAAATGGAATAAGTGGTATTAATGTTATTAGTTTTTCGGCTTCTTTCACCATCCCTCACTCTTTTGGAGTCAATGAGCCTCCCTTAAAAATCATTGTGTGACATGCAAATCTTTAAGAGGATAGGGGGTCTCATTACAAGCCAACCTACCATGATCATAAGTATTGGACAAGTGACATGCCCATTATGGCTACCACACTGAGGTAATGACCTTCTCATCTATTAAAAGGATAGGAGGTCTCATCACGAGACGACCTAATCACTATGTTACAATTCTAGTGAATGGAATTGTGACTATCTAGGTACCACACCAGCACAGTGACCTCCTTATAGATCAAATGTTACAATCCAAAAGGAAGTACTAAATCTAAATGCAAATCTTAAGAGAGGATAGCAGGTCTCATCACGAGCCAACCTACCATGTTCATAAGAGTGTAGCAATTGACGTGCCCATTATGGAAACCATAGCAAGGTAATGGCCTTCTTAGTAACTTGAAGGATAGGAGTTCTCATCACGAGCCGTCCTAATCATTTTTCTACAACTCTAGTCAGTGGTACCATAGTTACCTAGCTACCATACCAACATGGTGATCTCTCCATCAAAGTGGGAAAACAACTATTCTTACATAGGGATCATGGCTCATTTTTCGGGTTAAATAGCAACACTGTCAAGGCTATGAGCCCCTTCTAGTAGCAGTGGCTCTGCTTGTGGTATGAAATAATGCTCCTTTAATAACCAATTGTTGTTATATACACCTTTTTTTCCATTTTTTTTTTCGAAAACCTATTACTCGAATTAGTGACAATCATGACTTACGATAAGAATAAATAACAAAGATCTGTTTATATATTTTGAACTTTGGAATGACAACGCCAATTATTACTTTGACTAAGTCTTTCCTCCATCATAACTTTTCAGTCGTGCAAAGACATCATATCGTAATAATAGCAATACTATTTTTTCTCATTTTCCGGTCACCTCCGCACAAGATACAATTATGAAAACGTTTAATCTGACATTTTGCTGCATATGTAGTAATTACTTAACCATTGATCCTCCACACACAGATTCACCAAATTCTGACATTCACATGTATGCATTCATAACCGGCCAAATCTCTCATGTACTTGACAGCGTGGTTGCCCTTTCTTCAAGAGAGGGGGTGTAATTGGCCTTAATTTGGAAAGCATGTGAAATCCCTACACAAATCTCGTCAAACGCATCGATAAACAATAAAATTAAGGCATGCATATCATTTACACATAGCCGCAATCCCTCTTCCGCTTGCAGACAACACCCGGTCGAGACAATACATCCAAGAAGAAAAATAACCAGAGGAAAAGAGAATATTAGTCATGGGAGGAAATACCCTTCGAAGCGAGCCTGCAAACTTTCCGATATCAGAAGTGGAAAGTGAAATCCTCCAGTGAGCTGGATGGATGACATATGTGCATAGAAAACAAGGATCCAACATGAGAATTGCAATTGAATTTCTACAAAATTTGCAGGAAGGGAAAACTAGAGTTAATGACCTAACTATACTTGTTACAGAGGAGATCAGAGAAGAAGTTTCTGGAATTCCAATGCAAGGGGAAAAATGGAAAGAAAATCATCTACTCCAGAGAGAAGCAGTAGCAATATACCAATACCCAAATGAACCATTGGAACAAAAAACTAGAGGGATTAACCCTACCTCTTTACACCAGCCATGGCATGAACTGGCAGAATTCATCCAGAAGTTCATTACATGCGAAGGATGTCGGGATGTGGTAAAACCTCGACAACTCAAACTTTTAGCTGCACTAAAACAAAAAATTTCAATTAATCTGCCTACCTTTTTGAATTTTGTATTCTGTGATATTACTATCTAATTGAGAAATACTGAAACGCCCCAAGAAGTGGTTAGTCACAAGGGCTTAATAAATTTAATCATCATTCATGAGCTAGATAGGTAGCAGATATCATGGATAATTTTGTCAACCTAGAAGGAAAGGAACTAGAGGTAAACATTGAAGGAACTGAAATTGAGCCCCCTAGGGTAAATCCTCCAAGAAGAAAAAGACCTCGAGCCTCAACATCAGATCCAAACAGGAAAAAATGGCCTAGAGCACCCCAGGGAACTTTGAACCCCATAGAGGAAGAATAACCATCCCATGCACCCTTGCAAGAATATGAGGAGGAAATGGCCCAAGTCCTAGGGAAAATAAGGAAAAAATGTGGATTGAGAAACTCGTTGGAAGTAGGGGAGAAAGAGGAACTTGCGGATAAAACAACCTCCCCTAGTAGCTCTGGTCACACTAACATCCTACCTGGCCAAGAGGAACCGCAAGATGATGAGGCTCTATTTCCCATTGATAATTACGAAGTGTATAGTGATGGAAAGGCAGAGGAGAGATTGGAATCACAAGATGATTCAGGCGACATTGTCCTTGTGGAGTAGAGCACACATACAGAGACAACCCCTTTGTCACCAAGAGGTAGCATCGCTCCTCCTAGTCAAGACCCTCACATTGAGGTCAATTCTAAAGATGTAATCAGAAACACCATTCTAGACGTTATCCCTGAAAAAGAGAATTCTGCTCCCCTATCACCTCTTGAGATAAGAATAGGTGAAGGTTTAGACGACAAGAGAAGTGAGAAACTAAGCAAGACCTGCGAGAGATTTGAAAAATTGGTGAAATATCTGAGGAAGCAACTAAAAAAATAAAGAAGGCCCAGGAAGCCAAGAACATAAGCCTCTATTGTAGGGACTGAAACAGAACCAGTAAATACTATTGAAAGTGAAATACAAACTGACTTAGCCGACATCATGGAAATTGGAACAAAAAAATATTTGATAACCACTACTGAAATTGAAGTACATACCAGCCTGGTAGACACCACCGAGGCTGAAGTATAGATAGAACTACCAAACAACATCGAAATATCCACCCAAACTGAGAAGAAGGTTATAGAAGACAAGGGGACCCAAACAGAGGAAGCCCTTGCATATGCCTGTTTAGTAGAGATAGCTGCTAATCAGAGATTATGAAATGAGCTAGTGCAAGTGTAGAAAGGAGGTAGTTCCATTACAATAATGTCAGGCACTGCACAAGAAGTTCACTGACCTCTCTATCACAGAAGATGAGACATTCGCCCAACTTAGAGGAGAGAAGGCAAAGGTTAAAGCAGTACAAGAGCAGGTAGAGCGAGCTAAGAAGAAAATCTCCACAATTTGAATTATATATGATGATGCTTTATCATGCCGAGCTCCGACAACCAATTATGCCTTTTTCCTAAGACAACGGTATCTACTCTTGAAAGTTAAAGTTGTTAGAGTAGGGAAACCCACTTCCTTCAGGACCGTAGAATAATTTTTCCAATGCTATAACAATACGGATGAGTAGGTCCAGTGCCTCTTGTGTGAACTCTACATGCATAAATTCTTCTTAGAAGAAGACACTGAAAGCAACCCTATCCCCTTCATAGGTGATGTACAGTTGCAAGCCTTCCTTTCATTTTCCAAAAAGTAGATCAGATGGGCCAAAGCCTACGAAATCTTCCTGAAAAGAGAACATAGTCTAGATTTACGGGTCAGGGGGGAGCCTACGAAACCCTTGCAACTGATCATACAACATAAGAAATTCATGCGAATGCTAGGTGTGAGGTCTAGGCTGGGAAAAATCCATAAATATATCAAATAAAATGCACGAGAATACTTTCAGGACATTTGTGAAGTAGCCTTAGTAGCAGCCAAGCAATGGTGGATGGCCTCCACAAACAATGTGAAGAATAGGGAGCCATTCAATTACCGGAATTTCAGGGTTGCTGCCTCTAGGTTCCTTTCATACAACAGCCTAGTCTACAGCATAGGGCCTGCCTGGTTGGGATGCAGATACATAAACCCTCTCCTTTGGCTTCCTCCCGTGGATTATAATCACAATTACGAATTTCTAGAGGGAGGCATAGGCGCTTCCTTTGCACTCATAAAAATAAAACAAGGCTTCAGAACAAACAATGAGAAGGCCTACCCTGCCTACTCCTTAACACAACTACATCTCAATCATCTGTTTGCATGAGGACATGCAACTAGGTAAGCAAGGGAGTATGTTCGGCCCAAATTAAGGTATGATTATCACCATGTAAATACTTCAAATTATGTTATAATTTCGAGGGAATCCGTCTTCACATTAACAATAAGGAATAAAAGATCATGAAAATGGGAACAATGAGACTAATTATGAAAAGGATGTTTTATAATAGGAAATTGACTTCTCTTATCTCCACATGTAGGAAATTAGAATACCTGGACCAATAGGAAATGGAGGCCAACCAACAGACGTGAGCATATGAAATCCTAGCATTTCCAATGGCCAATAGAAGGCAAAAAAATGCATCTGAGTACAAGAACCCAAACGACAACCATGCGTAGCAGGCTTCCGTTTGAGAAACACTTTAGAAATTCTTAGGAATAATCTTTAAAAGGGAAAGGGACGGGGCAGAAGGGGAGTCAAAGAACACGACAGGAGATTCATCCTGTAATAGACAAATCAAGAACAATCTGTCTAAATTATGTTTTTGTAACATCGTTGGATGTGATATAGAGCTTTGCATAATCTTCTTTTGAAGTTTTTATAGTGCTAAGGCTTCTGGTGGTCTGGGCCCAACCTCTGGAAGCTCCACGCACTCTTTCACACTTTGAGTAGTTATAGAACTGATGCTTATGAATCTGATGCAGTTGTAATGCATATATCCATTCAATACAAATACAACTCTCTTTCTTTAATATTGTTAGAAACTACATTCTTAGAGTAGGAGAAGTACAATCTTATTTTCGGACTTATAACAATGTTTTGTTATCAATAGATAGTTCTAGTTCCTTTGCTGTCATTACATTACAGATCATAAATAAACTGATTTTAGAATTATCTTTCTTTATGAATTACATTCGCTCTCTAGCATAACGAAGCATTCAACCATTGATCAATGTTGCTTAATTAAGTTATACAGAGAAATCCATTGAAAAATTACTTAATTACTTGTTGTACGAGTTATTTAATTCGCTCTAGTCATATTGTTGTTTCATTACTGTCCAACTTAGTCATACTGTTGTTCCATTACTTCACAGCTAGTTATACTACTGCTTCATTATTGCTTATTTAACTATATTTTTTATTCAATTTCATTCCATTACTGATTAGCTTAGTTAGACTACTATTCCATTTAATTCCATTATTGTTCAATTCAATGATTTCTTCATTTATTCAGATTGCTTGGTTTATTTAGATCATTTTTCGGTTCAGTTAAGCTATTGTTTTATTCCATTAGAGAAACACAAATTGCTGTTGTTCAATCTTAGGTTAAAAATCCATCCAAGTCGCCCCCACAGGATAAACAAGTTTAGGAAGTTATTAAATTATTCTTCACAACTGATGAGGAGCATTTGTAGACTAGCTAAATCACACATATTTTTCCGACACTCTTGGAATAAAAAGACTTACCCCAGGTTGATAATTAAATGAGGGAGCACTAGAGTTATTAGTAAAAAGTCACCTCTATCTGAAACAATAGGTGGCCTTCTCCATCATATCATATTTTTTTGTGGGAACGTTACTTCTTGTTTCAATTGAAAGCCATTACGGAGGGCAGACCTTATTTATGTTCCTCCACTCATACATTTATGGTTATTTTCCGTGCCTTAGATTTTGATGAGCAAAGTTTGCTGTGTGAATTGTTTTTACACAACATTATTTGTGAACATGTGAGTATGTAAATGATTGTGACAATATTCTCTTATATGGGAGATCTTCAATTAAGGGTTGTTGTATCCTTCATGAGGAATTAGATTGAATGGAATCTGGCCACTAAATTTATGGAGACTAATGAGGAGAAGATAACATTGTGGGTTTGCGAAGAACTAGGATGGACTGCTAAGTTGAGACAAGAATTCAGGAGAATGCTGAGTACCCCTGGGATTAAATAACCAGCTGCCACTTATCGAAGAAGAATTTTGAATTTTTTCCTCAATCAGTTTGTAATGATGAAGGGTTGAGCTTTGACAGGGTGTTTAAAATGCACAGAAGCTAGCAGTGTTGAGTTATTGAAGGGAGATCCATTCTGATTCCAGAATTTCATGGTGGCTATTACACATGTACCAGCCTACGCACAAATTGTACAATCTATTGGAACTTTGTGGTTGGGATTGAAGTTCAAGTTTCCTTTGATCTGGTTGCCTATTGAGGATTACCAGACCAATTATGAACTAAGAAAGTATGAGTTAGACTTATGGGTATGAAAACTGATGGTCAATCAGGGATACAAGTTTGCAAATGAGGATGCAACTAGTACAAAAGATGTTTCTGACCTACACCGAAGATATTCCCATGAGAGATGAGTTTTCATGAGGACATGCAAGTATTTAAGTTGGGGGGAGATTTTGGGTGCTAGTTTTGTACATTTTTTCCTACACTTATCTTCCTTATTTTTCCTTATAACTATAACAAATGGGAGTATATTTTACCCCTTTTTCCTACCTTTTTACCCTAACTAGTGTTGTTTCACTTTGCTTTCATTACTTTGCCAATTCACCAATTATTATGATGTATTATACCCTTTTATTACTAATTGATGGTGAATGTTTGGAAAAGGCAATGGTATTTGTGTTGTCCTTTCAGATGTCATTTGTAGCACCAAAGATCTCAGACACAGAATTCATAGGAGCAGTTTAGATAGTGTTGTTACAACAAAGAATTGATGTTACACCTTGCTGTTATAGACTCGTTGGAAAACTACTGATACAGATGTATTGTTGACTGCTCTTATCTCTATTGTTCTTGATTTGTCCTTTGGAAGTTGCACTATAGTTGTGTTTTGTTATGATAGCTGTAGGAGTTGTTAACATTGTATTTTTGAGATAAAATATTAATGGATGTTCTGATTGTAACATTTTAATTTCTAATCAGAACTTTATTAGGGATTGGTTATAACTGTATGAGTTCCATTTCGATCAACATGAGAATCGTAAGATTCTCATGACTAGTCTATTCCTGGATTTTCTGATGTAAGCACTATATATCTCTCGGCCCTAGAGGTCGAGAGGTTAGTGAAGAATAAAATTGTTTTTCCTTTGTAATTTTGTTCATATTAATACAAATTATATTTTCATTGTTGTTACATGTGTGATTCTATTTATTTTCGGTTAAATTTTTTTCTCTACTTGCGCCCTGCTAGGGAGGAAGGGCCCTCCTTCTTAGTGGGGACTATAATGGTTATAGTCATTGTGTGTGTATGTAATTTTATTTCAGTTTATGTATCATTATAGTGTTGTTTCTTCTATTCAGCTGAGAATATATATGCTTCGATTTCAATACTTTATATGTTGTTACACATGTGATGATAGAGATACCAACTGGGTACTTATTGTGTGGTGGGCTAGACAGATCAATTGAAGTGTGATTTCAATCTTGTGGATTCTTCTTTTTCTGCATGAGTGATTTATTTCCAAAATTTTACTTCAACAATGATTTATTTTCTTTAAAATTACTTCTGGTTGGTGTATCAACACAGACAGTGCAATTGTCATTGAAATAAACAGACGTCCCTAGATTGATGATTAAATTTGTGTTGTTCAATAATTTAATAAGTGATTTATATAGTCCAACACAAAGCATAGTGCACCAATTGTTCATGATGCTACTCCAAGAATCATTGCCACTATAAAGGCATGAAAATTTATTTGAGTATGCCATGGAAATCTAGACCTCCATCTAGGATGACCCCATAGTTCAATAGTTGACGAACAACTTACGAGGAAAGGCGTAGCAATTAAATGACATCTAGGTTGTTGCGATGACCCTATTCTCAACCCAAATATTGTGCCACCTAGAGGAAGGTCGAGCCATTAAAATAGAGATAGATGAACTACGTTGATGAGACAGGTTAGTAGAGGCCTGAATGCAGCTTTACGCCAAGGAATCACTCCAACGTTTTCATTATATCAATAGTGTAGTCAAATGGCCCACACAAACTCAACAGAGCATCATTTTAGCAGTAGAAGAACCTACCATAGAGAAGTTAGTTGGACAAGCAGAGAATGTCACATCAAAAAACACTGAGACCACACAACCACTACAGGCTAATATCCAGGTGTTTAAGGAAAAGATGCAAGAATACAGACCTATGTGATTCAAGGACAAGTCACAAGTTTGTGTTGGGCTAGGGTCCCCTAGGGTCAAATTCGAATCAATTTTTGTCTATTTTGTTAAATTGAAGTGTGTAGGTCAATGGGATTTGAGGCGGCTCAAAGCTCCTTCTTTTTGTAACGGGTTAAAGGGTAAAAGATGGGGCTCAAACCATGATTTTAGGCCATGGTTTCCATGCATTTGAGTTATATAAATAGGCATGTTGAGTCTACTAAAATCATACTTGAAACTTAATGGTTGATCATGTACCGTTGATGTGAATTTGGGGGAGCTTTTGGGATAAGTTTGAGAAGAGATAGGCTCCTGCAGCTGTGTGAAAAACAGACTGAATTATAACCATTCAAGATCTACTAATAAAGAGAATTTTTCGCAAAAATGTTGTTTACTTGCATGATTGATGTTGATAGATTCATGTATTGATTTGCTTATAGATTTGTTGCAGTTTATAGTTTGAATTGATTATATAATTGTGCAATATCTATATATGTTTCTATTTAAGGGTTCATGTAACTAGATAATCTAGATATTTTTTATTGTGAAATTTTATTTTTTTGTTAAGAGTTTTATTCAAAATACATTTGAATCGCGCTAAAGGCACTTACATAGAAAAATAGAAGTTAGATCAGATTGGAAGGGTTAGATCCACATCATATTTCTCCCTCGGGATGTGGAAACCTAGTTCCAACACCCCCCAATACTACCTCAGGTGAGAATTTTCTCTATGCAAGCAGATCAACGAAGAAAGGGCCAGTAGTTGAAGGTTTTTTTTGGTTGTGCAAACACTCTGAACATGGGTCAGGACCCCTTAAACAAACATGTCAACATTTTGATAATATGATTATTTTGTATCTCATGCATATTTTTACCAATACACCAAAGGATATGGACAGAGAAGTAAAAGTTCAATTGTAGATGGATGAAAAAAGTGAATTTTGAGAAAGTATACACGGTTCCTATGAAAAAGGGTCACGTACATATGCACGTCATTTTAGTAAAAGTCACATAAATAATACAAATCATGGAAATATGGATATGAGGGGTCGTTACCATGGTATTGGTACATAGTAGTTGGGGCGGTATCATTTATTTTATCTTGTCAATAAATACTAATGACTTTAACAAAGTATTTACCTAAGTTATTGGCTAAGGAAAAATCTCTAGAAGGAGATGGAGATCAAAGGTGCTAAATGTGCAAGCTAATGAGTTATTCATGTGTGATTTTATATTAAATAGGTGTGCACCATGGACAAAGTACATGGTTCACATCTGATGGATATTAAAGTGTAGTAAAGAGTAATGAATACACTAACTTGATCTATTTATACTTGTACTTATCAATGATAGATATGTAGCTATAATGATAATATGATTTGAATATATGAAAATTAAGGTTGTGACATGGAATTTTAGGTTACAATGAAGGTATGTAGTATTAATTAGAGACATGTAAATTGATTTTCCTCCGAATAATCATGTACACTCACGAATCTATTTCTGTTGAGTCGTTTCCATATTCTAAGGTGTGGTTTTAGTATGTTGATATTTGTACGCGAGTGTTAACACTGTAAAATTGTATAGTAGAAGATGACATTATTTAATGTCAAGAAAAAGGGTTTACAGGGCTGGAGGACATTAAAAAATTTGGAAAGTATCTAAAAATCTTTAAGGTCTGAGGAAAATCAAATTTGAACAATTCCTAAATGCTCTTTGCGCGCATAATCCTTCGTGAAGAGCACCTTTTGCGTGGATTTTTGCTCGATATGCGTGCAATCCTGGGAGTGGAAAATGTCACTATCCGAGACCACACAAAGAAAAGGACAAGTGATTCCTCACTTGATGCCACCTAAGGACAACATCCAATGCCTCCTTAGACACCAAGTGAGAACACAATGGAATATTTGGAGCACACAAAAGAATCACACCCCTCTTTTGGGTCTCCATCCACAATGTACCAAGAGAGGGAAGCGAGGATTTGAAATCTCCTATATAAGGCCACCATTGGATGAAGAGTTTGTGAGCACATTGTTATGCTAGCGAGAATTTCCCAAGAAATACTAGTAGTGTGTGAGCCAGAGCTGAAGATAGAGGGGACTCAATTGTTAGCCATCCAACAAGTTCAGTCCATCATAGTAGAGAGAGAGGGAGGTTGCACTGAGGCAAGCTTGGGATAAAAAAATCCTTGCATTGGGACCTGGAACCCATGGTCTAGGGTCCCTTTGGCAAGAGGATAAGGTTTCACTCTTATTACTACCAATGCTCAATAAGAGGGACCTAGAGCCACCTTTGGTATTTTTGTTTTCATTTGAATCTTTTCAGAGCTCGTGTTTAGTTTTTTTAGTTTTTAGTTTATATATGCATGCTATTTCTCTATCTAGTATTCTTATGATTGTAGCTTGTTCCACTAACTTGCTTAACTCCACTTCTTTTTCTACCTGTTACCATTAACTTAAGTGGGTAGACCACATCACCTAAATTGGTGTGATTTCATACATACGTGCACCAAACACACTCCAAAAGGATTGGCAACTCCGCTAACATTTATTACCAAGTTTATGTGGTTGTTCCCTTTATTTTTTTTTTGTAGAGACCTTTGTTTTTGATGTGGAGTGGAGATGAATTTCCTCTTATTTCTATTGCAGTCCCTAGTTCAACCCCAGTGACAGACTGAAGTAGAACAACTCAAAAAAATTCTTATGCAGGAATTTGCACACATTTCTCTCCCACAGACATGCCCAGGGCACGCGTTCAGAGCTGATCTGCACACAAACAACACTCCTGTTTCATCCTTTTGTGCACAAAATATAGAATGAGAAATTTCTCCCTTATTTCTATCTTGTCCTTCTTGTAAAGTGATTGGTAGCCCCTAATACACCTTCCAACACTATTTATGGTACCCCACAGCTTGTTAAAGCTAAATCTTAGCTGCTTTTTGTAGGCTTATTGCCAGTTTTACTTCAAGTTGATTTTTGCAAAGTTCACGCATAGTTTAAGAAGGGGAGGAAAATTAATTCCATTCTGAAAAAAAAAACATGTTTTACAAATTTTGGTACTTACACACCTAGATAACTATCCAAATTAAGTGGCCGAAGACCATGCATGCATAGCTAGTTTTCTTTTTTCTAGTGTAAAAGTTTTAGTTTAGTTCAACTTTTGCACTAGGAATTATGGGACTAGCATTGAATTGTTTATAGAAGAGCAAGTAATATGTGCTACCTTTTCACCCTCTGTTGATACTAGGTAAGCATATGAATGCTTCCTATACACAATTCACCATCTCCTTATAGTTGTTCACATAGATTAATTAGGAAAAATACAAAGCGGCCCATTATCCGCACATGTTTTTCTTATGAGCCAGGAAAAATACAACATAGTCTAAATAGGGGATTTTGTAAAGGATCATCGAATATCCACACATTCAAAATATATGTTTTTCCACTTTTTTCGCACACACATTCACCCACTAAGTGAAGCAAAGATACCTAAAACTAGCTTAACTAAAATCACTACATTCTCCCCATAAAGGCCATAAGAGAATTTATAGCTTAAGTTAGGATCAAGGGGATAGGCATCCAATAAGCCAAATTGATCATAATTCATCTTGAAACATAGAATTTTCCTATTTAGGAAGCTTCAAATCCACCTATCTTCCCATATAAAATAAAACCCAAGTGCGGTATAGACTCATTTCATAGGGGGTTAGGCTTAGGCGCAGTCTGGGGAGGTATCAGTCACGGCTATCTGACTTGGCTGATACTCGGTAATGTTATATGAATACCAAGAAGCCCCAGACTCAAACAATCATGTGAGACGGTGGTTCTTAGTGCCTAAAACCTTGGTAATCCTTTCCCTATAGGTGACGGTGCAGGCAAGAGCTAGACCCTCTACCCTTACCTTGGTGGATTTTCTTCAAGTGACTGGGGGCATCACCAGCTCTTATGGGAAGTTGTGCTAGCAGTCGTAAGAAATATTCTCAAGGCCCAGTTACATTTGAGTGTGTGAGGAAAAATATGTCTTCTATTCTTTTGAGCATCATACACAAACCAACTAAAACCACTTTTTTGGTTGCTTGATCCCACATATTAATTTAAAGGGAAATTTATTTTATTTTTCGCTTTTTTTTATGTATGTGACAAGAAGTTGGTTTTGATCATAGACTCTATCCTCTCAATTTTTTCCAAATCTAAACCTAATCGGCACCAGAATGGTCCCACCAGGACCTCGTCGATCTAGGCATCTTTTGGACCTCCCTCCATTATCGGGAAGGGTTCTAGGTCTTTTTCCATTTTGGCATCAAAGACGGAACACTTCCACCATTATTGGTTCATCCTTTATTGGGGAATCCTTAGTTGGGAACCCTAATCAGTATCGCAACACCAAACCGCACATCAATCCTCCCACAACCCCTAGGGGGTAGAGGAGTGCGTCCTATTCAGGAAGCCAACCAAATACACAGTAGGGTACGTCACAAAATAACCCTCTTCCTAACCAAAACTGTGTTTATTCACACAATTCAGTGACGTCAACCTCCCAGTCACCTTTCTTAGCTTCGTTGAATGTACCTGATTAAACCAATATGAAGAATGACCCCATCACGCACAATCCTACATGGCATCCCATGCCCACGAAGCTCCCTTCGAATATTCCAAAATTCTAAGGCAAGAAAGCGGAAGAACTAGGTAATCATGTCATGACCTTTCACCTGCGGTGCTCATCGAATAGTATCATTGACGACACTATTTTATTGACATTATTTTGATGCACTCTTATAGTAGTAACCGCGAAGTGGTATGTGGAGCAACCCTCAGCTTCACATGGAACCTTTAGCACCGTCGCTACTGTGTTCCTAACATACTTTCAATTACCCATTCACCATGATTCCAGAATGGAATTACTAACTCATTATATACAAACCCCCATCGTCCATATCTCGGAACATCTCCATGAATGCAGGCAGTGTCGCTATTTATGTAAAGCTAAAATTGACGGTCGGGTTCTCTTGGATTTGTTCTTGAAAACTATTATGGTATAGATTTCAAAGGATGTGGTGCAATAGAGAACCACATCTAAGGAGGACACTATTAGCAAAGCCCAGCAGCTTGAGCTAATTTATACGCAATCAGGATACATTTATAACATCCTGCCTAATGCCCCACGTCTTCAAACTTATCAAGAATTGCGAGGCACATCAAACTCTACAGACATACTAATTAGGTCATTCACCCAAGGCTACCTATGCAGCAGTAGTCAAAACCCCAGTTACACATACAGTTCTACCCAGAATGTACCTCAACCCTATTTTTAATGTCATCATATGCCTTAGCAAAATTTGACCAATAGGGCACCAGCATATCACTAGGGAGGACCTTATCCTTTGGCTCAGGGGAATCAGTATGAAGAAAGAAACATAGACGGAAGAACTCCCCTCCAACATCTAGGTGCATACTAAAAACCGCGTTATGCTTTGTCCCCATCACAAGACCCACCTATGCAGAACAATGCACAGGTAAACATTTTGTAACCATCCCAAAACAAACCACACCAATACAATGAGGAGAACTACCCTCCAAATGTGGTGAATAAAAAATCCAAAAACAAGCCAAAAGGGAACCTTGGAGAGGGGGCAAACAACCAGTAGCACCCACCGTGATACTAGGCTGGAGGAAACTCCAAATAGAATCAGAGCCAGGAGCCGAGCAATGCCCAACGGGAAAGAAGAAGGCCACCTCTTCGAACAAACCATTCTTATTTGATATGTGCTGAGTACAACCACTATACTCACCACTGTCCTGATCTCCTTGAGCTCAAGAAGCTACAGAGTAACCGAGGACAAGGAGGATCTTCCCAGGAACTAGCTATAATGCAAGAAAATTTCCCCCATCAATTGATGGTAAGCACTTAGCAGCAAAATACAGATGACTCCGAGAAAAGTAGCCATGAAATCTACATGACTGGTGAAGAGATGTTTTTCCAAAAACAGAATCACAATTAAGACACCCCACCAGACACCAATACGTCAGGGGCATGTACCATTCCACTGACTACACCTTTGACCATTTCAAATATGCCTATAGAACCATTTCTGAAAATGGCGAAGGGACCCAATAGGCAACGATGAAACTACTCCAAATCGGGCCATAATTATAGTATCATGGACGATTTAGCATAATCTCCCATTGCTATGTTAACTTTGGAAGTATTGCAGTCATTCCCAAAACAACGGAAAGCCCTACTTTCAGCGTTAGGCACTATTGACCCTACCGATACATGCCTAATCGATTTTGACTTAGATAAAGCCACCCCTAGGCTTCCTTCCATGGTTGCCTTACAGATACCAGTGTCACTCCAGAATATCACAATTCACTGATGTGTCATAGAATAGGGTGCATCCATGTGCATCATATCCAAAAAATTTTGGCAGAAGTTAGGTTCTCCCGAACTAAAACCCTTAGTCATCATGCTTCTAGCATACGATGTTCATCGATTGACCCCCGTCGGCCTCTACCAAAATGTCCCAGTCTGCTTATCTAGAAAGATGATCCACATAGACATTGATGTCCTAAACACTCACTTGTACTACAATATACTCCTTGGGTGGAGTTATATGTAACCCATGTCTGCCATAGCCTCCTCAGTCTTCCGCATCATGATGTTCCCCCACGAGGACCGCATAATTACTGTAGACCAACTGATGCACAGCGAGAAGCGACCCCTGACAAAAACATATGTAATTCTACCCTATTTAGATACATCCTCAGATTCTCTCTCATGATACCAGGAATGTGGCCCCAGCCAATTCGAACCATCATCTATTCTAGGGTCATTCCTAGGATATCCTCCCATAATCCCTGAGTTATCTCCCAATGTCACTGGGTCCCTGGTGTGTACGATTTCCACATCAAGCACCAAAGCTAGTCAGAACATGGACACAAGCATTAATGGCACCAAGTTTCTAGCCACGACAGCCTATCTAACCTACACATCCTCCCAAACCCCTTTCCTCTACCCCCCAGCTGGTTTCGTCTCCCAGTAGGTTTTGGAAACACTAGTATTACCCAACATATCTTTGGAAATCCTAATTTGGTACCTCATTCCCCATCCAGGAACAAGAGGCACCCACATTACTGTCATAGGATTGAAGCCCCTCAGTGCCGAGGAGGCCCCACTCACCCAAGAAACAGTCTGAACCACCCTTACAAAGGAAATTCCCATTGCAAAACTGGTGATCATAGCTAAGAAAGCTGAGAAGACAGGAAAGAAGATGGTGACCCCAACCATTCAATAGGAATCACCAGTCTGTGCCATATTCAACATAATAGGTCACCCTACCCATATCTATGCAAAGATGGATGAATTAAAACCACTCCTTAGATCTAAGATAGACATCGCGACGCTGCATTCCCATCAAAAGGAGCCTACCACCAAAGGTAAAGGAAAAGCACTATGTACCAATCTCGCATGTGCTCTCTAAAACAACTATGGGAATTATACCCATCATTTCCCATATATCTCGCAATATAGGGATGCCTTACATGTCATCGAGCGATACTATCAAGAGGATCCCTCCACCTGAGCATCCGTAAATGATCCTTGTACCATCCTATACTTACAGGAGGAACGACAGTCACCGGAAAGAAAACCATTTGTCCCTCTTCACGCCAAGCCACCATACAGCAACTAGGGATAGGGGAACCTGGTTTCCTCATCCTCTTGAGTTATCATGCGAGTAGATTACTACAGATGGTTTGATCAAGTCTTTGACCCAACGTCACCTAGGCAGAAGTAATTTGTATTCAGGGAGTTACCAGGTGCGTCGTCTATTGCAAACTATTTGATACGCGTCTTTGAACCAAGATCACCTAGGTAGAAGTAGAAAACATGATACTCAGAGAATTACTAGGTAGGTATATTCTGTGCAAGGCTTGATCAGTTCTTCAACCCTAGATCTCCTAGGTAGCAGTAACACCCAGGTAGGTAGATTCTTCATACGGCTTGATCAAGTCTTTGACCCAAGATCACCTAAGAAGAAATAAGTAGCATGCACATCCATCCTACAAACAGTTTTATTGGGTCTTTTTCCTAGGATCACCTAGGCAGCATTAGTACCATGTATGTCGGTTCTGTAGACGGCTCGATTGGGGCTTTGACCCAAGGACACATAGGAAGTAGTAATCAATAACTTGGATACTAATTCGATTCTACTGAGAACATATCACAACCTAGCTATCATGAAAGTCACCGTAGCACACAACTATGGACAATGGAACCAATATCCCCCATTCCCCACACAGAACGGACCACTAAGACAACATAATTCTCTAGTCAATCTAGTGAAACCCTTCCTAGGCTCATCGACAACCATAGAACTAGGAGAATTATGAAAATCCTCCAAATGCTGCAAAAAGAAGCCGAGGAACAAATAAAGGGGAGATCCAGGACAGGGGGCAGTAACCAACAACGCCCCCCATGATCTGAGTCTGGGGATAGCCTCAACTAAAATCAAAACTAGGATCCAAGTAACAACTCCCAAGGGAGAACTGGAGGTTAGAGTTTCTGATCACTAGACTAAAAATAACACTATGATAAACAATCCATAACGCTAAGAGGCGATGCCACACATTCGCACTCCTAGAAAAATTAATTTTCAGCGCCAGGAGGTATGCCCTGTATCATCTTCTTTTAAAAAAAAAAATCTCATGACTTTCACTAATATTTGATAAAGAAGATTCTTTCACTTGAGGTAGCAGTTTTTGCAGGAAAAGCTCGCAAACCATCCACAACGTCATCTCCTAAGAGTCCTAAAGAAAGTATTATTCTACCCCCAATAGAGTAGAGTCCCAGAAAAATCTGCGTATCCTGACATCATTTCTCCATCAGAAATAAACCATAGGATCCTCATATCCGACCATGTTTATCATCACCTCTCCCTGCACATGAAAAAAATCCTCGTTGGTCAGTAGAGCCTCCACTCCATGGCGCTCGTCACCCACAGTAGACCATATATCACAACAAAAGTGACACCATGGCCATACCACTTTAGTCTAGGAAGCACCTCATGCCCATCCATTCACCATGCATCAAGAAAAGTTTACCACATAAGATAAACCCCCTTCTCGGACGATGCGGTTGTACAAGAAGATCAAGAGCACACCACTGCGCTTCGCATTTGGCCCACCATACCTCCACTAGCATAATCCCATCTGCAATACTTTCTCACCCGCTTCATCAACCCTGCACATGAGACCAATGAATGGGACCCCCAACCTCAGCAAAACACCTTCCTCACAACATCAGTGAGTGAACACTTTCATGTTTTGGGGTATCCGTCTATGTGTTTTGTACAAACCAAACCACATTATTTTATTCTTTTGGTAAGTGTACAAAGACCCCGAACGGTGCACTACGTCCTTCACCCTCCATTCATATTTTTCTCCCAAGGTAGCAGTCCTTGAACACCCTTGGTCATATTATTATACCCCCATGCAAAAGCCACCATGACATTAATAAACAGTTTATACCAGCCCTGGAAGTCCTACCGACTCCAGGGATTTCAATGTCAGAAATAACTATGACTGCAGCCAAGTTGCTTAGTATACTCTGACCTTTGGCCACTGAATCCACATCATCAATATTTACTCACCCCTCGCCAGCATGCCTATGTTAAACCCATCACATCGAGGTCCCCGATCCCTCATATTGGCGACCCCTCATTCGGTTGAGGCCTCATTTTTGTCGACTTCGACACCTATTTCCAAAAAGTAAGTGGTACCTTGGATCACCCGTCTCCTACAAGGGGAATCCTCCAGTGGCACTTTGGGATACATCATCATCCACAAATGTCATCGATATTCCTAACATTCGACTATAACAAATCTTTCATGTCAAGATGGTATCGTACATTACAACCATTGCACTTTTATCAAATCCATCAAAGACCCATGCCTCCATAAGCATCTTTGTCAACAATGCTTACACAGGAAGGCCCAGCCAGCACCTATGCGTACAATGCGCAGCTATATGCCATACCAATTTTACACATATGGGTACTGTATTCCACCTATTTTCAAAGAACAAATGCCCCTCAGGGCATCACCAGTCATCGTCAACAACCGCCGACATCACTACCATATTAGTGACACAGAAAAAACTTGTATCTATCAAATAGATTTTTTTAACTAGCCACAGCATTACAAGCATGTGACATGCCCGCCTTGTAGAAAATGTGTATATATATTGTATTATATTTTCTTATAGGAGTTCCTTAGGACATGGTCATTTTTGGAGCGGGTGCAGGGTTTCTTCAATTCCAAGCTTCATGCAGGTCTCTCTCTCTCTTTACGCACGATACAGAAAAGAAACTATAATGTATTTCGGCTATACAGTTCTACCTAGACCTCACACATTAGGGGAAACTCTTAACACTGGAAAATCCTACAACAAAATACAACACTATTTAATGTCAAGAAAAAGGGTTTACAGGGTTGGAAGACATTACATATTCTGGAAAGTTTTTAAAAATGTCTAAGGTATGAGGAAAATAAAATTTCAACAAGTCTTGAATGCTCTTTGCACGTATAATCCTCCGTGGAGAACACCTTTGCATGCCTTTTTGCCCGATATGTGGAAAATCCTTGGAGTGGAAAAATGTCACTATCTGGGACCACACAAAGCAAAGGACAAGTGATTCCTTACTTGAAACCGCCTATGGACAGCCAACAACGCTTCCTTAGACACCAAGTGAGTAGAGAATGGAATATTTGGAGGACATAAAGGAATGATACCCCTATCTTGGGTCAGCATCCAAAATGTACCAAAAGAGGGAAGGGAGGATTTGAAATCTCCTATATAAGGCCACCATGAGATAAAAAATTTGTGAACACATTGTTATTCTAGCCCTAATTTCCCAAGAAAACCATGGTCTAGGGGCAATTTAGCAAGAGGGTAAAGTTTCACTCTTATCACTACCAGTGCTCAATAAAAGGGGCCTAGAGCCACCGTTCTTATTATTGTTATCGTTTATATATTTTCAGAGCTCGTTTTTATTTCTTTTAGTTTTTAGTTTATAGATGCATCCTATCTCTCTATCTAGTATACATATGACTCTAGCTTGTTCCACTAACTTGCTTGAATCCACTTCTTTTCTGCCCGTTACCAATAACTTAAGTGGTTAGACCACGCCCCCTAATTTGGTGTGATTTCTTACATATGTTCCCCAAACACACTCGAACAATGGGTGTTACTTATGCTAAGTGAGTATATATATTTTTCTCCTTCATAACTACCGCATATATATTCCGAGTTAGATTTGGTCATGGTTTGCAGTGCTCCTTACATTTGAATATATGTTTTCTATTTTTTATTGTGTGTTAATGAAGTCTTGATATGTATTAGGCAATGAATTTTGGGTCAAGTTAGTTGTGGACTAAATGTTGATCTACTATATTTCTAAAAAGGTTTAATTGTGTATATTCCAATTATCTATGAACTATTTAGTAATTGATTCAGTGGGTGGTTCAGTGCTACACTGATTGAATTAAATAATTTTATGATTTGAGAACTGTACACGGGTTTTATGCAAAATAAGCACATATATATGCATGTTCTCTTAAGAACAATCACATAGATATTTTGAAGTTCATTTGTTCTAGTTGTATTATGTATTCTCGTATATTTAGTTCATTTACTGTGATTTAGTAGTTTAAATTTTGTGACTCAATATTTGAGCTTGGCATATCTGATTTGGGCTTATTATTAGTATGGGTCCAGTGTGAAAATTTGATGAAAGGTGCCCTGAAGATTTCAATGATTGAATGATATGTGGATTCGCTTTGAAATTTTTTGAAATGATGTCCATAAGGTGTTGAGGGTTGTAACCTTCAGTGTGGGGGTAGGAGATCCCTTCTCATAGAAGACATTAAAGAAGATCAGAGGATTGTAGACTGATGTACGGTGGTGTATGCGCACTAGTAATACTTTTTTCTAGTACATGATTTTAAGAATATTTTCTTTATATAATAAGAAAGAATAAAAAGATGACGATAGCGAAGACTTTTCCCTACATTGGGTTTCCACCTAAAATCCTAGATTTCTATGTGTATTTCTTATGTACAATGATTTATTTTTTCTTTAAAACATATTATATGTTTAATGAATTAGTAATGAAATGTTTATATTAACTCACTGATGGAATTAATGACAATTAAGTAAACTAGATACACACTATTTTTCTTCACTAAAGTCATGTACACAGACGGGTTTCTTAAAGAAAAATAATGTACAAAATCTAGAATATGAAAATGAAAAGTTAAAGTGAATTAAAATATTGATTCAACACCCCCGTGCATGCCCCCCTCTTCTTAGTATTTTTCCTAAAAATTTGTATCAGAGAAGGTCTCTTTCAATAATATTGATCGCTTAAAGGTAGATCCATCAATATGAGCATTCAATATGGAGTATCTTATATGAAGCCACCTTTGTTTAATGGAGCTAACTTTGTATTTTGGAAAGTCATAATGAGAGCATATTTTCAAGCATTAGGATCTAATGTATGGAAAATTATTGAAGGTGGATATCAATACCCAACCTCCATTCTCACTGATGATGCAGGGAAGAAAAAATATGAGATCAATGCAAAGGCCATCAATTCCATCTTGGAAAGTTTGGTTGAATACAGTTTTGTGAAATTCATGCAGTTGAATATCACAAAAGAAATTTGTGATAAGGTTGTCCAAATTTATGAAGCTGAAACTAAGGTAAAAGGTGTTAAAATTCAAACATTTAGAGCTTAATATGAGACTCTTAGAATGCATGATGATGAAATTATTGCAAGATTTTTCCTTATAGTAGATGATATTGTTAACTAAATGAAAAATATTAGTGACGAAATAACAAATTCTACTATTGTTAAAAAACATTTAATATATATAAACTCAAATTTAGATTCCAAATTCTCTACCGTTCAAGAAATGCAGGATTTCAAGAATGTCACTGTTGAATAGCTCCATGGGGTCTTCATAGCTTATGATATGAGAAAAGGGGAGTACATAAGGTATTATATAAGTAGAAGTCAAAGTGATAAAGAAAGGAAAAGAAAGAGAAGAGCCTAAGGAAATAGGTTATATTTCAAATGAAGAAGAAGTGTTTTTTGTAAAGAAGCTCCAAGTAGGAGCTGACAGGTTCAAGGGTAAGCTTCTGTTTAAATGTTGAGTCTATGGAAAAGTAGGTCACTATGGTTCTAAATTTACTTATAAATAAAACAATGAGAAATGGAAGAATGTTCCATAGAATAATGTTAAAAGAATTTTTTATAACAAGAAAGGTTTTAATACTCATGAAGATAGTGAATATTCTTCCAATAATGAGGATGTTGAATCAGATCAAGATTGTCAATTAATTTTGGCATTTGAAAACAATGTATAGATGAATCTTATGATATCTTTATGGATGATCTAGAAGAAATTTATAGACTCGGGGTCATAAATAAGAATCAAGAAACGGAAATAGTTATGTATAAGAAAAGCACCCTTGTTGAAGAAATAAATCAACTAAAAATCTGTCTAGAAGAAGTTAAATTAGTTGAAGAATATTTGAAGACACAAATCCAAGAAAAGGAAAGGTACTCTAAAAAATTTGAACATGAAATTCTTGGTATAAGAAAGGACGATGAGAAAAAATAGGCTCTAAATATTATTTTTTCTAAAGGATATGAAACTTTAGAAGAAATCATTAAAGTTGAACACTCTCCTCTAATAAAGACAGGTATTGGAAACAATCGAAATTGTGAAATATAAAAAATATAAAATATTTTGAAACATGTATAAGAATTTATGTCAATGTGGTAAAAGGAAACAATCATTAGAATTATAGAAGAACACAAAATAATTAAGGATCACATAGTTCTCATGAAAAAAGAAATTTCCATGAACAAAGGGCAAGCTACTTAAGGGGGTACTATACTCATAGGTACTCTTACTTCAACGATCAATGCTTCACTTGTCACAACTTTGGTCACAAATTAGTTCATTAAATTTCTTATAAAACGATTATGACTATTGAAGTAAAAAAATAAAATAATGAAATAGAGAAAAATGAATATTCTTATAATATTTTCTCACCTATCCAATATTAAATTGAATGTTGCATTTGGAATATACTTTTTCATGAAGAAACTAAGTGTAGAAGGAGGATGAAGTCATATTATCAACATGAACATAAGACAATACCACAGAAGGTATGGAAAAATAAAACTACTTCCTTTGAAAATTGTGGTCTAGCATTGTATGCAAGAGATGAAGAGAATCTATGGTACATTGACAGTGGATGTTCAAATCATATGACGTGTGAGAAAGATAAGTTTGTTTCTTTTAATGATATTAAGAAAGAAATAATGTGACTTCTGCTAATAACTCAAATGCTTCTATTAAAGGGAATGGATTTGTCTATTGAAATAAAAAGGTTAAGATTAATAATGTATTATTTGTTGATGGGCTAAGACATAATCTATTAAGTGTTAGTAAAATATGTGATTAAGCGAAATATGTTATTTTTAGATAAAATAATTGTGTGTTAAGAAATTTGGATACACGTTTGATCATAATGAAGGGAATTAGAACTCCAGGTAATGTTATCCTAGAGGGAGTCAAAGAGAATTATTTTTTCAGCAAATCTGAAGAAAGCTAGCTTTGGCACAAAAGGTTGGGGCACCTCATTTTTTCTCAATTATACAAATCAAGTCCAATGGGAGTAGTTTTTGACTTTCCCAATATTTCTCCACATGAAAATAGCATTTGCAAATCATTTCAATTCGGTAAGAAAGCTAGAGTTTAGTTTAGAGGAAAATAAGGTACTTCAAGTAAACCCCTTGAACTTGTTCACATTAATTTATGTGGACCTATGAGAAACAACTCTCCTCATAGTGAAGGATACATCATATTATTTATTGATGAATTTACAATAATGTCTTGGTTTGGTTTACTAAAATATAACGATGAAGCATTTGAAAAGTTAAAAATATTCAAGGCTTTGGTAGAAAATGAAATGGATCTAATAATCAACTTCCTTAGATCTGATAGAGGAGGGGAGTTTATATCATATGAAATTTTCATTTTTTTGTGAAAATCATAGCATCAAAATACATTTCTCCATAACTAAAACTGCTCAAAAAAATGGTGTGGAAGAAACAATGAACATAACAGTTCAACAAGCGACACGTTACATGCTTTATGAGTTAGGAACACCCCAAACCTTCTTGGGAGAAGCAACACATAAATCCATGGACATAATTAACAAGTCTTATGTTCAAGTAAAGAATGATAAAACTCCATATAAACTATGGTATGGTAAACGTACAAATTTCAAACACTTTATAATATTTGAAAGAAAATGTTACATAATGAAAAATGATGATAAATTTCAATGTTTGAATGCAGTGCTCCTGAAGGAATCCTCCTTGGACACTCTTCCAGATCAAAAGAATATAAATGTTTCAATAAAAGGCTCCAAAATATTATTGAAATTATAGATGTTGTGATTAAGGAAGCATCCATAGGTACCAAAAGGGAAGAAAAAGTAGATGATTAACCTCACCCAACTCAAATACAAGAAGTTTTAGGAGAAGAAGAAACAGAAACATCAGAAGAAGGAAATTAAAATACAAGTATGTTAGAAAAAGACTCCATCAAGGCATGCTCATCAAAATCATCCTGAATCTCAAATTCTAGGTGATAAGGAAGGAGGAATAAAAACTAGAAGAAATTTTTTTGGAACGTATAGCCACTTAGCTTTACTATCCATAATTAAACCTCAGAATATGAATCTAGTTAGAAAAGATAGATTATGTCTTCAGGAAATACATGAAGAACTTGATCAAATAGAAAAGAACCATACATTGTAATTGGTTACAAGGACTCATGATAAAAGTCTAATTGGGACAAAATGGGTGTTGAAGAATAAACTAAATTAAAATGGAGAAGTAATTCGAAACAAATATAGACTAGTATGTAAAGGCTATGCTCAATAGGAAGGTATATACTTCGAAGAAACATTTTCACATGTATCTAGACTGGAACCCATAAGAAATTTTCTTTAATTTTCAAGCTTTCATAACTTTAAGGTATATAAAATGGATGTTGAATATATATTTTTAAATGGGGACATAGGAGAAGAAGTTTATGCTAAACAACCTGAAGGATTCACACTTGGAAATGGTACAAATATTGTTTTCAAAATCAAGAAGGCATTATATGGGTTAAAACAAGCTCCTCGTACATGGTATTATCCTCCTGACAGGTATCTTCAACAATAAGGGTTCGAAAATGTATTTTCATATATAGATTTATGTATCAAATTTGATAAAGACAAACTTTTGATAGTATTATTTTATGTAGATGACATCATATTTGGAAGAAATGTTATATCTATGAGTCAAGTATTTTCTTCAGTTATGAAGCACGAATTTGAAATGTCTCTACTCGGTGACATAACATACTTTCTTGGTCTTCAAGTTCATCAAACCAAAGGTGGTATATCTCTTTCCAAAACCAATTATTTCAAACAGATTCCGAGGAAATATTGAATGTAAGACTACAAAAAAGTATGAACACCAATGGTAACATGATGAAATATTGGCCAAGATGATGACTCTCCTACATTTAATCAACCAACATACAAATCTATGATTGACAACTTGATCTATCTTATAGGTACACGACCAAGCATTATGCATGAAGTTGGCATAGTTGAATGATCTCAAGAAAATCCTAATGAAAGTGATCTCCAAGCAATCAAGAGGATATTACAGTATCTGCCAGGCACTCAATATTTTATCTATGGTATCCCAAAAATTCAGACTTCACACTTCATTCTTACACAAATGCATACTGGAAAGGTAATGTTGATGACCACAAAAGTACTACTAGAGGAACATTCTATTTTGTGACATCTCTTTGCTTCTTGGTTCAATAATAAAAATCGATTTATCCACTACTGAGGCATAATATGTTATTGTTGCATCTTGTTTTACTCAACTTCTATGGATGATCCTAACATTGAAATATGTACCTATTTTCTGTGACAACAATAACACCATAAGTATCTCTAGAAATCTTATCACACACTTACAAGTCAAGCACATTGGATGTTTTATCCATCTTAGAGGTACACGACCAACTATTATGCATGCAGTTGCCATAGTTGGATGATTTCAACAAACTCCTAAGGAAAATAATTTCCAAGAAGTCAAGAGGATATTCAAGTATCTCCAAGGCACTCAATATTTTGATCTACGATATCCCAAAAATGCAGACTTTATGCTTCATTCTTAGAGAAATGCATACTAGACAGGTAATGTTGATGATTTCAAAAGTACTGGTAGAGGAAAATTCTATTTTTAGATCTTGCTTAGTTTCTTGGTTCAATAATAAACAAAATTCTATCAGTTTATCAGCTAGTGAGGCATAATATGTTTTTGTTGCATCTTGTTGTTCTCAACTTGTATGGATGATCCAAACATTGAAAGAAATTCAAGTCCCTTTTCGTTTGCCTGTACCTATTTTCTGTGAAAACAATAACAACATAAGTATATCTAAAAATCCATTCATGCAATTAAAAATTAAGTACATCATAATTAAATACCATTTTCTTACAGGGAAGGTGATTGAACAAAAGGTCCATCTATAATATGTTCCTCCAAAGGAACAAGTTATATACTTATTTACCAAACCTATTCCATGTGATTCCTTTTAATATCTTAGAAAAAAATTAGAAATGATTCCTGCCTCTTCAATATAATTGATCTGGAATGACTGTATTATTATTTTTTGCTAAGGATCTTTCAGTTTTAAAAACATCTGCATAATTGGTTCATTAGTTTGCATAAGTATTCAAGAGTTTTTCCATGAATTATAGATGAAATTTAGTGAATTAGAAGCATAAAATAAGCATAAATAACATTAAAAAAAAACTGTAAACCAAAGAATAAGTCACCACATGAAGTTTACATAGCAGGGACGATGAAGCAGTTCACTCCTCCGGGGCTACATCTACTGGTCCAACTCCCAATGGCTCGTCCATCTTTCATTATGCTCAAAATTTTTCTATTCTATCTAGTTAGAGTTCTCTAATGGTTTTTTTCCCTACACCAATGGCTTCAGAATGCTCCAATTAGTCAAGAATGACTCTTCATTCACTGAAAAAGATAAAAAATTGAGCCTCCTACTCTTTTTCCCAATATCTCGTAGGAAAAATTTGCTAAATGTGGAGAAATCCAGTTAATTGGAGTTAAATTATTGCTGACCACCAAATTTGGCACGCCCCTTTCCACTCTACCTATTAAGAAACACGTTAGATGTTATGGTTAGGGTGGTGGCAACATGCGCACCCCCAAATGTTAGTGGGCTTGATGGTTAGCGGAACCTCCACTCGTGACTGTAATTAATGGTGGATTGTATTTTGATTGCTATTAGGTTAAGCTTTGACCATGGCAGTTGCATTGTTTTTACTGTGCCATGTAATCAACTCCGAGGGACCTCTGGTGGGTTGGGGCCGTCAGTAGTTCCCAACCCCCAAACACATATGCGGTAAATGTTAAGTCTAACCAACGACCTTATAATGTTAAGAAACATGTGTAGAGTCATCGATAAACTGTGTACGTGCCTCGATGGAGGTCAGGGGGTCAAGCCCTACGACCTCAATAAAATTTTACAAGGAATTTCAGGGTGACGTGGTGGCCTCGAGGCTTGCCACATGGCACCTTCTCATTTTCTCCTCCAAACACCATTATCCAATAAAACAATGAAGGTAGTTGAACATCACTTCCTTGATCATCAATTAAAGGAGGCTCATACAAGCATAAGTTTTCAACATTAACAATTGAATACATGTGCATGTAGGAAGGAAAATCAAGTTGGAATGCATTATTACCAACTTTTTTTATTATCTTGAAAGGACCATAGGAAATGGGCTTGAGTTTCTTACCTACCCCTTGCATCCTTTCTTTGCTAATGTGAAACCATACCTCATTCCCCTCTTGAAACTTATGATCAACCCAATGTTTTTCATGCCTCTCTTTGTATTTTCTTTGACTTTTCTCAAGTTTTTCTTGAACTTGTTGATGTATCATCTGAATTTTCTCAATGAAATTTTGAGCCTTATCAATATCACTATGGCCATCAATTGCAACATCCTCCCCAAAAATTAAGTCTAATGGCGATTTTGGGAAATACCCAAAGCATGCTTCAAAAGGTGAGGTTTGTGTTGAAGAGTGTTTTTCTCAGTTGTAAGCGTGATGAATGTAATGTCATTGTTCATGCCAAAAATTAGGATGTTTGCTGCAATATCCTTTCCATAGATGCATAATTGTTCTGTTAACCACTTCAGTTTGTCCATATGTTTGTGGATGTAAAGTGATACTCTTTTTCAATTTTGTGTCCATCATTCTCCATAGATTTGACCAAAAATTCCCAATGAACCTGGAAACAATGTTAATAACAATAGAAGTGGGTAATCCAAAATGAACCCAAAAATTTTGAAATTTTTTTTAGGAGTATGCTTAGTGTTATCACCCTAGTAATTTCTTAGGTCGTGGGATTTTTATTTATATTTAAAGAAAACTAGGGGTAACCAAGAACCTCTTCTGAAATCTAGGATCCAACCTTCCTAAATTCCAGAGAGGGATCTCTCCTTAAGATTTAGCTTGATTTTTGTTATAATATTTTAGGCTAGGTATGATTGGACAATTCGTTTGTTTTGAATGTTTGGTGGGAATAAAAGGTACTTCAAGGTAAACCATAGAGGGATCTACCAGACCATTGGGCTATGAAGTCAACTTCTTGGCAAGGAGAGCTAGGAAGTAAGGTCAAAAGAGAAAATGTAATAAGGGCATGGTAGATGACCTTCAAAGGGTTTGGAAATAGGCTTTTTGATGAAATGGCAAGATCTGAACAAAAGGGAAATGAAGGATCCTTAAGTTACAGAAAATAAGATGAGAAAGAGAGGTCAAACAAGGACTAATAGCATTAAAGAATTCTTAAGTCCTGTTATCAGCAGAAAACCTATCAATAATTAACTAGTAAAATACAGGGAGCTTTTGACAGTAATCTTGTATAAATCCCCCTAGTCAATCATTCAAGACAGAAAACATGTAAATGTATGTATGGAACTTAGAAAGATAAACAGTGAAAATAGGAAAATACTTGACTTATCTGATTAGCACAAGAATCCTGAGTTATGATGTTTGTTTGATTTTGTTCTAGTCTACTGCTTTACAAATTGACTCACACAAACTCCAATGTATTCAATAAAAATGTCTATAGTAGTCTTGAAAAATTTTATTCCACCCTGAATACTTCGAAGAGTGAAGTATTTATACAAAATTATTACAAAATATCTGAGAGACATGTAGGAGTATCTCTAGGAAAAAATAAAGATTATTACAAAAAAAAGAGGGACAGCTGCAAAACAAACTGGCAAAATGTCCTCTTGTCAAGGAAAATAGAACTGATTTATCTTATCAAAAGTTATCTATTGCTTTGTTGTAGATGCTTGCTGGCACTTGGAAAAAATATCTTGTTAGAAGATAGCTTGGAAGACAATCTTTCCAATTCACATTCTTTAACCTATGCTTCACCTCCAATACTCTTTCACGTTTCCACTTTTTTATTTTACTACTCTAAAATGAAGAATTACAACAATAAATATTGTTTTAACTGTTTCATTCCCAGATACTCTTTGACTCTGCTCTTTGTCCTGATACACTTTTACTGCAAAATTTTAGCCTTTGATAACTGTAAAAATGAAAAATATGACCTCATTTGTTCTACTCTGTTTGCATTTTGTCATATCAAATCAGTGAATTCCTGCCATTGTTGATCACTTGGTATCTTTAGGCTTTTCAGTTTTCTATAGCTTTCATCAGCCTCTATGTACTTTGAAAAGTTGTGCTTGACAATGAAAATGTGCTTAATTTCATTTTGTAGGAAAATAAAGTTCTCAAAGTACTCTAAGATAACTTTTCCAGTTGGGGAACCTTGTGGCAGAGGCTTGTTTACCTGTTCTTTGGCATGTGATCTGATCTTCTTGTCATAATCTTTCGGAACCATTAGTTTTTAATTAAAGCCATGAATGTCTATAAGGCCTACTTGTGTTAATATGGTATATTTGGCCAAGAAATTTTTTTTTGACAAGTTCATGTCTTTGCATCTTTCCTCCAAACTATTCATTATATTCCTTTTACTTAGGACCTTTTTGATTTGTAGTATGGTTTCAGTCCTCTCCTGAATTTTCAGTTCTTCAAGCTCTTATCTATTTTTATTGTTTCAAAATGTAATAAGCTATAAGGCTTGAGATGGCTTATTGGAAAGCTCTTTTTTGTTTGCTGGATTTCCACTTGTGCTGCCTTCAGTAAATCTCTTTGTTCATAAATGATTTGAATGGAAGGCCACTGTAGATGTATGCCTTGAATTATGTTATTCCAAAGATAATTTTTTATCTATGACACCTGTCCACTAAGATTGACCTATTTATTTAGAATATTAACTTTCTCTTGAAGGTTGTTTACTCTCTGCTCATGTCCCTTAGATGTTATCAAATCATTATTGTATGAGGATTCGAGATTTTTATTTTCCTTCTTTAAGTTATTGATCTCAGTGTTCTTAAGGGAAATTTCCTCCATAGATTTAACTAGGTCCGTTGTACCTGTTACTTGTTGTACCTATGATGTAGATGATGCAGTGGCAAAGGTATATATAGATGTTATTGACACTGTAGTTGCCAATAATCCTTTTGGTGCCAAATGCTCTGCTAGTGTAGAAGTAACAACAGTACTAACAATTGGAATGAATGTAGGAATGAAGACCTCATTTTCTCTTCTCAATGTTTCATTTTCCTTCATGAGAGTTTCTGTTTGATTCTCATTTCTTTGATTTGGGCTGTCATCTTCAGTACTAGCTGCATAGTCTCATCCTTTTCTTTTTGTTGTTGAAGAATCTCCTTTGCCTGTGGATGCTCACTCTCTGGAAGTTTAAGTTTCTTTCTTAAGGTAGAAATATCCTCACTCTTTTGCCTTATGAGAGTTTTAACAACTTCAATATTGGAGGGATCCACTCCAGTTTCTATCACGAATTCCTCTAAGGACTTGATCCTCAAATCCTTAGCATGTAGAGATGCTTTATCTAATTTCATTTGAGTTTGTAAATTAGATACAGTCTTTTGAAGCATGGTAGCACTCATAGTTTTGTTAACCACTTTTGAATAAAACATTTCAGTGGTATTTCTGTGGAATTCACTCTAATCTAATTCATGTATGGTATCAGTGTCCATCTCTACATATGTTTTAGTATAATCAAAAATTGACTTTGGATCTGCAATGGTGGGTTTCAGAAATGACATGATCATCTTGTTGGTGGAGTAATCAAAAGCAGTAACCAATCTTTCTTTGTTTCCTGGCTTTTCTTTTAGGAATTTAGAATAAACCTCATTCTTAATTTCCTCATTTATTTCTCTGATATGTTTGAATTTCTTGTGGATGTCTGAATCTATCTCTTCTGTTTCTTTGGAAGAAGAAGGGGCTTCTGAATTTACCTACATTTCCACTATTTCTCTGTCCTGTTCCTGTGTTGAAATCTGATCTTTCTGAAGTTTTGCTAGGGTCTCATTCACAATTATATTTTCTTCATCATTGTCTTACCACTGATCATCATTGATTTCAATAGCTTTGTTTTTCTCAGCATGAGTGATTTTTTCCCTTTTGTTGTAAATAATTTTGAACTTGTTTTCTGCAATGGTCTCTGCTATATAACCTTCTTCATTCCTGGTCCTTTTATTTGAATCTTTTGTCTGCTCAGTGACAGTTATTGCCTGTAAATTATCTGTCTTTGTAGGATCAACTAGTGTATTTTCTATCCATTCCATTTGATTTTCATATTTTTCAATTTCTGGTCTAGACTCATGAATGAATGGTGTTAATTTACATTTGACTGTTATGTTACTCAAAATACCTTGAGGATCATAGTTCCAATAAAATCTTTCTTGGAACTTGAATTCTGACAATTTGCTGACTATTTCTTTCAAGGCATCCTTGTTGTTTACTGTGAAGGGACCTATTTGATTTTTGAGCTTAAACTATGTCTTCTTTTTGGAAGCCATAAAATTCACTGCATCTGCATTCAAAATTTGCCTCAAGTACTCGAAAGAAAAAACCCTAATAGTTAGAAATTTGGGAAATTTATAAGGGACTAGGTTTGCTCCAAATATCCTTAGTTCTGTGTGGTTTTCATATAGGTACCAATCACCTACTTTGCAGTTTTCAGACAATTGTAGAATTCTCTTTATTTCTTCATTAACCCTTGGTTGCTCTGTCTTGTTCAATAAACTCATGGTTGGTCTTATAAACAAATATGTGAAGTCCTTGTAGCTAAATTCATTTCCATATTTTTTGAGTAAATAAGTCCAAAATACCACTGAAAAAGGTTTACCTTCAACATCCATCTTCTACAATGCATTTGGGAACTGTTCTGCTTGGAAAAATAAGAAGAGGTGAAATATATAGGATGAATATTTAAACACTCCTTCCTCAGACAACTTGGTCAACTGATAGTGCATGTTGTTAGCAATGAATTTAGCAAAGTTAAATATCATTGCAAAAGGTTTCCTTGGGGATAAAGATGAAAGAAAGCCAAGAATTTATGCATCTGTGAGCTCATCATTAGAGTAACCTAGTATGAAGGAAAGCATAGATATGATTTTTCTGGAAGATTCAGGAAAATCAGAGGTGGAATAGGGTGGATTTATTTCTGGGAAATCAACATGAGTAGGCATGAAATTTTGGAGAATCATAAACCTCTTAGGGAAATCTAAGTCTAGGTATGACTGAGTCAAATCTTCAATGGATAATGAGACTACTCTTGGATCATGGCTCATCCGAAGTATCTCATTAATGGATTCTGGAGTTATAGAAAACAAGACTTCTCTATCTCTATTTACAATACATCTCTGGTCAGGGACATAGTGTAATTGGAATAATCTAAATAAGTCTTGAGCTGGATATGTGATTGGGACCACATATTTAGGAAATTTTGAATCCCATAAAGATACATCATTATCAACTTTCTTCACAAATTTCTCATGACACCAGTTATGCAGCTCAAGAAAATCAAACTCTAATGTAGCATCAATAATTCTGTAGTCTAAATAAATAAAGGAACTACTCTCTTCAGAACTAACTGGTCACTGTAAAGGTCTGACCACTTCTGTAGAGTCTGTTGTGAGGGCTGGGGTAGGGTTATTTATCTTAGCATATTCAGGGAGTGGAAGCTTGCTTGAGACAAATTTTTGGGCTTTAGGACCTCCAGTCTTAGGGATGACTTGTTTTCTTGTCAATTTGGGGAAAAATAAGAAATATTAGACTTTTTTCTTAGTTAATTTTGAAAACAGGGGCTAATTGAGCGGATCTGGGGGAAATTTGGGAATCTGGGCAAGGGTTTTGGGATGAAAACACAAGTTTTCAAGGTGTAGAGGGCTGAAAAGGGTTTCAATGGTTCTTTAAATCAAATTAAACCGTGGAAATTGCTTTCAGATGACTGAAAAAACTTAAAAACTGAGTTTGGAGAAAATAACAAATTCTAAGAAAAATTTTCCAGTGTTCGCCATCTTTTTCCAAGGTTTGGGTATTTCTTAGATTGACAATTATCAATTTGTATTTGATAAAACAAGTCCATAGTTTTAAGTTTACTCTTTAAATGGATAATTTGGAGAGTTTTGAACATAGATAAATACCTTTTGCAGGTATTCTAGTGGTCAAGGAGGGTTTGTAGGTTAGTATCTGTCTTCAAACTGGTTGCGATGGTTTCTAGGCAAAGTTCTGTGGTGAAATCAACTTCAAAGGGGGGAAATTGGTCAACAAAAGTCTCGAACTGAAGTCTGATTGTGATTTCTCAATGGGTGGAGGCATGAATGGTAGGAATATAGTGAGAAATTAAGGTTAAAAACATTATATTTTATTAATTTGCACTGCATTGATGGTAGGACACAGTCAATGGCGGGAGCAGTTTTTTCTTTGAATGCGAAAACCATTCAGCGGTATCACGTGGCTTTTACGCCGTAAGTGGTATTTCACTTTTGGAACGTGATCAAATGAAATCGATACATGTAGCCGTGGGTGGTTTGTGAAAACAAATTTTATCACGCAACTTTTGTCAAAAGTTGAAGGATTACTTTTGTTGTGTGATATGCAATCTGCGTCGTTGGATCTTGAAAGGTGATGCGAATGGTCAGGATTGGTTTCCAAGCTGCGGGGATGGATAGATGGGGTCCGGGAAAAATAAAAGTCGTTGATCTAATATGGGAAATATCTACGGTCAACATTTAACATGATAAGGAATGGTGGGGCATGAGGCCTGCGTATCGCATTAAATTTGGACTGTTAGATTAGAGTGATTTTAGTTGATCGGGTGGCTAGGAATTAATGCAGAGCCGTCGGGTTAATTTATAGGATAACGGGTTAGTATATATAAAAGGAGTTTATATATAGGGTAAATTGAATGGGGGCGGGAGTAATGGTGTAACTATTTATAAAAGCATAAACTTAAAAGACTTAGGATAAAAGGATTTAACGGGGTAATGGTCAATAAAATCTTTTTTCCACGCTGTTTTAAATACACATTATGTAAATAAAATGCACTCTTTTGTGTTATTTTAACTTTATTATATAGTTTTAGATTTATTCAAAGGACTAAAACCATAGGGGAGCGGGGTATTTCTTTATTGGTAGTTTTATGTCAAAGGGATAATTTCAGGATGTAATTTCAACATGTGAGTAATATCTTCGACATAAAAAGCATATAATAAGGGGTTTTTTGCGGATATTAAATTAAAAGGAGTTATATTAATAGGACTAGGATATTTTATAGGGAGTTAGTAAAATAAGTTAAATTTTAATATGAAAAGGGACAATGAATACTCAAAAATTCATAAATAAAACTAAGGAAAGTAAAAATTAAAATAAAATTTTGTTTTCATAACTCATTCACTTTTACTTAGTATATCATGTTTTTTGAGGGTTTTATGCTTTGTAAAATGGGGGAAGTTAATCAAATGGGCATTTATGTAACATTTAAGTAAGAAAAGAGTTCTCACTTATGAAGTTAAATGGTGATGAGTGCATCAAGGCTAAATGATGTGAATTTCTGGGATTAATATCAGTCATTGAGCCTTGGGTCTGGTCCCAACAGAAGTCAAAGAAATGCCTTGAGCCTCTTTGACTAATAGTCTAGAATATCAAATTGATATGGGGAGGGGAAATTAGTTATTTATAGCTTGGTGAAAGATATTTACAATGATGTTTCCCACTTTCTTCTACCTACCCAATCATATCTTCTAACATTTTTTCTTCTATTTGGATCACATGCATTTGAGCCAGCAACCTTGCAACATGTTATTATTTTTTTTTTTTTTTAAAGCAGTAAACTATCTAATTCTATACTTATTTCATCCAAGAATCTAGATTAAACTATTGGATTCTTTTATTCTCTACCTAACTACTGAATTGTCATGATTAAACTGTATGACAATTCTTTAATCACTATCTACAACTTTTGAAATTGAAAGATGACAAGTCAAGATTAAATTTTTTAACTCATCACAAATTATGGAGTTTATTGACACTCTGCCATAATCAACTGGAAAAGGTAAAAGTAGCAGCATTTAGACTTGCACACTTTTATGTTTTATTCATCCTTTTTCTTTTGGGGTATATTATTTTTCCTAAGTCCTTTGATTTTCTTTTAGGACTTTTTCCCCTCTTTTTGATTTTTGATTTATTTATTTATTTATTTTAATTATTTTTTAGGAAATATGGGAAAATAACTTGCAGAAAGAAAAATTTGTAGATTTTTACATGACTACCATCAGTCAAGTCAAAATTATGAATCCTATATTTATAGGTTACTAACATCGTCTTCACTTGGGGATGGCATTTCCCGGTGGAATTTCAAGAACTCTGAGATCAGTAGCCTTCAACTTTAACCTTGGTGATCCTGTAATTGCCTTTTGATTTCTGTAACAATTCATAATTATGATATTTTATACTGCAAAGCTTAGGGCCTTCTCTTCGGGCTTCAACCTTGTAGATAAAATCTCCAATCCAATCTACACACTTACAATGAATATTTACAATGATAAAATTCAATCAATCTAACGGGTGACTGCCTTAGAAGAATAGTAGTGATTCAACATCCTACCATTCACTGGTCCTTCTTGAAGCTTAGTTCCATCCAAATTTTTGATGAAAAAAGAATTGTTACCTTTGTAACTATATATCACATAAGGTCCTTGCTATAGAAAGTCAAACTTTCCATGTTTTCCTTTGTCCTCTCTCCGTGAATACCATCTCAAAACTTGATCTCCAATAAAAAAAATCATCTTCTTTAATCCTTTTGTCAAAAATATTTTTAATTTTATCATGTAAAATTTTTGATCTTTCATAAAAATCTTCCTTTGTTTGTTGGAGATGTATGGTTTCATTAATTCTTCGTTGAATATCATTTGTTTCCACCTATGATTCCTGAATGATCTTCATGATTGGAGCACCCAAGGAAGAAGGGAAAATTGGATCCATTCCATAAAAAATCTGATAAGGTGAAGTTCCAATAGATTTCTTTGTGGTAAGTCTATCAGCCCATAAGGCATAGACTAGTATTTTATTCCATATCTTTTTGTTTTCTTGAAGTAATTTTTTGATGATGTTGATTAAGATTTTGTTTGATGATTCGGCTAAACCATTACCCTGGGGATAGTAAGCAGTAGAATGACATAAGGTAATATGGTATTTATGACAAAAAGAAATCATTTTCTTGGATTTGAATGTAGCTGCATTGTCAGTAATAATCTTACATGGGCATCCAAATCTTGACAAAATATTACTTTCTATAAATGAGATTATAACTGAATCAGTGGCTTGCCTAGTAGGAATGGCTTCTATCCACTTGGTAAAATAATCTGTATTATTTAAAATCCAGCTATGTTGGCCTGAGGATGGAGGGTGGATTTCAGCAATGAAGTCTAACCCCCATTGTTGAAATGGATTTTTAGTAGATATAGGCTTAAGAGGTAAGGGAAATAGTTTCTTTTTCCATTCAAAAATTTGGCATTTGTGACAGGAGGTGAAAAAAATTTTTACATCAGAAAATAAAGTTGGCCAGTAGAAACCAACTCTCAGTATTTTTTCTGCTGTAATCTTCCAGTATAAGTGGCCTCCACAGTCACCTGCATGAAATTCCTCTAGAATTTTTTCAGCCTCTAATTTTAATAAACAATTTAGTAAAATCCCACTATTTTCTTTACAGTAAAGTGCCTTATTTAATATACAAAACCTCATTTCTTTTTGTTTGATGAATTTGGCTTTGGTTTTAGTTAACCCAGGAGGAGCTTGTAAATGTGTGAGTACAAAGATAATATTAGAGTACCAAGGTGAGTCTAGATAGGCCTCACTGATAAATAGAGTCGCCATCTCCTCTTGGTCATCTATTTGTTTAATGAAATTTATATCTAAAGCATTAGAATTGGATTCAGCCATCAATCTGGCTAAACACTATCCTTTAATGAGCTTTGTAGGTTTTATTTCCAAATCATATTCAAGGATAGTGGCAATCCACTTTCCTCTCCTACCATTAGGTCCATCTTGTGTCAGAATATCTTTGATTACAACATTGACGAAATATGCAATCATGTGGGAATGGAGTATGTAAACTCTGAAATCCCTTATGGATTTAACCAAGGCTAAAGCTTGTTTTTCCATTATATTGTACTTCAGAGGTGCATCTCTAGGGGCTTTACTAAAAAATGCAATTGGCTATTCAAAACCTTGGTTGTTTTTCTGCAGTAGAATTGAAACTATGGTATGTTCTGAGGCAAATGAAAAGATTATGAAATATTTTGTATAATTTGGGTTGATTAGGACTGGTGCTTTAGTCAAGGCCTGTTTTATGGATTCGAAAGATTTCTTGGATTTTACAGTCCATTTTATTACAGATTGTTTTTAAACACATTGTTGAGTTCTTTTATGATTTCAGCCAGGTTAGAGATAAATCTTCTTAAAAATTTGATTTTACCCAAGATTGCTTGAAGTTCTTTTATGTTCCTTGGTGGTTGAATGTTCAAAATAGCTTCAATTCTTGCAGTGTCTATTCTAATGCCTTCCTTGGAGATTATGTGTCCTAACATTTTTCCTTCTTCTAGTCCGAAAAGATTATTTTTAGGATTTAGGGATATATCATATTTTCTACACTTGATAAAGACTTGTCTCAGGTGATTCAAGTGTTCATCATTTTTTTTTGAAAAGATAGTAATATCATCAAGATAGATAACTAAAAATTCATGGATCTCCTTAGCAAAGGCAATATCCATGACCCTATGAAATGTAGCTCGTCCATTTTTTAATCCAAAAGGCATTTTTACATACATGAAACTGCCCCAAGGAGTGGTAAACGCAGTTTTAGTTTCATCATCTTCATGAACTAGAATTTGATTATAACCAAGGAAACCATCTAGTAAAGAAATTCTTGAAGAACCTTCTACCCTCTGTAAAATATGGTCCATTTTAGGCAAGGGGTAATTGTCTTTCAAAGATGCCTTATTGAGATTTATAAAATCTATACACAGTCAAATTTCTCCTGTTTTCTTTCTGGTGGGCACTAAGTTAGAAACCAAATCAGAATATCTGACTGGTGCAATTATTTGTGCATAAAACATTCTTTTAACCTCTTTCTTGATTAAAGGTAACCAAATTGGATTAATCCTTCTTAATTTTTGTTGAAAAGGTTTTTGATTTTCTTTCAAAGGAATATTATGTTGAATTATGTCTTTGTTGTTAGTTTTTAGATCTTCGTAACCCCATTCAAAAAACATCTTGATATTCTTTCAAAAATTCTATAAATTTAAGCTTTTCTTCTGATGGTAAGTATTTTGACAATTTAATCATTTTTGGTTTTTCATCTATTCCTATGTTACACTCTTCAATATCAGACCTGACTGGTTCCATTTTTGGCTTTTTGGGCACATCATTGGAATCAAACAAGTCTTCTAAGGGAGTCAAACCTTTTGGTAAAATGTTATATTTCAAATCTATCAAATCTATCTCATCTTCAATCATATCCTCTATATCTACTTTTTCCAAGTCATCTATGTCACTCTGAGTAAATATAGTGGGTCTATCAAAAATAAGTACATCTAAATCATCCATTTGACAAAAACTTGAATCTATGTTACAAGGTGAATCTATATTACAATCATTATCAATTTGGCAATTTTGAAACTCTCCTTCGTTGTTCAAAAAATGATAGATTTGTTCATCTTCTGAGAAAATTTTCCAGCATTTTACATTATCTGGGACAATAGGTCTGTGTTTGATTTCAGCAGTGTATTTTTTTATTGGTGAAAATGGAAGTTTGTAGGTGCTGGAAAAGGTTGCAAAAAAATGGGCTTGTAAATTATGTTTTCTAGGAATAATGGAAAATTTACTTTCTAACAAATCTTCAACCAAATATTTGGCTGTGTCCCTGTATCTGGCCAGTCTGGGATTGTGAACAGAGTATTATGTGTTTATTTGTTTGATAACTAACTCCGAATCTCCCATGATCAATATTCTTTGACCTCCTAATTTTATAATGATTTGAAGACCTAAGATTAAAGCCTCATATTAAACCATGTTATTGGTGCATTTGAAATTCAATCTAAAGGCATGCCCTTGCGAATGGCTAGTTTCAATGTTGGTGATCCACACACTAGCTCCAGCTCCTAATTTATTCACCGAACCGTCAAAATCTAAATGCCATAAAGCTTCATGACCAATGTAATCTTCCATTATTTTAGGTTTTACATCAGTGAGTTCAGTTTTGATATTATTATAGTCAGAGTTGCAAAGAATAAAGGAATAAAGATCAGTGGGAGTTGAATAGATTAGGTAATAGGTAGGTCTTTCAGCATTCTTGATCATAAACTTCATTAGGGTTTATCTGTAAAGGATTTTGGGCTGTCCAAATACCGAGATAGTGGCATAACTCATGTCAAGTTGTAGAGATCCCTGCAACTTTTCTCCCCATGAGTGAGAAAGAAGCATGCCATATTTTGGCAGGATATCAACTACCACAACATTTTTTATCATTCTTTTACCAGGATATTGGACCAAATTAAGGCACAAATCTTTAATCAATCCTATGCATTGGAATTTAGATGAATCAAATAAGAATAAATATTTATATGGCTAGGTTATGTCTAGATTCATAGTTTCCATTATTGCTTTGGGAATTAGATTATGGGAAGCTCCAGTATTTAGAATTGAATTATGCAATATCTAATGATGGATAGTAAGACTTAAGTAAAATGGAGGTACTAACCCATCTAAATGCCCACCATCTACATTGGGACCAAATATTAATTCAGGTCTATCATCACTCATATTAATTGTATCCTCATTTTCATTTACATTCAATTTTTTAGTAATAATAGATCTATACAAGTCATTTTTAGCCAATTCAGTTAAGGGAATGGCCATCTTCAACTTAGATATTTCAGATTGAATATTAAATGTTGACTCAGATTTGATAGCTTGAATTGACTCATCTTTTGGAATTATTGTTTGGGATGATTTTTCCTAGGTTTCACCAGTTGTTTTACTATTTCCAGTTTGAGTCTGTTGATTACTGTTGTCTTTATTTATTTTTTCAAAGGCAATTTGAGTAGAAGAAGAAGCTTTATCAGTTTTTGAATTATCAGCCAAAGGATTTCTTTGAGTGTCATTTTTAGAACTTGCTGATTTAAATCAGTAGAAGTTTTCTTGGATCTAGGATGGTTGCTTTCATTGAATTAGATGATTGAACAGTTTGATCAGTGATATCAACAATCTTTGGAGTTGAGGGATTGGAGTTTTGTTTATTCTCTCTAGAGAGAATTTGCAAAACTTTTTTTTTTGGAGTTTCATCCTTGTTTTTATTATGGTTTGAAGCAGATGTTTTGTTAGAGGGATCATTGGTTTTCTTGCTTCGAAGGTTATATTAACTATGAATTTCATTTATAGCAAAATCATAACCTTGTTTAAAATCAAAAGATTCATTAGAATCTAGTCTGAGTTGTTGAAGCTCAACGATTTCTAAATCTTGATGTGTGAGGAAAAGGGTATTTCTTTCATCTATCCCCATTACTGTGTTAATTTCTTCTTCTTCATCATGATCACGAGAACTTTCAGCATAGTTCTCTTGAAATGGGGTTCTTATGTTCTCATCTGGAGCAACTTCTTTAGCCTTTACAAGATTGATTTTTTCTGAAAATTTGGATTCCTTATTTGGGGTTGGTTGTCCCAAGCAGGCTTTCTTTCCACGTTATCTAATATATCTACCACTATGTCTAAAGTTCTGGCAAGAAGATCTAATTTCGTTTCAGAATTTTATGTTTCCTCTTTTATAGTAACCCTTGTTTCATTTCCCAATCTTGCTTTTTTGGCTAAGATATTAATTTCTACACTGACATCATTTAGTTTCATTTGTTCTAGAGTCTCTGCATCTCTTTCTCTTAGTTCGTAGGCCATGTCTACATCAAAACATTCAGGGACTTTTAGTAGCATGGAATATGGAGTGGGTTTAAGATCTGTAGGAATAGACTTGTAGATACTGTTGTATCTAGTGCAAAAGTCCTAAACTGACTCAGTAGGATTTCTCTTCATGGAATCAAATTATGATAAAATTTGTAAAGGATTTTTCTTTTTCTCCCATTTATTTATAAAGGATCTATGAAATGCAGCTAAATCTCTGATACTACCAATAGCTAAATTCTTAAACCATTTTTTTACTTCTCTAGTTAGACTTTGGGAAAATAATCACATTTGAACATCAACTTCATCTATTTCATAGATCTCACAAAATTCATTCATTTTGGTTACATGTTGTTGTGAAGAATATTGTGAGAGACCATCAAATAAGGTAACAATTTTTTGATATCCATCTCGCATATTATTGAGATGTTGGGGTAAAACCAGGGGAGCATATCTGGCTGCTATGGCTTGGATTTTTGCTAAACTGGGAGGTACAGTAGTAGTGGCAGGAATAGTGTTGGTTATAATAGCTAATGAAGTAGTGCTTATATTACTAGTAGATGCAGTGGTAGTGGATGTGGTGGACTGAATAGATGATGGAAATGTTATCTTAGAATGCAAAGGCAACTCAGGAATGAATGATTCTGTGGATGAACTTGTGGTGGATTGAGGGTATGATGAGTATATGATCCTAGGCTAGAAAGGAAGCTTTGGACTAACAGGCTCTGGAGGTGAACTGATAGTGGAGTCTACAAATGAAGTGGCAGCATACAGAGTAGAATCTGCTGCTGGAAAAACTGTTATGTATAATTGAGAAACTGGAGGTTTAAATTGAGACAAAAAATTGGCTAATTTAATAGCTTCATCAATGTCTTTAATTCGTGTAACATTAACCCTTTCTATTGGACTTTGAATTTCAGTTTTGTCTAATTTTATTGATGTTGAAATAATTTTATGTTTCTCATTCACAAAAGAAGTAAAAACATGATCTATGACAGCTTTCGTTAAATCAGTTTCAGATTTATTTCTAAATAAATTATTTTCAAACATGAACTCAAATTCAATATCTGATAAGATTACTAATTCTTTGGGTAAAGAATTATCTTTTCTCAAGGGAACTTCAGTTTGTAAACTAACAATCTGTTTTTTCTTTTTTCCTATCTGGTTTGGACTGTCTACTATATCTGTAGGGTTGGGATTAGGGTTGGATCTAGTATAATAAACTTTCTTGGGAGCCAGAATTATTATTGTATAAATACCCACAACCTTTAAACTTAACCTTAAAGTAGAAAAAATATGTTTTAAAAATATTCCCCTAAGATTAAACTTAAAACTTGAGAGTGGTTAATTCCCTAGTATGGTCGCCAGTATGCTATCACCCTAGCAATTTCTTAGGTCATGGGATTTTGATTTATAGTTAAAGAAAACTAGGGGTAACCAAGAACCTCTTTTGAAATCTAGGATCTAGCCTTCCTAAATACTGTGAACATATGCTTGATTTCATTTTCCAAAAAGAATAAATTTTAAAAATATTGAAGAAGTACTTTGCTACTTGGAGATCCTTGTGGCAAAGGTTGTTTAGCTTGCTCCTTAGCATGAGCTCTCATTTTCTGATCATAATCCTTCCGTGGCATTAATTTTTCATTCAATGCATGAATGTCTGGTAAACCTGCTTCTGATAATACTTTGTATTTGGCCCAAAATCTTGTGACGGCCAAGTTCATATATTTACACCTGTCTTCCAAATTATTCATCATGTTTCTCTTATTCAAGACTTTCATAATTTGAAGGATGGCCTCTGTTCTGTCAGCAATTTTCAACTCTTCTAGTTCTTCCCTATTTTTTCTATTAAAAAATGCTATGAGTTGAACTACTTGTGGTGGCTTATTTTCAATCTCTTTCTTGGTTTTATCAATTTCTGCATTTGCAGCCTGTCGCAACTCTTTCTACTCATATATTATCTGAATAGAACGCCATTATGAGTGAATGCCATCAATGATTTTTTTCCATAAATGATTCTCTATATATGCAACCTAATTTGTAAGATTCACGTCTTGTTGAAGGATTTTTACTTGTTCTTGTAATCTATCAGCTCTCTGTTCATGTCCTTTGGAAGTAATTAAGACATCTCTTTTAGAGGTTTCCAGATTTTTAATGATGCCTTTCAAACTGAGTATTTCTTAATTTTTTAAAGACATGTCTTCCATGGCTTTGATTATCGTAGCTTTGTCCTCTACTGTGTTTATCTGTGAGGCAGATGAAGAAGAGGCTGAGAGGTCATGAGAAGTGATTGGCACTGCAGTTGCCAATACTCCTTGCGGTGCCAACTGTTCTGCCAATGTAGATGAAAAAATTGTACTTACAGTTGGGATCACTGTAGGAATGAAAACATGTTGAGATTTTTTCGGATTTTCATTTTATTTCATGAAATCTTCTATTTAGCTTTCCATTTCATTTATCTGGTCAGTCATCTTTAGAACAAGTTGTTTTAGTTCATCATTTTCTGTCTTCTGCTGAAGGATTTATTTTGCCTACGGATTTTCACTTTGAGGAAATTTTAGCTGTTTTATGAGGGTAGCTATGTCTACATTTTTCTATTTTATTATAACCTTTGCTCCTTCAATGTTTGTTGGGTCAGCCCCTGCTTCAATTACTATATCCTCCAATGCTTTGATTCTCAATTTTTTGGCATATAATTAGGCTTTATCCAATTTCATTTGAGTTTGAAGGTTTATCAATGTTTTCTCAAGCCTGATAGAATTCATAGTCTTATTGACTATCATAGAATATAGCATCTCTGTATTGCTCCTATGGAATTGTATTTGGTCAAATTCATGGACAACATCTGCATCAACTTCAAGGTCTGTGTTTGAATAATCTTCAATTGTTTTTGGATCAGCCACTATGGGCTTGATAAATGACATAACCAATTTATTTGAAGAATAATCAAAAGTGGAAAGAAGTCTATCTTTATTCCTAGGTTTTTCTTTAAGGAATTTTGAATAAGCTTCATTTTTTATTTCTTCACTATTTTCTTTGATTTGTATGGACCTGATTTGAATATCTGACTTTGTGTTGTCAGGTTCTTTAGAAGAAGAGGGCATATCAGCCTTTGTTTGTTTATCCACCATGACTGTGTCTTTCTACAGTGCTCCAAGGTTGACATTTTGAAGCTCTTTGAGTGTTTAAGTTACAATCCTTGTTGCTTCATCATCAGTTTCATGACCATTGCTATCTTCAACTTTGATAGCTTTATCCATTTCTTCATTAGTAAATTTACTTTTCTTATTGTAGGGAATTCTGAATCTTTTATCTTGAATAGTTTCAGCAGTGAAACTATCTTCCTTTCTGCTTCTTTTTTGAATAATTTCAGCTTATTTGTTCACTGTAACCAACTTTATTTGATCAACATGTTTATCTTTTCCACTGTTTCCCTGCATGCTCTGTGAGTCATCATCAAATAAATTATTTGGCTCCCATTCAAGTTGATTTGCATATTTTTCAATTTGGGGCTTGGGTTGGCTCCCTTTCAATTTTATAGGCATATTTTTCAATTTGGGGCTTGGGATCATGCAAGAAAGAAGACAACTTGAATTTCAATCTTATCATGCTTAAAATACCCTGAGGATCATAGTTCCACATATAACTATATGGGAATTTATACTCTTTCAGCTTGACATTAATTTCATTTGTTGCTTCTCTATTATTCACAATAAATGGCCCAACTTGATTTTTTAGTTTGAATTGAGTCTTTTTCCTAGAGGCTATGAAATTGAATTCATTTGCATTCAACAATTGCCTCAAATATTGTAAGGAAAATATCCTTGTTGTCACAAATCTAGGCGATTTATATGGAGCGAGGAGTGCACCATATACTCTAATCTCTGTGTAATTCTTGTATAAGTACCAATCCCCTATTTTAAAACTTTCAGATAGATGTAAGATCCTCTTTGTTTCTTCATTAATTCTAGGGGTCTATTCTTTATTTAGTAAATTCATTGCAGGTACTAAAAACAAGTCATTAAAGTCTGCATAGTTGTATTCCCTATTCCATTTTCTCAGAATTGCTGACCAAAACACAACTGAAAGTACATTCCCTTCTGGATCTATCTTCAAAAATTCAATAGGAAACTTGTCTGCTTGATAATACAAAAAGAGATGAAGTAGATATGAGGTATATCTAAAGCCTCCTTCTTATGACAATCTAGAAAATTGATAGTGCATATTTTTTGCTATGAACTTAGCGAAATTGTACACAATGGATGGAGACTGGCCAGGACTCAGAGTAGACAAAAAACCTAGGATAACAACATCATTGAATTCATCACTATTATGTCCTAGTATGAATGATAGCAAGGAGAAAATCTGTCTGGTTTCATTTGGAAAATCAAAAGTATCAAATGGAGGATTAAGCTTAGGGACATCAACTTGTTTGGGACAAAAAGTCTAGAATATTTTGAACTTAGAAGCAAAATCAAGTTCTAGGTAATTCTGAGTTAAATCCTTTATTGACAATGAAGCAGCATTCGGGTCAAGGTTCAGCTACAGCATGGAGTTTATGGATTCTGCATTGATGTAAAGTATAACTTCTCTATCTTTATGGAAAATACACCTTTGTTCTGGAAGAGAATAGGAATGACACAATCTGACAAAGTTAGGGGCTGAATGAGTAGGAGGGACAATGCATTTTGGCAGATTGGAATCCGAGACTGGTATATCTTTGTCACCTTTTTTCTACTGATTTTCCAAAACACCAGTTATAGACATTGAGTAAATTGAACTATACCGAAGGGTCCAATATTCTGTAATCAAGGTCAAGCAGAGGACTATTTTCTTGTGAATTAACTCGAGGTTGGATAGGCATGACAACTTCTGAGGAATCAGCAGTGAGTGTAGGAGTTGGTTTATCAAGTTTAGAGGACTCAGGCTGAGGGATTTTAGCAGAGGCTTCCTTCTGAGGCTTTGGACCTCCAAATTTGGGGGTTACTTGTTTCTTTGTCATTTTTTCACTCAACAGAGCAAGCTTAGACTATTTGTTGAGTTCTTCTATTGGAAACAAGGGGTTTTTAGAGAATATCTCTATTAAAATAGGGTTCTGAGCAAATTTTCAGATAAAAAGAGGGGTTTAATGCTCAGAAGAAAGGTTATGATCAATTCCAACAGTGAAAATTACCAGGGTATGGACAAAACTTGCAAAAAACAAACATGAGGGATTCTGGGGAAAATTTGACAGAGTTTCCCTTGTACTTTGGACAATTTTTTCAATTTATGTGTGGGTAATTAAGATAATTACAGGCAATAATTGAAAATTGGTGCTTTTTATTTTGGAAATTGAAGCTTTTCTGGTTAATTTTGACGAAAAATACCTTTAAAAGGTATAATTCTGGTCGAAGATGTTTCACGGTTGCGCGCAGTCTTCAATTCTGCTAAATTGGTCTATCAGAGGGTACTTTGGCTCTTCGTGGTTGAATTGCAAGGAAACTGGCTTGAAAATGGCGCTAGTAGGTTTGAAAATGGTAAAAAGGGCTCTGCAGAGGCTCTCAAAGGTGTAATGGCACACAATGGTGAAAATTAGATGAAAATAGGCTCTGCGAAGGTTTCTCAGGTTAAAAGCGCGAATAGGTGAAATTTTATGAAAACATTGGGTTTTAACGTATTAAACCATAGTTTAAAATATAGTTAAATTACATTAAATAAAGGTTAGGCGGGAGTGGTTTCAGAATACCACTGGGTGGTATTCGCGTAGCTCCAGAGTGGTAAGCAATAAATCTCTTTTCGAATGCAATCCAATCATATCAGGACACGTCGATACATGGTGGTTTCAAAAAACAACCCATATCGCGCGACTTTTCCAAAGCATCAGTAGATTACTTTATGGGTGCGAAAATGAACTGGTGCCATCGGATCTAGCTCCAAGTAGCGAACAGTCACGATCAAAAGGGAAGGTGCGGGGAAAGGTAAGTCATCGGGTTCACTTTGGACCATAGGATCTTGGAAATAAAAGAAGATCTGATGGTTTTTATTTCACGTGATGGGGTAGGGATGGAGATTTATTAGACTGTCGCATGGATTTTCAACCATTGGATTAAATGGGATTTGGAGATCGGAGGGTTGAAATTCAATATGGTTAATTTTTATATACAACAGACTTTGTATATAGGAAACATGGTCGAGAGAGGTATAAAAGGGCTTTAACCCAAGTTAACAATTGGGGTATGGGATATGTATCGGGGAGAAAAGGGTTAGGTTAGGGTTTAACCTTGGGTTAGATGAGTCGGGTAAGGGAAAATGAACAAAAGAATGGGTTTTTTTCTTTGAATTTTAGTTTAAATGAAACTTCAATATTTTTTCTTAAAACATATATAAAACATATTTTAATGGTTTTTTCATATGTTTTTATTATATGGTTAATTAAACCAAGGTGATTTAATTACCATAGGGGCGAGACACTATATAAAGATATATTTTAGCTAAAGGGGGTTATAATGTGGGTTTTTATTAAACATGTGGGAATTATAAACTTCAGCTAAAATTATACTAAGTGGGTTTTGGGTTTATTATATAAAAAGGAGTTATATATAATAGGAGAAGGTCATTTCTATAGGGAGTTAATACATAAATTAAAGTTAATATGAAAATAGGACAAGGTGTACTCAAAACACATAAACATAACAAGTAAAGTGATGTTTAAAAGATAATCTACATTGATCTTATCACTCAACTTATGATATAACGTTATTTTGAGGGCTTTGATGTTTTCAAATGATGTAGGAAGTTAATCAAATGGGAATTATAATGCCTTTAAGTAAAAATGGATTTTTTCTTAGGATTATTTAGGGGAATGAATGCATGAATGGTAAATAATGTGATTTTATGGATTAAATTAGACATTTAACACTTTTCACTCATCAACCATAAAGCCTTGGGTCTGGTCCCAACAGAAGTCAAGGAAATGCCTTGAGCCTTTCTGACTGATAGTTCAAAATGTTTCATGACTATGGGAAGGGGAAGTTAGTTACTTTACAGCCCATGATGAATGATATTTACATTGAGACTTTTTACCTTATTCTACCTACCCATATTACTAAGCTAACATTTTTTTTTCCTTTGTAGTAAGGTGCATTTATGCTAGCAACCTTCACATCATTTATTCTTTCTTGAAAGGAAGTAAAACTATCTAATTCTATACTTATTTCATCCATGAATCTAGATTAAATTGTTGGATTCATTTAATTTCTCTACCTAAATTACTGAATTGTCATGTTTAAGTAGTATGACAACTCATTATTCTCTATCTACAATAAGTGAAATTGAAAAAATGACAAGTTAAGATTAAACTATTTAACTCATCATGGACTATCACATTTATTGACACTCTGCCATAGTCAAAAAATAAAAAGCAGTGGCATTTATGCTTGCACACTTTCATGTTTTATTCATTTTTCTTTTGGGGTCTTTTATTTTTTCTAAGTCCTTTGATTTTTCATTGAGGACTTTTTACCCTCTTTTTGATTTTTTTGATTTTTTGATTTTTTTGATTTCTTTACAAAATATGTGAACACAACTTGCAGAAGGCAAAGTATGTATAGATTTACAAGATTATCAACAGTCAAGTCAAAATTATGACCCCTATATTATAGGTTTCTAACATCGGCTTCACTTGTTGATGGATTTTCCTTGTGAAATGCCAAGAACTCTGAGATCAGTAGCCTTATCCATTGACCTTGGTGATCCTGTAAATGTCTTTTTTTTTTCTGCAACAATCATATTTATGATATCTTACATTGCAAAGCTCAGGGCCTTCTCTTCGGGCTTCAACTTTGTAGACAATATATCCAATCCAATCTACACTCTGACTATGAATATTTACAATGATGAAGTAAATAGATCTAACTATTAAGTCACTTATGAGGAATAATAATGTTTCAACATCCTTCCATTTACTGGTCCTTCTTGAAACTCGGTTCCATCCAAATTCCTGATGAAAAAGGAATTATTTCTTCTGTAACCATATATTACATAGGGTCCCTGCCATATAAAGTCAAACTTCCCATATTTACCATTATCCTCTCTTCTTGCATCCCATCTTAAAACTTGATCTCCTATGAAAAAGTCATCTTCCTTAACTCTTTTATCAAAAATATTTTTGATCCTGTCTTGTAACACTTATGACTTTTCATAAACTTCATCTCTGGTTTTTCGAAGGTGTATGGTTTCATTGATTCTTATTTGAATGTCATTAGTTTCTACCTATGATTCCTGGATAATCTTCATTACTAGGACACCCAAGGAAGAAGGAAAAACTGCATATGTACCATAAAAACCTAATATGGTGAAGTTCCTATAGACTTTTTTGTAGTAAGTCTATCAGCCCAAAGGGGATAGACTAGTTTCTTATTCCATGTCTTTTTATTGTCTTGGAGTAGTTTTTTTATGATGTTGAGTAAACTTTTATTTGAGGATTCGGCCAAACCATTACCCTGGGGATAATATGCTGTGGAATAACATAAGGTAATATGGTATTTATGCTAGAAAGCAATCATCTTCTTAGATTTGAAAGCAACAACATTGTCTGTGATAATTTTTTGTGGGCATCCAAATCTAGACAAAATATTACTTTCTATGAATGATATAATAACTGAGTCTATAGCTTGCCTAGTGGGAATTACTTCTATCCACTTAGTAAAGTAATCAGTAGCAGTTAGAATCCATTTGTGTTGAACTGAAGATGGAGGATGAATTTCACCTATGAATTCTAACCCCCATAGTTGAAATGGTTTTTTAGTGAGTATTGGTTTTAGAGGTAATAGTAATAGTTTCTTTTTACCTTAAAAAAATTGGCATTGATGGCAAGAGGTAACAAAATTTTTAACATATAAAAATAAAGATGGCCAGTAAAAACCAGCTCTAAGTATTTTATCAGCTCGCTCTTCCAGTATAGATGGCCTCCACAGTCATCTTCATGAAATTCTTCAAGGATATTGTCGGCCTCAGATTTCAATAAAAAAATTAAGTAAAATTCCGGTACTTTCTCTCCAATACGGTGCATTATTTAAGATATAGAACCTCATTGCCTTTTTCTTGATGAATCTTGCCTTGGTATTCGTCAGTCTAGGAGGAGCTTGTAAGTTTGTTAGTACAAATATTATATCAGAGTACCAAGGTGAGTATTGATAGGCCTCACTGATCAATGGAGTCGCCATATCCTCCTGTTCCTCTACTTGTGCAATGAAATTAATATCTAAGGCATTGCAATTTGATTCAGCCATAAGTCTGGCTAGACCTTGTCCTTTAATAATTTTAGCTGGTTTAATTTCCAGATCATATTCAAGGATTGTGGCTATTCACTTTCCTCTCCTACTATTTGGTCCATCTTGAGTCAAAATGTCTTTAACTATTGCATTAGGGACATATGCAATTATGTGTGAATGAAGTATATACACTCTGAAATATTTTATAGCTTTAACCAGAGTGAAAGCCTATTTTTCTATTATGTTGTATTTCAATGGTGCATCTCTGAGAGCTTTACTAAAAAATGCAATGGGCTGTTCAAAGCCTTGATCTTTTTTCTACAGAAGAACTGCAGCTATGGTGTGTTCAGATGCAAAGGAAAAGTTTATAAAATCTTTTGTGTAATGTGCACTGATAAGGACTAGTGCTTTAGTTAAGGTCTGTTTGATAGATTCAAAATATTGTTTGGCATTTATTGTCCATTTAATTGAGTAGTCCTTTTTAAGCATGTTATTAAGATCTTCTATAATCTCAGCGAGATTTGATATGAATCTTCTTAGAAAATTGATCTTTCCCAAGAATTTTTGGAGTTCTTTAATGTTCCTTGGTGGTTGAATGCTTAGAATTACTTCAATTCTTGCAGGGTCTATTCTAATGCCTTCTTTTGAAATGATATGACCTAGAAATTTGCCTTCTTCTAGCCCAAAAAGAGTCCTTTTAGGATTGAGAGATATACCATATTTTTTTCATTTAATAAAAACCTGTCTTAGACGATCCAAATGATCATCATTTGTTTTAGAAAAAACAGTAATATAATCCAAATAAATGACTAAAAACTCATGAATCTCCTTGGCAAAGACAATATCCATGGCCCTTTTAAATGTAGCTCCTACAGTTTTTAACCCAAAAGGAATTTTCACATACATGAAAGTGCCCCATGGAGTAGTAAATGCAGTTTTGGTTTGGTCATCTTTGTGAACTAGAATCTGATTGTAACCAGAGAAACCATCTAACAAAGAGATTCTCGAAGAACTTGCTAACCTCTGTAAAATATGGTCGATTTTTGGCAAGGGGTAGTTATCCTTCAAGGATGCTTTATTAAGATTTCTAAAGTCTATGCATATTCTAATTTCTCCTGTCTTTTTTCTGGTTGGCACTAAATTAGATACCCAGTCAAAATCTGACTGGTGCAATTATCTGAGCATAAAACATTCTTTTGACTTCTTTTTCAATTAAGGGTAACAAAACTGGATTAATCCTTCTGAGTTTCTGTTGAAAAGGTTTTTTATTTTCTTTTAAATGAATTTTATGTTGGATACTGTCTGTGTTGTAAGTTTTTAAGTTTTCATAGCTCCATGCAAAGACATCTTGAAATTCTTTTAAAATTTCGATGTATTTAGCCCTTTCATCTGATGATAAGGATTTGGATAGTTTGATTATTCTTGGTTTTTCATCTGTCCCTAAGTTATAATCTTCTATGTCAGACTTAACTGGCTCCATTTTTGGCCTTATGGACACATCATTGGAGTCAAATAAATCTTCTAGAGGAGTTAAACCTCTGGGTAAAATTTTATTCTTTAAATCAATAAAATCTATTTCATCTTCAATCAATTCATTTATGTCTACTTTTTCCATTTCATCAATGTCACTTTGAGTAAAAATAGTAGGCTTTTCAAAATTATGTACATCTAAATTATCTAAATCATCTATTTCACAGAAATTTAAATCTATATCACAAGGTGAATCTATGTTACAGTCGTTGTCGATTTGACAATTTTGAAATTCATGCTCATTATTAAAAAAGTGATAAATTTGCTGATCCTCTGAAAAAATTTGCCAATATTTCACATTATCAGGAACAATAGGCCTATCTTTGATCTTAGCAGTGTATTTTTGAAATGGTGAAAAAGGAAATTTACAATTGCTGGCAAAAGTTGCTAAGCAATGGGTCTGTACATTGTGATCTTTAGGGATGATAGAAAAATTACCTTCTAAAAATTCCTCTAGCAATTCCAATACTGTTTCTTTGTATCTTGCAAGTGTGGGGTTGTGAACTGAATACTCTACATTTATTTGTTTTATAACTAGTTCAGAATTTCCCATAACCATTATTATTTTTCCTCCCTTTTTCCTAATAATTTGCAGGCCTAAGATTAAAGCTTCGTATTTAGCCATGTTATTGGTGCATTTGAAGTTTAATCTAAAAGCATGTCCTTTTGAAAGGCTTGTTTCAATGTTTGTAATCCAAACACCAGCTCCAGCTCCAAGTTTGTTAATAGACCCATCAAAATCTAAATGTCACAAAGCTTCATGACCAATATAATCATCCATGATTTAAAGTTTTTTATCAGTAAGTTTGGTTGGATTTTCATTTTGATCAGAGTTACTAAGAATAAAAGAATCAAGATCAGTGGGAGTAGCATAAATTGGATAATTTGTAGGTCTGTCTGCAGAACTGATCATATACTTCATCAAGGTTTCTCTGTAAAGATTTTTAGGCCATCCAAATACCGAGATAGTGGCATAACTCGTATCCAGTTGTAGAGATCCCTGCAACTTTTCTCCCCATGAGAGAGAAAGAAGCATGCCATACTTTGGCGGGATGTCAGCTACTACAACATCCATGATCATACTCTTACCAGGATATTGGATTAGGTTAACACATAGATATTTAATCAAACCAATACATTTAACTTTGGATGAATGAAATGAGAACAAGTCCTTATATGGTCTGGTTATATCTAGATTCAGGGTTTCCATTATAGCTCTAGGCATTAAGTTGTGGGAAGCTCCAGTATCTAGCAAAGTATTGTGTAATATTTGGTCATGTACAGTAAGACTTAAATAGAATGGGGTAACCGAACCATCTGATTTCTTTCCATCTACATTGGGACAAAAAATCAATTTAGGCCTATCTTCATTCATGTTAATTGTATATTCATTTTCATTCACATTCAATGCATCAGAAATCATAGATCTATACAAATCGTTTTTAGCTAGTTCTACTAAGGGAACAAATATTTTTAACTTGGATATTTCAGACTACATATTAAATGTTGGCTGAGATCTAATGGTTTGAATCACTTCTTCTTTGGGAACTGTGGTTTGTAATGAAATTTCTTGAGTTTCTACTATTTTTCCTTTGTTTTGAGCTCTTCTCTTGTCTTCTGTCTGAGTTTCTTGGTTTATGCTATCCTTGACTGTTTTTTCAGGAATATTTTGAGGGTTAGCAGATGTCTTATCAGTTTTAGGATTCTCAACAGAAGGTTTAGGATCTGATATTTTAAATTTGGTAGGATTCTTTCTTGGCTCAATGACTGTTGTTTGATTGGTGGCTTTGGGAGTAATAGATTTTGGAACATCCTTAGAATATTGAGCCACCTCGTCAGTAATATCTACAATTTTTGGGCCTTGCTGCTTTTTCGGACTGGTTTGATTTGAACTCTATTTGTTATCTCTAGGAAGAATCTACAAGAATTTTGATTTAGAAGTATCAATCTTCTTTTTGTTTTGTTATTTTTGGTTTGGAGCATTATTCTTTATGACAGGTTCATTGGTTTTCTTTCTCCTAAGGTTGTATTGACTGTGAATTTCGTTTATTGCAAAATCATAACCTTGTTTATAATCATAGGATTCTCTAGATTCCACTTTGAACTGTTGAATTTCAAAGAGTTTCTAGTCCTCCTGGGTGAGGAAAATGGTATTGTTGTCATCAATCCCCATAACAATGTTGATAGCTTCCTCCTCATCAACACTGTTTTGTGAGATTTCTGCAAATTTTTCTTGAAATGGGGTTCTTATATTTTGATCAAGGGAAGGTTCTTTACCTTTGCCAAGGTTGTTGTTTTTTCTGTAATTGGGATTCTGGATCTGCGATTGATTTTCCCATTATGGTTTTTTTTAGTTTGATCCAATCTGTCAACTACTTTTTCTAGTGCTTTAGTAATGAAATCAAACTTACCATCTAAGTGAGATGCTTCTTCTTTAATAGTAACCCTTCTTTTGTTTATCATTCTAGCCTTCTTTGCAAGTATGTTGATTTCTACACCTACAACGTTTTGTTGCATTTGTTCTAGAGTATTGGCATCCCTTTCCCTAAGTTGGTAAGCCATGTCTACATCAAAGCAATTAGGGAATTTGATTAGCACAGAATATGGGGTGGGTTTAAGGTCTGTAGGAATGGCATTGTAAACACTGTTATATCTTGTGCAGAAGTCTTGGACAGACTAATTTGGGGCTCTCTTGACGACATCAAACTCAGATAGTATTTGCATAGGGTTCTTATTTTTATCCCATTTATTTAGGAAGGCTCTATGGAATGCAGCTAGGTCTGCTATGCTATTAGCTCCTAAAATTTTAAACCAGGTTTTTACTTCTCCAATTAGGCTTTGAGCAAATAACCTCATTTGGACATCAGTTTCATCTATCTCATAGACTTCCCAGAAATCATTCATTCTAGTAATATGTTGTTGTGCAGTAATCTGTGAAAGATTATCAAACAATGGAATATATTTTTGATAGTTCTGGGGCATGTCATCGAGATTCTGAGGTAAGACCAATGGACCATATCGGGTTGCAATGGCTTTGATTTTAACTGAACTGGGAGGTACAGTTGTAGTAGTAGGGATAGTGCTAGTTACTACAATGGATGTACTTGAAGAGCTTGGTAATGGGGATGAAAAGGAAGTAGTATGGCTAATGGTAGTTGTAATAGGTTGGGTAAATGATGGATATACTACTTTGGGCTACAAAGGAAACTCAGGGATAAATGGATCGGTTGATGAACTAGCAGTGGATTGTGGATATGAGGAGTATATGATTCTATGGGGCAGAGGCAACTCAGGTCTTATGGGCTCTAAGGTGAACTGACAGTAGAATCAGTAAATGATGTGGCAGCATACAGAGTAGAATATGATGCTAGAAAGACTGTTGTATAGAGCTCAGAAACTGGGGGTTTAAATTTAAAAAAAAGTTTGCTAACTTAACAGCTTCTTCAATGTATTTAATTTTTGTGAAACTTACCCTTTTTACTGGAATTTTAATTTTAGTTTGATCTGATTTAGTAGGAACATAAATAATTTTGTGTTCTTCACTCACATAAGAAGTAAAAACTTGATCTAAAACAATTTCTTTTAAATCCGATTTAGATTTGTTCTAAATAAATATTTTTCAAACTTTAAGTCAAAATCAATGTCTGATAAGATTAGCAATTCTTTGGGTAAAGAATCAACTCTTCTCAGAGGTATCTCAGTTTCAGAACTATCAAATTTTTTTTTCTTCTTTTTTCCTATCTGGTCCAAATTATCTACTATCTCTGGAGGATTGGGATCGGGGTTGGATCTAGTGTAGTACACTTTCTTGGGAGCCAGAATGTCTATTGGGTAAAATACCCACAAACTTTAAACTCAATCTTAAAATAGAAAAGATATAATTAAAAATATTCCTTTAAGATTAAACTTCAAACTGGAGAGTGGTTAGTTTCCCTGGTATGGTTGCCACTATGTTATCACCCTAGTAACTCTTAGGTTGTGGGATGGGGATTTTTTTAGTTAATAAAACCAAGGGTAACCAAGAACCGCTTTGGGAATTCAAGATCTAGCCTTCCCAAGCTTCGGAGAGGGATCTCTCCTAAATATTTAGCTTTTTTTCGGTAAAGGGTTTTAGGCTAGCTATGAGTGAGAAATAGGACCGATTTTAGAAGAGTGGTAGGAATAAAAAGTATTTCAAGGTAAACCAGATGGATATATCATAACATTGGGCAATGGATTCAACTCTCTAGGCAAGCAGAGCTAGGAAATAAGACTTAAAGATGCAAATGTACTAAGGGCAGGTTACATGACCTTCTAAGGCTTTGAATAGGCTTTGTTGATGGAATGGGTGAAATTTGAACAAAAGGGCAGTTAAGAATCCTGAAGTTACAAAAAAGGGGATTGAATGAGGGGATCAAACTAGGACGTAGAGCAATTAAGAATTCTATCGTCTAGTCATCAAGAAAAAAACATAAAAATGCCAACTAGTTTAAAACATGGAGCTTATTATCACTAATCTTGTTTAATTTCTCCTTAGTTGATCATTACAGAATAGAAATACATGAAATGAATGTATGTAAACATTTAAGGAATAACACGGAAAACAGGAAAAAATACGAGACTTATCTTGTCACCACGAGAATCCTTATTTATGATGTCTCTAATCTTATTTCCAGTTTGCTGCTTCACTAATTAACTCACACCAACTTCAATATGTCAAGTAAAATGACTATAGTAGTCTTCAGAAATTTTATTCCATACTGAATACTTCGAATTATGAAGTATTTATACACATAAATTGTTTACAAAATATCTCAAAGTTTGAGATAATGTTTTAAGGAAAAATAGGAAATGCAACATAAGAAGAGGGATAGCAGCAAAAAAGTTTGCAAGCTATCCTCTTTTACAAGGAAAAATAGATCTATTTATCTTGTCTAAACTGATTTTTGATGTGCTGTGAGCATAGAGGCATTAAGTGCATCTTCTCATGGAAGATAACTTGTAGAATACTCGTCCTTTTCACCTTATGTTCTGATACTCTTTATCTCTGTTTTTCATGGTTTCACTGTTGTAATTGAAAAAATGACCAGCAGTAATAATTTGATTTTACTGATACACTTTAACCCTGATACTCTTTGACACTGTTTTTGTCACCATAAAGTAACAGTAGAATATGAATTTTTTGTATGACTTTATTGCTCTTTACCTATCAAATTCACATCAGATCTATGAATTCTTGCCATTTTTCAGCAGTGGGGATCTTGATATTCTTTATTTTCCTGTAACTTTCATCAGCCTCTGTATATTTGGAAAAAAATTGCTTTACTGTGAACATATGCTTGATTTCATTTTCCAAAAAGAATAAATTTTAAAAATATTGAAGAATTACTTTGCTACTTGGAGATCCTTGTGGCAAAGGTTGTTTAGCTTGCTCCTTAGAATGAGCTCTAATTTTCTGATCATAATCCTTCTATGGCATTAATTTTTCATTCAATGCATGAATGTCTGGTAAACCTGCTTCTGATAATACTTTGTATTTGGCCCAAAATCTTGTGATGGCCAAGTTCATATCTTTACACATATCTTCCAAATTATTCATCATGTTTCTCTTACTCAATAATTTATAATTTGAAGGATGGCCTCTGTTCTGTCAGCAATTTTCAACTCTTCTAATTCTTCCCTATTTTTTCTGTTAAAAAATGCTATGATTTGAACTACTTGTGGTGGCTTATTTTCGATCTCTTTCTTGGTTTTATCAATTTCTGCATTTTCAGCCTGTAGCAACTCTCTCTGCTCATATATTTTCCGAATAGAAGGCCAATGTGAGTGAATTCCTTTAATTATTTTTGTCGATAAATGATTATTTATATATGCAACATGATCTGTAAGATTCACCTAACATTGAAGAATTTTTACTTGTTCTTGTAATCTATCAGCCCTCTGTTCATGTCCTTTGGAAGTAATTAAGACATCTCTTTTAGAATTTTTGAGATTTTTAATGATGCCTTTCAAACTGAGTATTTATTTATCTTTTGAAGACATGTCTTCCATGGCTCTGATTATCGCAGCTTTATCCTCTACTGTGTTTATCTGTGAGGTAGATGAAGAAGAGGCAGAGATGTCATGAGAAGTTATTGGCACTGTAGTTTCCAATACTCCTTGTCGTGCCAAGTGTTCTGCCAATGTGGATGGAACAACTGTACTTACAGTTGGGATCACTATAGGAATGAATAACTGTTTAGCTTTTTTCATATTTTCATTTTCTTTCATGAAAGCTTCTATTTGGCTTTCAATTTCCTTTATCTGGTCAGTCGTCTTTAGAACAAGTTGTTTTAGTTCATCATTTTCTATCTTCTGCTGAAGGATTTCTTTTGCCTGCGGATTTTCACTTTGAGGCAATTTTAGTTGTTTTCTGAGGGCAGCTGTGTTTTCATTTTTCTATTTGATTATAACCTTTTCTCCTTCAATGTTTGCTAGGTCAGCCCCTAATTCAATTACTATATCCTCCAATGCTCTGATTCTCAAGTAGTTGGCATATAATGAGGCTTTATCCAATTTTATTTGAGTTTGAAGGTTTATCAATCTGTTCTCAAGCCTGATAGAATTCATAGTCTTATTGACTATCTTCGAATATAGAATCTCTGTATTGCTCCTATGGAATTCTATTTGGTTCAAGTCATGGACAGCATCTGCATCAACTTCAAGGTCTATCTTTGAATAATCTGCAATTTTTTTTGGATAAGCCATTGTGGGCTTGAGAAATGGCATTACCAATTTATTTGAAGAGTAATCAAAAGCGGAAAGAAGTGTATCTTTATTCCTAGGTTTTTATTTAAGGAATTTGGAATAAGATTAATTTTTGATTTCTTCATTCTTTTCTTTAATTTGTCTGAACCCGATTTGAATATCTGACTCGATGTTGTTAGGTTCTTTATAAGAATAGGGCATATCAACCTTTTTTTTTTTATCCACCATGACTGTGTCTTTTTGCTGTGCTCCAAGTTTGAAATTTTGAAGCTCTTTGAGTGTTTCAGTTACTATCCTTGTTGCTTCATCATCAGTTTCATGACCATTGTTATCTTCAACATTGATAGCTTTATCCCTTTCTTCATTAGTCAATTTACTTTTCTTATTGTAGGGAATTATAAATCTTTTATCTTGAATAACTTCAACAGTGAAACTATCCTCCGTTCTACTTCTTTTATGAATAATTTCAGCTTCTTTGTTCACTGTAACCACTTGTGTTTGATCAACCTGTTTATCTTTTCCACTGTTTCCCTGCATGCTCTATGAGTCGTCATCAAATAAAGTATTTGGCTTCCATTCAAGTTTATTGGCATATTTTTCAATATGGGGCTTCGAATCATGCAAGAAAGAAAACAACTTGCATTTCAATCTTATCATGCTTAAAATACCCCGAGGATCATAATTCCACATAAAACTATATGGGAATTTATACTCTTTCAGCTCGACATTAATTTCATTTGTTTCTTCTATGTTATTCACAATAAATGACCCAACTTGATTCTTTAGTTTGCACTGAGTCGTTTTCCTAGAGGCTATGAAATTGACTTCATCTGCATTCAACAACTGCCTCAAATATTCTAAGGCAAATATCCTTGTTGTAAAAAATATTGGCAATTTATATGGAGCGAGGAGTGCACCATATACTCTAATCTCTGTGTAATTCTTGTATAAGTACCAATTCCCTATTTTACAACTCTCAAATCGCTATAAGATCCTTTTTGTTTCTTCATTAATTCTAGGGGTCTATTCTTTATTCAGTAAATTCATAGCAGGTACTAAAAACAAGTCATTAAAGTCTGCATAGTTGTATTCCCTATTCCATTTTCTCAGAATTGATGACCAAAACACAACTGAAAGTACATTCCCTTATGGATCTATCTTCTGAAATTCAATGGGAAACTTGTCTGCTTGATAGTACAAAAAGAGATGAAGTAGATATGAGGTATATCTAAAGACTCATTCTTCTGACAATACAGACAATTGATAGTGCATGTTTTTTGCCATGAACTTAGAAAAATTGTACACAATGGATGGAGACTGGCCAGGAATCAGAGTAGAAAAAAAACCTAGGATAGCTACATCAGTGAATTCATCACTGTTATATCCCAGTATGAATGATAGCATGGAGACAATCTTTCTGGTTTCATTTGGAAAATCAAAAGTATCAAATGGATTATTAAGCTTAGGGACATCAACTTTTTTGGGACAAAAATTCTGGAAGATTTTGAACTTAGAAGCAAAATCAAGTTCTAGGTAATTCTAAGTTAAATCCTCTATTGACAATGAAGCAACATTGGGGTCAGGTTTCAGTTGCATCATGGAGTTTATGGATTCTGCATTGATGTAAAATATAACCTCTCTATCTTTATTGAAAATACACCTTTGTTCTGGAAGATAATAGGAATGATACAATCTGACAAAATCAGGGGCTGAATGAGTAAGAGGGACAATGCATTTTCACAGATTGGAATCCCATACTGCTATATCTTTATCACCTTTTTCTACATATTTTCCAAAACACTAGTTATAGACATCAATTAAATTAAACTCTACTGAAGGGTCCAATATTCTGTAATCAAGGTCAACCAGAGGACTATTTTCTTGTGAAGTAACTGGAGGTTGGACAGGCCTGACAACTTCTGAGGAATCAGTAGTGAGTGCAGGAGTTATTTTATCAAGTTTACAGGACTCGGGTTGAGGGATTTTAGCAGAGGCTTTCTTCTAAGGCTTTGGACCTCCTGATTTGGGGGTTACTTATTTCTTTGTCATTTTTTAACTGAACAGAGCAATCTTAGACTGTTTGCTGAGTTCTTCTGTTGGAAATAAGGGGTTTTTGGAGAATATCTTTGGTAAAATTTTTAGATAAAAAGAGGGTTTTAATGCTCAGAAGAAAGGTTATGATAAATTCCAGCAGTGAAAATGACTGGGGTATGGATAAAACTTGCAAAAAAAAGAAATGAGGGATTCTGGGGAAAATTTGACAGAGTTTCCCCTCTACTTTAGATGTTTTTTGCAATTTTTGTGTGGGTATTTAAGATAATTACATGCAATAATTGAAAGTTGGTGCTTTTTATTTTGGAAATTGAAGCTTTTCTGGTTAAATTTGATGAAAAATACCTTTAAAAGGTATAATTATGGTCGACGACATTTCACGGTTGCGCGCAGTCTTCAATTATGTTGAATTGGTCTATTAGAGGGTACTTTGGCTCTTCGGGGTTGAATTGCAAGGAAACTGGATTGAAAATGGCATTGGTAGGTTTGAAAATGGTAAAAAGGGCTCTGAAAAGGCTCTCAAAGGTGTAATGGTGCACAATAGTGAAAATTAGATGAAAATAGGCTCTGTGGAGGTTTCATAGGTTAAAAGTGCGAATAGGAGAAATTTTATGAAAACATTGGATTTTAACATATTAAACCATAGTTTAAAATATAGTTAAATTACATTAAATAAAGGTTAGGTGGGAGTGGTTTTGGAATACCACTGGGTGGTATTCGCCCAGCTCCAGAGTGGTAAGTGGTAAATCACTTTTCGAACACAATCCAATCATATCAGGACACGTCGATACAGGGTGGTTTCAGAAAAAAATCCATATCACGCGACTTTTCCAAAACATCAATCGATTACTTTATGGACGCGAAAATGAAATTTCGTCGTTGGATCTGGCTCCAACTAGCGAATGGTCATGATCAAAAGGGAAGGTGCGGGGAAAGGTAAGTCATTGAGTTCACTTTGGGCCATAGGATCTTGGAAATAAAAGAAGATCAAATGGTTGTTATTTCACGCGATGGGGGAGGGATGGAGATGTATTAGACTGTCATGTGGATTTTCAACCATTGGATTAAATGGGATTTGGAGATCGGAGGTCTGAAATTCAATCCGATGAAGAAAGGATATGGTTAAGTACTATATACAAACAGACTTTGTATATAGGAAACATGGTCAGGAGGGGTATAAAAGGGCTTTAACCCAGGTTAACAATTGGGTATGGGATATCTATCGGGGAGAAAAGGGTTAGGTTAGGGTTTAACATTGGGTTAGATGAGTCGGGTAAGGGAAAATGAACAAATGAATGGGTTTTTTCTTTGAAGTGTAGTTTAAATGAAACTTCGATATTTTTTCTTAAAACATATATAAAACATGTTTTAATGGTTTTTTCATATATTTTTATTATATGGTTAATTAAACCAAGGTGATTTAATTACCATAGGGGCAGGACACTATATAAAGATATATTTTAGCTAAAGGGGTTTATAATGTGGGTTTTTATTAAACATGTGGGAATTATAAACTTCGGCTAAAATTATACTAAGTGGGTTTTGGGTTTATTATATAAAAAGGAGTTATATATAATAGGAGAAGGTCATTTCTATAGGGAGTTAATACATAAATTAAATTTAATATGAAAATAGGACAAGGTGTACTCAAAACACATAAACATAACAAGTAAAGTGATGTTTAAAAGATAATTTACATTGATCTTATCACTCAACTTATGATATAATGCTATTTTGAGGGCTTTAATGTTTTCAAATGATGTAGGAAGTTAATAAAATAGGAATTATAATGCCTTTAAGTAAAAATGGAGTTTTACTTAGGATTATTTAGGGGAATGAATGCATGAATGGTAAATAATGTGATTTTAGGGATTAAATTAGACATTTAACACTTTTCTCTGATCAACCATAGAACCTTGGGTCTGGTCGCAACAGAAGTCAAGGAAATGCCTTGAGCCTTTTTGATTGATAGTTTAGAATGTTTCATGACTATGGGAAGGGGAAGTTAGTTATTTTGCAGCCCATGATGAATGATATTTACATTCATATTTTTCACCTTCTTCTACCTATCCAACTTACCAAGCTAACATTTTTTCTTCCTTTGTAGTAAGGTGCATTTATGCTAGCAACCTTCATAGCATTTATTATTTCTTGAAAGCAAGTAAAACTATATAATTCTATAATTATTTCATCCATGAATCCAGATTAAACTATTGGATTCATTTAATTTCTCTACCTAACTTACTAAATTTTCATGTTTAAGTAGTATAACAACTCATTATTCTCTATGTACAAGAAGTGAAATTGAAAAAATGACAAGTTAAGATTAAACTGTTTAACTCATCATGGACTATGGCATTTATTGACACTCTGCCATAGTCAAAAAGTAAAAAGTAGTGGCATTTATGCTTGCACACATTCATGTTTTATTCATTTTTCTTTTGGGGTATTTTATTTTTTCTAAGTCCTTTCATTTTTCTTTTAGGACTTTTTACCCTCTTTTTGATTTATTTTTGATTTTTGATTTTTTTTAATTTTTTACAAAATATGTGAGTACAACTTGCAGAAGGAAAAGTATGTACAGATTTACAAGATTATCAACAGTGGAGTCAAAATTATGACCCCTATATTATAGGTTGCTAACATGAACCATTAGTTTTTCATTGAATCCATGAATGTCTGGAAGGCCTGCTTGTGTTAATATGGTATACTTGGCCAATAAATTTTTTATTGAAAAGTTCATGTCTTTGTATATTTCCTCCAAACTGTTCATTATTTTCCTTTTACATAGGAGCTTTTTGATTTGTATTATGGTTTCAGTCCTATCCTGAATTTTCAGTTCTTCAAGCTCTTCTCTATTTTTATTGTTTAGAAATATAATAAGTTGTAAGGCTTGAGATGGCTTATTGGCAAGCTCTTCTTTTGTTTGCAGGATTTCCACTTGTGCTGCGTTTAGTAAATCTCTTTGTTCATAAATGATTTGAATGGAATGCCACTGTAGATGTATGCCTCGAATTATGTTATTCCAAAGATATTTTTTTATGTATGACACATGTTCACTGAGATTGACCTATTGCTGTAGAATCTTAACCTTCTCTTGAAGTCTAGTTGCTCTCTGCTCATGTCCCTTGGATGTTATCAAAGAATTCTTGTCTGAGGATTCGAGATCTTTATTTGCTTTCTTTAAGTTATTGATATGAGTGTTCTTAAGGGACATTTATTCCATAGATTTAACTCGGTCTATTGTACTTGTTACTTGTTGTACCTATGATGTAGATGATGCAGTGGTAGAGGTATCTATAGATGTTATTGACATTGTAGTTGTTGATACTACTTTTGGTGCAAAATTCTCTGCCAGTGTAGAAGCAATAGCAGTACTGACAGTTGGCATGACTGTAGGAATGGAAACCTCACTTTCTCTTTTCAATGTTTCATTTTCCTTCATCAGAGATTCTGTCTGATTCTCCATTTCTTTGATTTGGGCTGTCATCTTCAGTACTAGCTACATAGTCTCTCCCTTTTCCTTTTGTTGTTGAAGAATCTCCTTTGCTTGTGGATGCTCACTCTGTGGAAGTTTAAGTTTCTTTCTTAAGGTAGAAATATCCTCATTCTTTTTCCTTATGAGAATTTTAGCAACTTCAATATTGGAGGGATCCACTCCAGTTTCTATCACCAAATCTTCTAAGGACTTCATCCTCGAGTCCTTAGCATGTAGAGATGCTTTATCTAATTTCATTTGAGTTTGAAAATTAGATATAGTCTTTGAAGCATGGTAGCACTCATAGTTCTGTTAACCACTTTTCAATAAAGCATTTCAGTGGTACTTCTGTGGAATTCAATTTGATATAATTCATGTATGGTATCAGTTTCCATCTCTACATCTGTTTTAGTATAGTCAGCAATTGACTTTGGATCTGAAATGGTGGGTTTCAGAAATGATATGATCATATTGTTGGTGGAGTAATCAAAAGAAGTAAGCAATCTGTGTTTGTTTCCTAGATTTTCTTTAAGGAATCTATAATAAACCTCATTCTTAATTTCCTCAGTTTTTTCTCTGATATGTTTGAATTTCTTCAAAATTTCTGAGTCTGTCTCTTCTATTGTTTTGGAAGAAGAATGGGTTTCTGAATTTACCTGCATTTCCACTATTTCTCTGTCCTGTTCTTGTGTTGAAATCTCATCTTTCTGAAGTTCTGCTAGGGTCTCATTCACAATTATAGTTGCTTCATCATTGTCTAACCATTGATCATCATTTATTTTAATAGCTTTGTTTTTCTCAGCATCAATGATTTTTTCCCTTTTTTGTAAATAAATTTGAACTTGTTTTCTGCAATGGTCTCTGTTGTATAACCTTCTTCATTCCTGGACCTTTTATTTGAAGCTTTTTTTCGCTCAGTGACTATTATTGCCTGCAAATTACCTTTCTGTTTCTCCTTCTTTCTAGGATCAACCATTGTATTTTATATCCATTCCATTTGATTTGCATGTTTTTCAATTTCTGGTCTGGACTCATGAAATAATGGTGCTAATTTACATTTTACCTTTATGTTACTCAAAATACCTTGAGGATCATAGTTCCAATAAAAGCTTTCTTGGAACTTGAATTCTGAAAATTTGCTGACTATTTATTTCAAGGCATCCATGTTGTTTACTATGAAGGGACCTATTTGATTTTTGAGCTTAAACTGTGTCTTCTTTTTGGAATCCATAAAATTCACTGCATCTACATTCAAAATTTTCCTCAAGTACTCCAAAGAAAAAACCCTGATTGTTAGAAATTTGGACAATTTATAAGGGGCTAGGTTTGCTCCAAATATCCTTAGTTCTGTGTGGTTTTCATATTGGTACCAATCACCTACTTTGCATTTTTTAGACAATTGTAGAATTCTCTTTATTTCTTCATTAACCCTTGCTTGCTCTGTCTTGTTCAATAAACTCATGGCTAGTCTTATAAACAAATATGTGAAGTCCTTGTAGCTGAATTCATTTCCATATTTTCTGAGTAAAGAAGTCCAAAATACCACTGAAAGAGGTTTACCTTCAACATCCATCCTCTGCAATGCAATTGGGAACTGTTCCACTTGGGAAAATAGGAAGAGGTGAAATAGATAGGATGAATATTTAAACACTCCTTCCTCAAACAATTTGGTCAATTGATAGTGCATGTTGTCAGTAATGAATTTAGCAAAGTTAAATATCATTTCAGGAGGTTTCCCTGGGGATAAAGTTGAAAGAAAGCCAAGAATTGATGCATCCGTGAACTCATCATTAGAGTAACCTAGTATGAAGGAAAGCATAGATATGATTTGTCTGGAAGATTCAGGAAAAATAGGTGTGGAATAGGGTGGATTTATTTGTGGGAAATCAACATGAGTAGGCGTGAAATTTTGCAGAATCATAAACCTCTTAGGGAAATCTAAGTCTAGGTATGACTGATTCAAATCTTCAATGGATAATGAGAGTACTCTTGGATCATGGCTCAGCTGAAGCATCTCATTAACGGATTCTACAGTTATAGAAAACAAGACTTATCTGTCTTTGTTTACAATACATCTCTGGTAAGGGACATAGTGTAATTGGCATAATATAATTAAGTCTTAAGTGGGATATGTGATTGGGACCACATATTTAGACAATTTTGAATCCCATAAAGATACATCATTATCAACTTTCTTCACAAATTTCTCATGACACCAGTTATGCACTTCAAGTAAATCAATCTCTAATGTAGCATCAATAATTCTCTAGTCTAAATCAATCAAGGAACTACTCTCTTTAGAAGTAACAGGTGGCTGTAAAGGTCTGACCACTTTAGTAGAGTCTGCTGTTAGGGCTGGGGTAGGCTTATTTATCTTAGCAGATTCAGGGAGTGGAAGCTTGCTTGAGGCATATTTTTAGGCTTTAGGACCTCCCGTCTTAGGGATGACATGTTTTCTTGTCATTTTGGGGAAAACTAAGCAAGATTAGACTGTTTTCTTAGTTAATTTTGAAAAGAGGGGTTAATTGAGCGGATCTCAGAGAAATTTGGGAATCTGGGCAAGGGTTTTGGGATGAAAACAAAAGTTTTCAGATGGTTGAAAGCACTTAAAAACTAAGTTTGGAGAAAATAGAAAATTCTAGGAAAAATTTGACACGATTCACCCTCTTTTTGCAAGGTTTGGGTATTTCTTAGATTGACAATTATGAATTTGTCTTTGATAAAACAAGTCCACTGTTTTAATTTTACTCTTTAAATGGATAATTTGGAGAGTTTTGAACACATAGAAATACATTTTGTAGGTATTCTGGCGGTTGAGAAGCGTTTGCAGGTCGGTATCAGTCTTCAAACTAGTCACAATGGTTTCTAGGTGATTTTCTTTGGTGAAATTAGCTTCAAAGGGGGGCAATTGGTCAGAAAAAGTCTTGAACTGAACTATGAGCATGATTTCTCAATGGGCAGAGGCGTGAATGGTAGGAAAATAGTGAGAAATTAAGGTTAGAAACCTTAGATTTTATTAATTTTCACTACATTGATGGCAGGTCAGAGTCAATGGAGGGAGCAATTTTTTCTTTGAATGTGAAAACCATTTAGCTGTATTTCATGGCTTTTAGGCTGTAAGTGGTATTTCACTTTTGGAATGCGATCAAATGAAATCAAGACATGTAGCCATGGGTGGTTTGTGAAAGAAAATCTTATCGCCCAACTTTTGTCAAAAGTTGAACGATTACTTTTGTCGTGCGATGTTTAGTCTACGTCGTTAGATCTTGAAAGATGATGCGAATGGTCAGGATTGGTCTCCAAGCTGCAGAGATGGATAGATGGGGTCTGGGAAAAATAAAAGCCGTTGATATTATATGGTAAATATATACGATAAACATTTAACATGATAAGGAATGGTGGGGCATGAGGCCTGTGTATCGCAATAAATTTGGAATTCTAGATTAGAGTGATTTTAGTTGATCGGGCGGCTAGGAATTAATGCGGATGCGTCGAGTTAATTTATAGGATAACGGGTTAGTATATATAAAAGGAGTTTATATATAGGGTAAAGTGGATGGGGGTGGAAGTAACAGTGTAAGTATTTATAAAAGAATAAGATTAAAATACTTAGGATAAAAGGATTTAATGGGGTAATGGTCAATAAACTCTTTTTTCCACGCTGTTTTAAATACACAGTATGTAAATAAAATGCCATCTTTTGTGTTATTTTAACTTTATTATATAGTTTTAGATTTATTCAAAGGTCTAAAACCATATGGGAGCGATCTTTATATGTAGTTTTATGTCAAAGGGATAATTTTGGAATCTAATTTCAACATGTGAGTAATATCTTTGACATAAAAAGCATATAATAAGCGGTTTTTTGGGGATATTAAATTAAAAGGAGTTATATTAATAGGACTAGGATATTTTATAGGGAGTTATTAAAATAAGTTAAATGTTAATATGAAAAGGGACAATGAATACTCAAAAATTCATAAATAAAACTAAGGAAAGTGAAAATTAGAATAAAATTTTGTTTTCATAACTCATTCACTTTTACTTAGTATATCATGTTTTTTGAGGGTTTTATGCTTTGTGAAATGGAGGAAGTTAATAAAATGGGCCTTTATGTAACATTTAAGTAAGAAAAGAGTTCTCACTTATGAAGGTAAATGGTGATGAGTGCATGAAGTATAAATGATGCGAATTTATGGGATTAATATAGAAACTTGACACTTTCAACTAATCAGTCATTGAGGCTTGGGTCCGGTCCCAACAGAAGTCAAGGAAATGCCTTGAGCCACGTTTACTAATAGTCTAGAGTATCAAATCTCTATGGGGAGGGGAAATTAGTTATTTATATCCTGGTGAAAGATATTTACAATGATGTTTCCCACCTTCTTCTACCTACCCAATCATATCTTCTAACATTTTTTCTTCTATTTGGATCAGGTGCATTTGAGCTAGAAACCTTGCAACATGTTATTCTTTTTTCTTTTTTTTTGAAAGCAGTAAACTATCTAATTCTATACTTATTTCATCCAAGAATCCAGATTAAAATGTTGGATTCTTTTATTCTCTACCTAACTACCGAATTGTCATGATTAAACTGTATGACAATTATTTATTCACTATCTACAACTTTTGAAATTGAAAGATGACAGCTCAAGATTAAATTGTTTAACTCATCAAACATTATGGCATTTATTAACACTCTGCCATAATCAACTGGAAAAGGTAAAAGTAGTGGAATTTGGACTTGCACACTTTTATGTTTTATTCATCTTTTTTCTTTTGGGATATATTATTTTTTCTAAGTCCTTTGATTTTCTTTTAGGTATTTTTACCCTCTTTTTTATTTTTTATTTCTTTATTTATTTATTTTTATTATTTTTTTACAAAATATGGGAAAATAGCTTGCAGAAAGAAAAATTTGTACATATTTACAAGACTACCATTAGTTAAGTCAAAATTATGAATCCTATATTTATAGGTTACTAAAACTTAGCAGTAATGGTTTTCTTATATCGCATAATTATACACATTTTACTGAATCTATCCACAACTACAAAAGATAATCATGTTTCTTTCTTGACATATGTAGACCTCCAACAAAGTTCATGGAGACGGTCTCCATGGCCTTGATGGTACCGGTAGTGATGTGTAGAATCCAAGCTTCCTATTATTAGGTTTACTTGTTGCATAGATAGAACAACCTCTTATAAAATGTGACACACTCTCTATCATATGAGGCCAATAAGAACACCTTTATAAATGCACGATTGTTTTGCGTATCCAAAAGTGCCCAAAAATAAGAAAAGAATGAGCTTCTCTCATGACACTTAGCCTATCTCCTTGTGGAATACATAGCTTTCCCAAATGAAAAAGAAAATTGTTATGCAAGTGATAATATTTTTCTTCAACTTGATTCCCTTCACTCAAACTAGCATACACATATTTGAAATCAATGTCATGTGCATATTTTTCTATGTAACTCTCATGTAAATCATAATCATTTTTGAGTGAAGTAGATGCACTAATTATTGGTCTACAAACCATATCTACAACTTTATTGAATATAACTTTTTTGTACCTTAAAACCAAGTGAAATTGTTGAAGAAATCCCATCCACCTGAAATGTCTTGATTGCTACAATTTTTTTTGTGATTTCAAGTACTGTAATGGTTGGTGATCGGTCTGTACAATAGTATCTTTACCCATCAAGTAGTGTTTCCACTTCTTGACACTTTCTACTAATGCATACAGTTCTTTGTCATATGTAGAATAATTAGTCACAACACCATTAAAACTTTTTGAATGAAAAGAGATAGGCTTACCATGCAACAAAACGACTGTGCCCATGCCATAGTCACTAGCATCAGTTTGTATCTCGAATGGCTATCTCAAATTTGGTAGTGCAAAGACTGGAGCTGAAATAATTTTCTCTTTTAAAACTTCGAAAGCTTGCTGATGTTTCCCTCCCCATTGGAAGCCCTTCTTCACACTTGTCCCTGCATGCATAGGAGTAGCTTGCGACGTAAGAAAAGTTAGTAACACATTTCTTCCAATATTGAGCTGCACCTAAGAAAATTCTTACCTCGGTAATTTTTTTGGGTGTGGGAAAATTCCTAATGACCTACACTTTAGAAGGATCAATCATTAATTCTCATCCTCCTTCAATATGTCCCAAATAGACCAAAGAAGTCTTTTGAAACTCACATTTCAACATCTTAAGAAACAATTTATCTTTCTTCAAAATATCAAGCACCCTATTTACATGCAAGACATGAACTTCTTTTGTTTTTCTGAAAATCGAAATCTCATCTAAGTACACAATAAAAAATTCATCAAGGAATGGTATCAAAATATTATCCATAACCCGCACAAAAGTTTCCATTGCATTACATACACCAAAAGGCATAACTAGCCACTCAAAGAATCCTTGTTTTGTTTTGAATGCAGCTTTCCATATATCGCTTTCTACAATTATTACTTGATGATATCCACTTCATAAATATAACTTAGTGAAAAAAATTTCTTCTTTCAACTGATCAAGAAAATAATCTATTCTTGGGAGTGGGTAATGATTTTTTACCGTAATTCTGTTCAAAGCTAAAAAATCTACACACATGCACTAAGTCCCATCTTTCTTTGGTATCAAGACTATGGGTGAACCGCATGGCGAGGTGCTTGGCCTTATGATACATTTATCCAACATCTCTTTTATTTTACTCTTTATTTAATCATTCTCCATTATCGACATGCAATACATACTAATGTTTGGAAGAGGATAATTCTGCCACAACTGAATCTCATGTTGACTTTCCCTTTTTGGAGGCAATCCCGTTGGCTCCTGAGAAATATCATGATGCCCGTTAACCACATAATATAATTATGATTTCAGCTTATGATCACATCCCTCACAATATTCATGATGAATATAAACTTTGGGCTTAATCATAAGAAGAAAAAAATTCTTACTTGAATTTACCAACCTCTTTACTTGTCCAACATTTACCAAAGCAATGTTTGTCTTCTTGCATTGTGCTCTAACAATGAACTCCTTACCATCTTTGAATAAATGATATGTGTTCTCATGGTGATAAAATATCTCTTTCCTATCATAGAAGTAAGGAATCTCTAATAAAATACTAGTTATATCATGTGGAACCACATCTAATTCAACTGTGTCAACAAAGCTTGCAATGATTGCAAACCTCAATATACATTTCCTTGTAACCGATAGATTTTCCTCCTTACAAATCTAACCCAATGGATATGGTTTTGGATGTGGTATGGTCTCAATGTTATGATTTTTGACTAAATATTTAGAGATTAAGTTTTCTTGTGACCCACTGTCAAATAGTGTGTCAAACTTGGTATGCTTGGATATGACCCTCACATGAAATAGTTCTATTTTGTGTTCTTCGTTTGGAGTGTTTATGTCACATTTTGATGTACTGGTACTGGGTTTAGCTTCCATTTATTTTACCTCCATTTTATTCAATCCCATGGCTGTAATTTTAGTCTCATTACATGAATCAAACCCTAAGTCATGTTGAGTTGTAGCAGCAATTTTATGTTTCCCTTTGTTATTGGGTTTCTTTGGCCTCAATTCTGGATGTAATTTCCAACAATGCATTTCATCATGGCCATATTTTGAGAAATGTTTACAAGTCACTTTTTCTCCCACTTTCTTTACAGATGCATTTTTTTTTTTAACCTTTCGGTGTCTTTTATTTGGCTTTATCCTTAAAATGTTTCTTCCTACCCTCTTCAGGATTTTTCTTCCCTCTAGCTTCTAGATGTGTGGCCTGAACACAAAAGTCATCTAGACTGGTGGGGTTAAACATGACAATAGTATGTTTTAGGTAGCTATGTAAGCCTCCTATGTAATTTATCAAGGTGTCTTGGCTCTACAGATCCATCCCTAATAAAAGAGTTCTTCTCCTAAATTCCTGGGTGGGTTCTTGCACATTTTTTCCTTTTAACTCCCTAATGTTCTACCAGTTCATGACAGATTTTTGGATATGAAATAATGGATAAAAATATTGTTTAATTGAAGAAATAAAATCTGACCATGATAGAATAATATTACCATGTTTCTTGATTACCTCCTGTGTCTTGGCTTCCCACCAAAAAATTTTTGCATCTTCCATTCTCAAAGAATCTAATTGAATTTTTGTATCATCATCTTCAAGGTTATGTATTCTTAAATAGACCTCCAATTTTTGAATCCAATTATCTATCCTGTATGCATTTACTTCACGATTAAACATTGGCAATTCGAACTTAACATCAATTTTTAATAAAGGAGATTTACCAGTGCTCTTGGACTTGTGTGGATGATGTACTGAATAAGAGGTAGAATATGATGATGATGAAGAGTGTGAAGATGGTGGCCCTCCATTACCTCCATTTCCTCCATTTCCATTATTGGATTTTTCTTCATCATGTTGACCTCCTGAATATCCTTGTGCTTCCTTTTGGAGTTTAGATCCTTCTCCTTCTAGTCTCTCATTCCTTTCTTGATAAAGAATTATAACCTTCTTAGTCATGTCAAGAAATTGTTTCCTAAACAATATTTCTTCTTCCTTAGGGTCAACTTATTCATGAATTGATCCTTCCTCATGAGGCATTTTTAATGGAGATTCTGATTATTTAGGAGGTGAAATAGGTGGTGGATATTGTGGCAATGTTGCTCTCCTTTTCTTTGGCTCCTTTTGAGACCCTACTTCTTCCACCATTTTTCCTTCTCCCCTTTTGAGCTTGATCCTTATAAGCATCTAAAACTTGCAAACGGTTAAACAATTCTTTGTACTAAACAACACCAGATCAAAACTCTAGCTCTTATACCATTTGATCTGAAATGAATGTATTAGTTTTGTTGTGCCAAGGGTCTTTCAGTTTTAAAAACATGTGCATAATTGGTTCATTAGTTTGCATAAGGATTAAGGACTTTTTCCATGAGTTGTAGATGAACTTTAGTGAATTAAAAGCATAAAATAATCATAAATAGCATGGAAAAATAGTGTAAAATAGAGAAATAATTCACCACATGGAGTTTACATAACACGCATGATGAAGCAGTTCACCCCTCCTAGGCTTCATCTATTGGTTCAACTCCTAATGGATTGTCGATCTTTCATTTTGTTCAATTTTTTTCTATTACATGTAGTTACAGAGCTCTAATGGTTGTTTTTTCTACACCAATGGCTTTAGAATGCTCCAATTAGTCAAGAATGACTCTTCATTCACTCAGAATGGTCGAAAATTGAACCTCCTACACTTTTTCCCAATATCTCCTAGGAGTATTCTGCTAAATGTGGAGAACTCTAGTTAACTGGAGTTAAATCAGGGCTAATCGCCAAATTTTTTGTGAAGCCAGCTCTAAAAATAGAAGAAAAGAGATATCAACACCTTATAAATAAGTCACTTCGAGGGGGAAACCTCCAATACATTACATGAATGAAAAATTCTTGGATGATACAAATTACAAACCCTCCTTTCTATATATAGGAGTCCATGGGGCCACAGCGTAATCCTAGTGGGGCCACAATGTAATACTAGCTGACCTAAAAATAATAATTTAAGGGCACAATAATAACAATATGGGGGTTACAGGGGTACAATAATAACAATAAGGGAGTTACACTAACAATAATAATGGACTATACTAGTAATATAGGGACCTAACATGACCCTCTCCTTCAAAAAAGTCTTTTCCTCAATGCTTGAGTAGCTTTGGGTGCTTATGTATAAAATTCTCATCTTTTCACATAAATCTTCAGTGGGTAAGATTTTCCACTTGATGAGATACTCTGAAATTGATCGATTCCATAGCTTTCAAGTTCCTGTTTCTGTGACCGCTTCAGGTTCCAATATGATTTTTGCTTCCTCATAAAGTTCTTCCAATATTGTTTGAACTGGAATATTTTCACCTATAACCTTATTTAAGCATGAAACATGGAAAACTGCATGCACTCGTGAAGAAGCAGGAAGCTCGAATTTGTATGCCATACTACCAATCTTTTGCAACACCTTGTAAGGACCATAGTATTTTGGCGATAATTTATTATCCTTCTTAGCTTGCTTGAGGGACATTTGTTTGTATGGTTGTAGCCGTAAAAATACCCAGTCTCCTACATCAAAACTTCTCTCGCTATGATGTTGATCTGCCTGTTGTTTCATTCGATTTTGTGCCAAATTCAGGTTATCCTTTAAGAGTTGGAGAACTTCTTGTTGATGCTCGATGTGATCTTCCACTGCTTGAACCTTCAAATTTTCTCTTAGAGATGATGTGATGGACAGTGGATGATATCCATAAAGTGCCATAAATGGGGTCATTTTTGCTACAGTATGGAAGGAAGTGCTGTACCACCATTTAGCAAGAGGTAACCACTTGACCCATTATGTTTGTTTATCAGATACAAAACAATGAAGATATCCTTCCAAACAATTATTTACTACCTCAGTTTGACCATTAGATTGAGGATGCTAAGATGAGCTATGATCTAATTGAGTACCCAAACAAGAAAATAACTCCGTCCAAAAATTTCCAATAAAAATGGGATCTCTGTCGCTCACAATAACCCTTGGGTTTCCATGTAGCTTTTGAATTGTGTCCATAAATGTAGTAGCAACTGTACTTGCTTTAGATGGATGAGATAATGTACAAAAGTGTGCATACTTGATAATTCTATTAGCTACCACCATGATGACACTCTTTCCTTCAAACTTAAGTAAACTTGTGATAAAATCCATTGAAATCTCCTCCCAACGTTGACTTGGAATGGATAAGGGCTGTAGAAGTCCCTGGGTGTTAATTTTCTCAATTTTATTCATCTAGAAGACTGGACATTCCGCCACAAAATTTTGAATATCAGATTTAAGGCCATCCCAAAAAAATTCTTTCTTCACCCTGTTGTAAGTTTTTAAAAATCCTGAGTGTCCTCCTAAAGGAGAAGTGTGAAATTCCAAAAGAATATTTTGTTTTAGTTGGGAATTCATACAAAGATATAAGCGATCTTTGTAAAATAAAGAATCATTTTTCCAACTAAATGTATTGGATGTACTAGGATCTTGCTGCAAATTTTGAATGAGTGTCTATAATTCTTTTTCCTTCTTCCATTCATCTCTTGCTTTAGTTACCCAATCTGGTTGTATAATAGAATTGGAATAAAGCAATCCTTCCACCTCTTCATTATTTCTTGAGTGTGCATCTGCAACAACATTAAGCTTCCCTTTTTTGTAGATTATTTCAAAGTCATAACCCAACATCTTTGTGACCCATTTTTTCTGCTCTTCTAAAGATAGTCTTTGTTCCAAAAAATGTTTAAGACTATCATGATCAATTATTACCTTGAAGTGTCTTCCCATTAGGTAAGTTCGCCATTTCTTTAGTGCATGCAGTATTGATAACATTCCCTTCTCATAAATAGGTCTTTGTAAATACTTTCCTTTGATTGGACGACTTTAAATAGCAATGGGTCTTCCTTCCTGCATTAAAATAGCACCAATTCCATTTCCTGAGGCATCACATTCCACAATAAGGTTTTTGTGAAGTCTGGCGTAGCTAAGACCGGTGCTAGGCACATTGCCTCTTTAAGATGTTCAAAGGCCTTGGTTGCTTCAGGAGTTCATGAAAATACATATTTCATCAATAATGTTGTTAGAGCTGCTGCTATTCTCCCATAATTCTTAAAAAACTTGCGATAATACCCTGTTAACTTGAGAAATCCTCGCAACTGATTTATGGTTGATGGGACTTTCCATTTCTTAATGGATTTAATTTTGTTAGGGTCTACCTTAACACCCTCGTGAGATACAATATGACGCAGATATTCCGTCTCTTGTACTCCAAAGAAAAATTTGGATGTTTTTTCATATAATTTTTTCTCCTGTGATAGTTTGAGCACCTTGTCAACATGTTTAACATGATCCTGCCAAGACCTCTTGTAGATTAGTATATCATCAAAAAATACTAGCACAAAATTTCTAGGGAAGGATTTGAAAATGGAATTCATCAACCCTTGAAATGTAGAAGGTGCATTGGTAAGGCAAAAGGGCATGACCAAAAATTCATAATGACCCTCATGAGTTTGAAATGCTATTTTTGGAATATCTTCAGTGTTCATTCTAATTTGATGATATCCTGAACGAAGATCCAACTTGGAAAAATAAATTGCTCCATGTAATTCATCCAATAATTCATTAATCAAAGGAATGGTAAATTTATCTTTAATGGTGAGCTTATTGAGCTCCCTATAATCTATACACATGAGCGATGATCCATCCTTCTTGTGTACCAATACTACAAGAGTAGAGAAAGAACTTTGACTAGGTTGAATTATACCTGCCTCTAACATTTCTGCAATCATACGTTCAATTTTTCTCTTTTGGACATAAGGATATCTATGAGGCCTAATTTTTGGAGGAACACTTCCTGGAATCAAATGAATAGCATGATCATGATCACGAATAGGTGGGAGTCCTTTGGGAGTTTCAAACACCTTGTAATGATTATCCAAGACTTGTTGGAGATCTGCAGAAATAGATGATTTTGATGTTGGAACTTCTACTGAGCGTAATTGTGTAATTATGCCTCATTGTTCCTTCTTTAGAAGCTTTGTCATGACATTAGAGCTTATTATCTTTCCTAGCTTCCTTGCAATACCTTGTAATTTGACTTCCTTTCCTTCTGAAAAAAATTTCAAGAAAAGGTCTTGAAAATTAAAAGCTACCATCCCCAAAGATTGTAACCATTGTACTCCTAGTACAACATTAGCACCTCCCATAGGAATGGAAAGCATTAGAATATTCAATACATATTCCCCCATGGTTAGCTTGATATTATGGCATTTTCTAGAGTAATTTATAGTTCCTCCATTTGCAACCATCACTTGACATTCTGGTGCATTACACGATATGGTCAGAATCATTTCTTCCTCTTCTAGGGCTAGTTCCTAGTGTATATCCTCTTCTTTTTCATTTTCTTCTTCCTCTTCACAATCTATGTAAAATAATTTCTTCTCAGCATACATATTACCTTTAGTGTATTTGCTATCACAACTGTAGCAAAGCCCTTTTTTTGTCCCCACTAAACTCTTTTGTTTGAGATTTATCAATTGGCTAAAGAAGGTGTTACTTTTTGTATCCTCATAATGTGCTATCATTTCCTCTATAAAAATTGACCAGGTGACAATTTTTTTATGGGGGAAAAGCCATCAATACCATACAAATGTATTTTGTTCTAAATGTAAAGTTGCAATGTGTACCTTTTGTGTGTTTTTGACATTACGGAGATCAAAATATTGCTCCATTTGTAGTATCCATGTTACAGGATCCTTTCCATCAAACTTCCTCATATTCATTTTTGGAATATGGTGGTTCTTCCCACCAACATTAGAGTTTATGAAGTCACGATTAACATTTATTTTATTCTCATCATGAGTTTCCTCTACTATATTTTCACCATTAGGAAACATTTCTTCTATCAACTTTGTCAAACCTTCCATGTCTTATTTTAGATCATTCTTCATGTTTTCCATTTTTTCTTTCATTTTTTCATCGATCTTAGCTTCCATGTCATCCATCTTAGATTCCATGCTAGCTTCCATGACATCCATATTAAATTCCATGCCTTTCTTCAAACCATCCATATTATTCTTCAAACCATCCATCTTCACTTCCACGCCTTTCTTCAAACCATCCATATTATTCTTCAAACCATCCATCTTCACTTCCATGCCTTTCTTCAAAACTTCCATTTCATTTTTTGTTGCTCTTTGCGAGAGCAAAATTTGGTGCACTTGCTCTTGTAATTTTGATAGATCATGTTGCAATTCTTCATCTTCATGAGTCATAGTAGAGCCTTCTGACGGCTTAATGGGTGTTGAATTATTCTTACGGGGCATTTTTTAGGACGCAATACTGATATATATTCTACAATATGCCTTTGGAATCAATTCAATTTGAATCTTCAAACAAGACTTATGCAATTCGAAAAAGAAATAACACACCATTTTTTCTTTTGAGGAGGTTGATATTGAAATTGGATTATCTCTGTGATTGCACCTCTTTAATATCTGAAATTTTTCAACGAGGTAGCCTTCTGAATTATCTTTAGAATGCCACAGGTCTAGCTTGATTTGGATTCTCCAAGGAAAATTTATGTCCAATCTCCCACAATGACCTAATGATGGACTAGTTCAGTAGAGCGAACTTGTACGACTTGCCACATGTCACTGTTTCGTCTTTTAGCTCTGAAATAGATAGAAAAGAAACTACAGTTCATGTACTTGCGACCACTTTTTATGAAACTCCAATCCGATGCTCAGAGAGAGAGAGAGTTATGAATATTTTCGCATGATCACCTCTTTGAGATGAAATTCAGGAGCCTAAAAAAGCACTACCTTCCACAGAGCATATCTCCGAAAATATTGCGAACCAAGCTTTGAAATTTTGTGATGCGTTTCCTTCAGATTTCAGCTTCGTGCCCTAAAAATTTCAGATTCTAAACCTTTGTATAAAAAAAGGTATAGCACAAATTCCACGATGACCTATTTAGATTAAATTGAGGAACCTGTAAAAAGACCTAACTTCCACAGATCATATCTCAGCAAATATTGCGAACCAAGCTTTGAAATGTTTTGATGATGTTCCTCCAAATTTCGGCTTCAAACCCTAAAAATTTCAGCTTTTGAAACTTCGTCGAAACACAGTTATAGAGAAAATTCCACGATGACCTATTTGGAGTAGCGAAACCCTAGAATCCAAAGCTCTGATACCAAATGTTGTGAAGCCAGCTCCAAAAATAGAAAAAAAGAGATATGAATGCCTTTGAAATAAGCCATTTCGAGGGGGAAACCTCCAATAAATTACATGAATGAACAATTCTTGGATGATACAAATTACAAAAACCTCCTTTCTATATATAGGAGTCCATGCGGCCACAATGTAATCCTAGTGGGGCCACAATGTAATCCTAGCTGACCTAACAATAATAATTTAAGGGCACAATAATAACAATATGGGGGTTACAGGGGTACAATAATAACAATAAAGGGGTTACACTAACAACAATAAGGGACTATACTAGTAATATAGGGACCTAACAAAATTTTTTGTGCCCCTATCGGCTCCACCTATTAAGCTGTGAATTAAATGTTATGGTTAGGGTGGTGGCCACATACCCACCCCCAACCGTTAGTGGGCTTGACGGTTAGTGGAACCTCTGCTCATGACTGCAGTTAATAGTCAGTTGTAGTTTGATTATTGTCACGTTAAGCTCTGACCGTGGTGGTTGGCTTGTCTTGATCATGCCATGTAATCAACTCCCAAGGACCGCTGGCAATTCCCAACCCCCAAACACATATGCAGTAAACGTTAAGTCTAACCATTGAACTTATAATTTTAAGTAACATGTGTAGAGCAATTGGTAAACTATGTGCGTGCCCAAAGGTACGTTAGTGCGTCAATCCCTATGACCTCAATAAAATTTTACAAGTAATTTTAGGGCCATGTGGCGGCCTCGGGGCTTGCCCCATGCCTCCTTCTCATTGGCTCCTCCAAACACGATTATCCAATAAAAAAATGAAACTTGTCAGGATTGATTGGTCTGGTAGAAATAATATTATGGGGAATATTATTTTTCTCACTATGCAGCCTAGGCAAACCTGGTCAAACTGTCACAAATTTACCTATTTTCCATTTCGATGAAAACACAATATCTTCTTCATACAACATCTATTTTTCGAACCGTTCATGGCTTCAGAATGAAGAAGACGAGATATAAACAACCATCTCCATTTCAACCCAATCCTGTAATTTTGAATTTTGAGAAAATTTTATGAACTCCTGATCAATGATAATAGGGATGTCATTTTCACAGAAATATTTGGATGCAAACATCAAAAATTTAATTTATGTACATAGATTGTATGAAATACAGTCCCATGTATATGAATTTTTTTAGTTAGAAAATTGTGTATTCCTCTCAATAATGGAAAAGGAGTGGCACCAATTTAGGGGAAGATTAATCAATTATGCTTCCATTATTTATTATTCATTTTCAATTTCTGATCTTGATTTTTTTCATAGGATCAGGGGGAGAATATTTAATGCCTATAATAGTTCATTGTTGGCATTGTGGTTTTTTGAGCACTACTTGTTGCATGATTATGATTACATATTAGTAATATCAATGTATAATTGTTAACCTTCTCTCAACTAGATATATATATTTTACTATCATGACTTAGAAATGATACATATATTTCATGAGATGAAGCTATGGATGATATCTTCCACTTGGTTAACTTGGTTTGAAGATGTTTCTAATGTTCGTGATTAGCTCTATGATTTGTGATGCAGAAGGTTCTCTTTGTTTGCACATATATTATTGATGCGTGTACATGTTTCCTATTGTGTTTGACATTATTTCTTGAAAATTGTCTCTTTCTATATATGGATAAAGTGTGTTGACCTTGATGATATGACGTCAAAGGGATGAGTTGTTGAGAGATCTTATGTCTTAGCTGTAGTTGCGTTCTGATGCTTGGAATCATTGCATATATGGTCACATGAAAATCATGTTGGAGATATTTATGATACATTATCATATTATTATATTACTTCTTATTGATGAGTATATTCATTTTTGATGATTATGACATCTATATTGCTACTATCATATGTTTATGCTACCGATTTCTATATTGTGCATGGTGGATTTTGATGACTATCATGGTGTTGATAAATCATGATTGAGGTCCTTGATTTTGATTATAAGCTTCATATATGTATCTTGATGTAAAGGTCATGAAATTTTTCATGTTTTAAATCATTACAAAATTCATTTATGTATGGGTTATTGGGATCAAGTCATGTTATGTATGTAATTCCATTATTTTGGGACATTGGTGTAAAATTTGAGTCAAATATGTATACCCAATATGTTATATATTTGGTTTAATAATAAAGTCATTTGTGATAGGAAATGTCATATTTGGTTGAGTCCTAAGGTCTTGTACTTTACTGAACTTCTTCACCAGGTTCAACTTATGCTCATGGGAAGCATGGTCAATATGAAAACATCAACATATCAGACTTATAGAAATTTAAGGAATACAAGCTAATTACTTCATTAAGCCTAGTTCAACCCCTTGAAATTGATTTCAAAGGGAGATAAAAGCTTGGTATTTGGAAAGAAGACTTGGTTTTTTGGAGAAAAATGTGTGTTTGTAGGGAGTGTGTAAACACCAAAGTGGTTTCCACCAATTCCAAAATGAGATATTTTTGGCGTTATGGCTAATGTGTTCTCCTCGATGGAAATATTTTTAATAGAGATATAATTGATTTCAAGATTATGATAATATGATGACTGTGGATATCGTGCAGATTGATACATATATTACAAAGGATATGGATAAAGAAATACCCATACAGTTGTAGACGGATGAAAAAAGTGAAGTTATAGAAAGTATATACAGTCCCTATGAAGGAGGGTCAAATACATACGTAGGCCTTGTTATTAAAAGTCACGTACATAATATGAACCATGGAAATATAGATACCAATGGTCATTACCATGGTATTCACTCATAGTAATTGGGGTGGAAAATTTTATTTTAATCCCTTCAACAAATACTAATGACATTAACAAAGTATTTACCTAAGGTATTGGCTAAGGAAAAATATATATAACGAGATGGAGATCAAGGTACTAAGTGTGCAAGTTAATGAGTTAATCGTGTGTAATTTAATATGTACCAGGTGTGTACCAAGGAGCAAGGAGATGGTTCAGATCTGATAGATCTGCAAGTGTAGTGATGACTAATGAATACACATGCTTGATCTATTTAGGCTTGTATCTAAAAATGATATATTTGTATTTTTAATGACACTACCATCCGAATATGTGATAGTGAAGGTTTCAAAATCGAATATGTGGTGACAATGAAGGTATGTCTAAGTGATTTAAGATATTTATGTTATTTTTCTTTTGGATAATCATGTATATACGAGGATCTGTTTTTGTTGAGTTGTGTACATATTTCAAGGTGTGCTTTCAGTGCATTTATATTTTTCCACATATGTTCCTTATTTTAAGATCATATACATATGTTTTTTTGATTAAGAACTACCATGCACATAATTTGAGTTAGATCTAGTTAGGGTTTCCAGTGTTTCTCAGAGTTGATGTTATATTTTCACTTTGATTTTTTTTGTCAATGATATCTTGATATGTAGCTAGCAATGGTGATTGGATAAACACTAACCAATTTGATTTAAATAATTTGATGGTTTCTTTTTTACCACAAACCATCTTAACTCCATCAATTTACTGCTTCCCTAAAAGGTGTAGCCAAGAGAAAAAAAATATTAGGGGTGTGGAAAGGTTAGGCAGAGCAACTACCAGGTAATGGAAGGAGGAGATATGAATCAACCTTCGTTTTGGGAAATAAAAAACAATAGCTAATACACCACCCACCCTCGGTCCAGATGGCCTTAGTTTTGGATTAAAATGTTCATCAATTATAATGCTACAAAAGTGTGACTGTGTATACTCCAATGATCTATGAATGGTTCATGTTAAGTGGGTGGTTCAATTCTGCAATGATTTAGTTAAATGATTATATGATTTGAAAATTGTATGTGGGTTTTACGTAGAGTAATTGCATATATACATAGGTTCTCTTAAGAAAAATCACGTATATATACTAAAGTTAATTTTTTGTAGTTAGATTTTGTTTCTCAAGTATTCAATTGGTTTATAGTGATTTATTGGTTCAATTTTGTGGCTTGGTATGTCAACTTAGCATATAAAATTTGTGCTTATTTTTCATATGGGTCTAGTTTTAAAATTTTATGAAAGGCAACCTTCTAGTTTTGACGATTTATTCAAAGGTGGATCGAATTTGAAACATTCTAAAACAAGCTCCAGAAGGTGATAATGGTTGCAGTCTTCCATGTGTGGGTAGGAGCTGCCTTGTAGTAGAAGTAGGTAAACACAATCAGGGTGTTGTAGCTCCCTTCTAGTGGGTGATGGAGAACGAGTGGAGGTTGTATCCTCCTGTAGATGGGTTACCATGTACTCGTAAGATTCTTCGCCAGTACAAGATTGTGAGAAGATTCTATTTAAATAATGAGAAAGAAAACAAAGATGATGATAATGGTGGTTTTCTCCCACATTTGGTTTCCACCTAAAATCTTGTTGTTCTATGCGTATTTCTTATGTACCATGATTTATTTGTTCTTTGCTACATATTGGATATTCAATGTATTAATAATGAAATGGTCAAGTTAATTCAATGACATAATTAATTAAAGATTAATTAAACTCAATTTATATTATTTTAGTTCACTAAATTCGCATACAAACACTGGTTTCTTAAATAAAAATAATGTACATAATTAGAATATGAAATTCAAAATTTAAAGTGAGTTAAAATATAGATTAATCCTCTCCTTATAGTATTTTTTCATCATCTAATTTCGTGAAAACCACAATGGGTTCAGGCACCTCAGGAAGAAGTACAAGAATACCCAATAATGGGTTTCTATATAATTGGAATCCTTTTACTCTATCCATGTCATCTTATCATAGTGTTGGGGGCACACTCATTTCTAGTGGGTCAACTAATCATTTTTTGATTCAATTTATTGGAGTATTTAGATTCCAAGGTCATATATATGATCCTTGAAATTCCTTTAGGGTTGCAAACACTTTTTACGTATATAGTCCATAAATTCCTAACCTCGTCAAGAATCCCTTTGGCTCCCCCTATGGTCTAAGAGTTCAATCACCTCTTGGAAATCCTTTTTCTGGTAGTGCCATTTACTGTGGGGTAATTAACCTATCTCAAGTTTATATGTATACTAGAGTTAACAAATTTAGTCAACCCAATATCCCTAATACTAGAAACAATTTTTTGGGGGGAGATCCTCCAATTGTGTTAAACAGATCCTATAACCCCTCCTGATCTTCACTCACATCTCCTTTCTTCGGAACTATGGCTTTTGTCGATCTTTGTAAGTGGATGAATAACCCCATTAGACATATATCGTGCATTTCCACCCTTTCAAAATAAGATGCCAACAGACATTGCCAAATTTATTGGAAACCCTAGAGAAGACCTTGCAGTTCATATCGCCACTTACCATCTACCTTGTTCATCCAATATTTTATGGATGATAGTATCAAGTTGCGTCTTTTTTAGTGCACTCTCATGGGTAGTTCTGTTGAGTGGTTGATCGACATGAATTTTTCTTTTATGATACTTTCCTAAAATTTCCACAAACATTTGATAATCAATATCAATTTTATATTTTATATAAGGCTAGTATATATATCCTCACAACCTTTAGTTATGATGACTTCACACACGTCTATGATGGTATTCATGAGCAGAGAATATGACAGGCTTTTCTCTAAACCAAACTTCCTAATGAGGTGCTTCAATATTGTTTTTTAAAATTTCTACTTCCTGGAGTCGTTGAATATGTGTCACATGGTGGAGCCCAAAATGAAGAGAAATCTAGCTTTCATGCCCAACAACTCGATTTGATATATTTATAACCAGTCAACTTGTCTCAACCCATTCCAAATACCTTTTTTCCAACAACTAGTCTATCAAATTAGAAACCTAGAACCCATTCTAACGGAGTTGTGGCCTTTGTATCATTAGGAAACATAGGAAAACTAGCCTCTTAAATGGAGCATTTGAAAAACTATTCTAGTGCCTCGGCTAGTCATCCTAATACTCAAACTCCTTATGACTCTCCTCCCACCTTCGAGGTTATTTCTATTCACTCTACCTCAAATAAGAATCCTTAGTAGCTAGGAGGTAGAAAGAAAAAAAACAAGTCCAAGACTTCATGTGAGGAATAGGGTGCATAAAAAAGACAAGATAACATTGGGAGTGCTAAAAAAGAGAATAAGAAGAATGATCAATTTCCCTAAAAGATTTTTGGGAATGTTCATCTTACTAATGAGTGCCCCAATATCGATGATATCTATTGCTATTTCTCACAGAAACCTACTCGTCAATGCATTTTCTTGATGAACCCATTTCCGTCAAAATAACAAAACATGGTTGTGAATTCTCCACTGCATTATTAATGGGGGAGTGGGGGAACTCTTATGGTTCCTCAGTGTCAATACAAAATATATTTATGGTTTATTCAGACATCCATTGACACACTAGATCTCATAACTACTAAAATTATGAGAGTGGAACCTATACCTTAGAGCCCACGAATCAACCTTCAGAAGATGGTAAACTTAATTTTGATAAACCATCAATTAACATCATGTCATACATAAGGGTGCCCTTTGAAATACTAAAAAAAATCTCGATGTAAAGGCTACTCATTTTTTTATTATTTTAGAGGATATGGTGGAAGCCCCAACTACCATGTCTACATTAGAATCATTTCAAATTTTCCCAACGCAGTGCAAGGAACTTTTGTATGTTATTAGTGCAGTGGATCCCTTAAATATGAACATTATGACCTTTGATCCATTTCTTTGGAAACCCCATATTTCAAATCATCTCGCCTACTGGATAATGGTCCACCTTTTTGGACAATGAGTTCCAAGGAAGATTTTGGATGAAAGGACTTCGACTTATACAATTCCATAAAAGTGTTGGAAAGCTCTTTATTTTCCTAGTTTGTCTACACCTAGACCAACATTGAAGGCCTTTGATGGGCACACCTTGAAACTCAAGGGGATTTTTCATATTTTCCAATAGAACTAAGAAGATAAATGATATTTGTTGAGTTCCATGTGATCGATGCATTATTAAATTATAAACTCCTCCTTGACTGAAGCAGGTTCTATGCTATGATCATTTTCGGTCATTGGTATTTCATGTCATGATGTTCCCCCATGAGGGTAAATTAGTTATTATCAACTATTTGGAATTTTTCAAGCATTATATTTGATTTCACAATAGTCTCTTGATCTCCTTTGTAGGTGATTCCATGACTCTTACTGAGAGTATTGGAGTAGGAATGTTTCAAGAATCCTCATTGATGGGAACATTTCCCCTTTCTCCACTAGACCAATTTCCATATGCTTCCACGATTAACATGATATCTTCTGTCACTTGTGAATCCATTAGAATTATTGATCTTCAGTCAGTGCTTATAGATAATTAATCCCATAGGGGAACAATGAGACCCTTTTGAAAGTAATAAACTCTTCAGTGGTATCAAAAAATCCTAATGACACTAGTCATAAGCTCCATCCTAATCTAGAATATGATGAGGATCCTTTTTCCACATGGGCCATCGCTCCATCAGTTTCAAATGAATCCCTTTCTATTCAATTACCTTAATATAAGGCCATATTGGAGGTCATGGCTTAAACTGATAAGATAAGGGAGACTATGCCACATTATGCCTCTACTCTCACACATTTTTAGATGACGGAGATTGGAACTCAAAATCTTGAATAGATCTAGGGGTACTTCCTACATCATCCAATGAAGTTCGATCCAAAAACTAATTCAAGTAAAGGATTTATCGCACTAAACTTTCCATCTATTCATCCACCTTAGGTTCCACCATCGACAATTTTCTCATAACTTCTTTATATCTTGACCATTGTTATCAAAGAGTTGTATTAACTTGTGAGGCCATCCACCCTTGATATCCTTGGCTCGTTATTGATAATGATATGGTTATAGGACTTCAATGTAATCTTCAACCTTCTGGAACATGGAAGTTCATTTGGATGTGGCATGGCCCCATTATGGTGTGATATATGTTACCTATAACTGCATAGGATTTCATACCTTGGAATCCTTGGCCTATGCCTAATAGTGGGAACTACATTACATAACTTATCAAACTATGTCATGCTTTGTAAATATGTATATAATACATAATAAAAATAAAAACCAACACATTTAAATATTTCTCTAAGTTATAACATTAAAGATGGCATATAGGACTAGGATCCACCAACCTTTTCATTGCATTATTTTCCTTTTTCATCTCCATTTCGGCTTGTCTTAGGGACAACCCAACTAGTTTGAAAAATCATCTATTCCATTTTTCACATCATAGCTTGTGCAGTAGAGCCTACCCTCCATGGGAGCCTTAGAATATCATTTGATTATAATATTGATGTCCAGGATGTCCTTATTTGTAGGTTATGGGATTCTCTTTAGTACCTACCATAACATGTAATTTGAGCCTGATTCCTATGTTTATCTCTCATTTATGGCTATCACCCTATAAGGGATCCTGAGACTTTTTGTCATCTATCTTTATGAAATCATATGATAATGGTCCTTAATTCCCTACTATGTGATGTTATACCAATTCTTGCTATCATTTCTCTTTCCCACTTTGCATTGATTCTCAACCTCTTTCCCCTACGTTAGACTTGCATCCATCTTGAAACCTTCGATCACTTTTAAGAGATATCACTACGATGAGTGGCTTCCCATTCATAAAAAACTTTCCCTCTTATTTATGATTTTCTTAGGTTGGTTCCATCAATAACCCTTGGAACTAGATACATGTAGTTATATTTCTTATCTCCTTTGAATGAGAACCCTTTTGGACTTCTTCTCATGACTATTAAACAATGAAAATCCCAATTTCCTTTTACTATATTTCCATGCTCATTAAATCTATACGAAAGTGTCGAGTTCATTTTTCTATTAGGTTCATGACTCTCTAAACACATGAAAATCCATAGCTTCTTTTGCTACCATATTTTCATGCTCGTAAAACCTTTATGAAAACATCGATTGTTTTCCATATTTTCTTCCTCGTTAGTTAAATTAAAAATAAAGGAGCAATATCGTATCCATTCTCAAGCTCATTAATCCATGAGAAGATAATATGTCTAATTTTCTCTTTTGCAGCCATATAAAATTCATGAAAAAGGAACCTATTGGTCTTACATGTCTCGTCTTTTTTTCTTATTAAACCATGAAGTGGAAATACTATAAAAAAATGCGGTGGGGAATCTTTTTCATAGTTGTGTCCTTGTATTGGAATTTGTATGTCACCCTTGAACATAGAACATGTTTGAGTCGTACTCTTATAGTTGGTTTTTGCGATACCTTTGAATCACACCTTCAGCTTGAGTCGAGTCACTATCTTGCTTGAGTAAATATCTCACCTGATTGGTTACCATTATGATTTGCGGGCTTTGGAAATGGCTCTTGTGTCATCATAATGTCTACTGCTGTTATTTAGTATATTATTCGAAGTTCACTATTATTTCGTTCCATTATATGCTCAAGGGGATTCTATGTCAAGAGTCGACCATCTACACATATCATTATACCTTATGTGTCATCCATCCCTGTGTCAACTGTACATCACCTCTTCATTTAATATCACCCGAGACCTCATCTTGGTGTCCATTTCATATTGATGATGGGGGATACCTAAAGGCCCTCCCTCCTTCAATGAATATATTGTTGTCTAAATCAACACCTTGTCTAAAAATTTGATCTAGAAAAAATGTATGACAATGGAGATTGCATTGATGAGTGGTAGGTTTCCTGATGATTTTGATTGGGTTTTCATCATTGAGCCATTTTGACCAATTTTGTGGAGTGCTTAATTTCATCTCATTCATTCACACTATATATTGTGATAGGTACCTCGTGAACCATTTTTCATTATCTATGGCTTCCATCACATAAAGAAGATTCATTCAGATGTAGTAGATTCTTATCATAAATAAGTATCAAAGGCCTTGGGGCATTGAGGTTCCTTCCCTCATGATCATTACTTTCCCCAATATGTGAGTGGAGGATATTTTTTTACTTTGAGGGCCATCATTAGGTGCGCTCACATGGATTTCCAAGTCTACTGATAACTAACGTACAAAATATCTACATTGTATCATGAATAGTCAGTGATGACATAAGTCTACAATATGTTGCGTCGACATATATTCTCAATTTTTTAATACTAAGTATGGGTATTTCTACCTTAGGTGTATACTTCCCTATGCATCTGAATATAATTTTAAGTTTCTACAAGCCTTTTTTATGATCTCCTCCTCCCTCACTCACTAGTCTAATTATTTAATTTATTTTGACCATCATATTCTCGTGTGACCTCATACACTAGGGGGCATATATATAGTTAAAGAATCGACCCTCTAGTGTAAATAAGACAAGAAAATCCTTTTCCAAGTTAGTGGATCAATTTATATTGGTGACAAAATAGAAAAAAATTGTCTATCTTAATTGTCTCCTAGATATAGTCAAGAAAGTGTCTAGGTGCAATGAAGTCAATCATGATGGAAATGTAGATGGAGCTCTTCAATAGTCACAAAGGATAAGAGGGATAAGAAATGAGCTAATGAAGAAATTTTTTCAGACTTATGACTATGATAAACTTATGTATCCGCACCAATGAGCATAGAGGTTAGGGAACAAGTCAAGGGAAGAGGCTTGAAGGACTCACCGATGTACTGTAGTTCGATAAAAGATACATAATAACAAATATTTTCACCATTATTTATCTTTCATGGTATATTTTATTTGATGTTATTGATATTTTATGCTCGGCACTAATATTTTTTTGCACAAAGATTAGATGGGATTCTTTCTTTGTGTGCAAGTGATCTAGCAGATCCAAGAGAAATGATTCCTTAGGATATCCTCCTAGAGCTAAAATATTCTAATAGAGTTAAGTATCTAATGTTAAAAGGTATGTATATTAATTTTATATGGAACTTTCATGATTGTGGACAAAGCTGAGTTCCCCTAAACTAGTGTCTTGGTCTAAAACAAAAAAAAGGCAAAAAACATAGAGTTTTCCTTAGAGAAAATAGAGAATGGGAAAGAAGCCTACCTCAAATATATACAAATATTTCTTTAGTAAACACTTGTAAGCTGAAATTGTAGCTCCAAGTGCTATAATTAGAACCTGCACACATGACTAAAATAAGAAAATGATCCATAACATCCATGTTGCATAATATAACATCTCTATTCAATGAATCAATATGTCATTGTAATACATGAGTGAGAACATAACACAACAAATGTAATTAAAAATATATACTTTTTGTATTAAAGAATATAGGAGAGAGTTTACAACCCTAAATAATAGCTAACTTTTTTGATGTCTCCCCAAGCTAACTTTTCCTTCCTTATCACAAATCACACCTCAACGTAAACCCTAATGCATGAGAACAATTACTCCTTTAGGTTCAAGGAAACATCATGAGGGCACTAGTAGTCTCCAAATGTCAATCAATACCTTATTAGAGGAAATAAATTTATAGGATAGTGTGGTCGTTTAATATTTAGCATTATGTGCTTCATATCTATATATGATGGGAGGATGCTCTTAATGGATAATAGGTGAGGTCTCCAAGATATTATTAGATATGTTGGATTAAGGTAATGGAGAAAGAAATACATTACATAGAGAATAAAAATATGTGGGAATTGGTTCCTAGACCAAAAGATATGGATGTTATTGGAACAAAGTCAATATTGAAGAGTAAATTGATTAAAGAAGGTAAAGTTTTGAGGAAGAAGGACATACTAGTTTGTAAGGCTATGCTCAAGTAGAAGGTAAGGATTTCAAGGAAATATTATCAGCTATAGCCATACTTTAACTCATATATTATTTTTGGAATTCACTAGCTACAAGAACTTTAGAGTTTATTAGATGGATGTAAAGTCAGTCTTTACCAATGGTGAGTTGGAAGAGGATATGTAGATTGAGAAACCATAAGTTTTTCTACTCTCAAACAATGAATTCCATGTGTCAAAATTGAGAAAATATATCTATGGACTAAAGCAAATCCAAGAGCATGGTTCACTAGGTTGGATAAGTATATACGAAAAAAGGTTCAAAAGGGAAACCTTGGACATCAATTTATGTATTGAATATAAAAATGTGTTGATTATTGTTGTATATGTAGATGACATCATATTTGGAAGTGATTCGGAGTAGATGGGACATAAATTTGTTTATGGTTGGAAAAAGGATTTTGAGATGTGCATTCTAGGAGAGTTGTACTTCTTTCTTGGGTCTCAAACCACATTTATAACCTAAGGTATTTTCATATCCTAATATAAGTACCAAAAAGAAACATTGAAAAATTATGAATGGATGATTTTAAACCTATGTGTACACCTATTATTGCTAGCTATAAACAAATTAAAAAATAATTTTCCCACTCTATAAAAAATGAAATTAAAATCCATGATTAGAATTTTTTTGTAACTAATTTCCTCTAGGAAAAATAAGTAGTAGGACTAGTGGGTAGATTTCAAGAAAATTTGAAGAAAACTTATGTTAATGTATTCAAGAGGATATTTAAGTATATTTCACGCATGATGGACTGTGGTTATTGGTATGAAAAAGGTAAATATTTTACCTTAAATTCTAATACTAATGTTTCTTGGGCTGGAAACATTGATGATTGGGAGAGTAAGAGTCGAGTAGTTTTATTTCTTGGGAATTTTCTATTGTCATGGGTGAGGAAAAAAAAATTCAATTTCCTTATCTATAGTTGAAGTTGAGTACATGTGTGTAAATATTTTTTGTACTAAAATTATGTGGGTGGAGATGGCATTAAAGGATATTAAAGTTGAACTTGATGACCTAATTCCCAGTATTTGTGACAATACAGGTGCCATCAGTATTTGTAAGAACCTTGTTATGCATTAAAAAAAAAAACATATCTCATTCAAATATCATTTTCAAAGAGATATAGTTATTGATCATTTTTCATTATTGGAGTACGTGACTAGTAATGAATAGGTTGCATACATTTTTTCAAAGATTTTACCTCGCAATGCCTTCAACTTCCTCAGACACAAACTGGGAGTAATATCTTCCTCATTAATATGAATCAGAGTTTTTGAGAATCAGTAGCTACTCTGTTATTCAAATATTATAAGGAGTGATTTATAGGATAAGAATGTTGAGATGTTTAAATTTCTAATTTGTTTGTATTTCTGCAAGAAGAGGTTTTCTCTGAAGGGGAGATATGATAGTTATGTGTACCATTTTCAATTGACATCAAAAGGGCAGGTAAAACAAAACATTGATGTTTCAGACATAGATATAGTCAAGGAAATCAAGCGAAATAGGTCATTCAAGAAAATTGATATATATTAGGCATCCAACATATCAAAAATGGCAGAAGAGGATCCATCATCAAGCATGGAAAACATCTTATGGGGATAGAAAATGCATGAAATGTAGAAATGTGTCATCAGCGAAGATAAGTATGACATTCAGGGGGAGTATTGAATGTAGAGAGGAGTGATCTTGATTGGTACCACAGGGATATTTTTTGCATTATTTTTCTACATGTTGTTTCTATCAATTCTTAAGACATGTTTGGCATAGTTTCCGTAAATTCCAAAGGCGGAGATCCTTGGACACAATATTGGAGAGTGTTTGAAATAGTGTTGGAGATTGTTAGACACATTATTTTCATGGACTAACTTTTGATTGTGCTCGATTTTGATGTTGTGTAGTCATTAATGGCCACGAAAATATGAATATGGTTATTTAGGAAATTGGTAGAGAACTATCATAGAAGTAAAATAATTGAAGAATTTTTAAAAACAATTTAAATATGGATAGTGGTTGCATGGTTTTGTGGTTACTTTATGGGAAAATATAAATGAAAATTCCCCTATAGAGTTCCTATATGGATAAATAATTGGAGAACCTTTTTAATGGTATATCACAGTTAGAAAATCTCATAACGGTTGAAGAGATATTGCAGGTTGAAATCATATGGTCAGTTTTTCTTGAAGAATTTTGAAGGTTTTAGCTACTTAATATGGAAATAAGGAGTGTGGGGTAGAATGGGCCAAACTGTGCAGTAGTTTGGGGTCATGTGGTTGTTCAGGGTGGTCGATCTGTTTAGGGGTGGCGATGTTGAAATGTCCCAAATTGGAAAGTTGTTCAAGGATGTACGTGAGAAAGGGTCCCAAACCAGAACTCATAAAAAATTTTCTATATGATGGTTAAGTTGCAATGTTGATTGAGCATCATGCACTGAAGGGTTCATTTTAAAGGAAACATGTTAAAATTGAATTTCCTCTTCATATAGGCTGACGACATCACAAAAGGATGTGGTTAGTGAAGTGGTGGTAAATAGGCAAGGATGATGATGTGAAACCTTGTGGAAGGGACATGTGGTAATAATTTTTTGAGTTTTTGGATTATGATTGGGAAAAATCCATGTGAGACATGGAATCATTTAGAGGACACCATGTCGTAGGGTGATGTCTTCCTGACAAAAGAAGTGTCATTATCTAATGATGTGGCACAACATCAATAATTGTGCTAATAATTTGTTATTGTGGTATATTCTTTCTTTAACTGAATATTTAAATTCTATTTGAGTTGGGAAGTGGACCAAAAATATGAGTTGTTTAGTATTTTAGTCTTCAGGATTGTTTGCTCGAGTGAGACAAAAAAAAAAGACCTAATCCCAGATCGGAGGATAAGTGCATCATGTGGTAAGTATTTGGTCACAGTGGTTCTCATATGAAAAGGAGCTACAGTAGTGAAGACCTTGGATAGTTAATAGTTTGGCGTTAATATTACTTATGAAATTAAATGATTTCATTTCATTATTGGACAATGGGGAACTATGGAAAAAAATAATGTGATATGATTTTGGTAATGAGGAGTGATGGATAACCACTTATAGAGAATGAAACACAAGAACAAGTAAGATAGCTGGAAAAATTGAAACTGAAGATAGATAAGCGTTAAATGAAAAGTTTCATTGGTGAAATTAAATATGGATTTTCTTAACATTCCAAGGCAATGAAAAAAGTATTAGAGGAGATAGATAACAAACTCCGTCTGGAATAAACTATAGAAGCTCATCAAGCTGAAGAAGAATTAATTAAAGTATATATTATTGAGTAGTGTGTAATGGGAATGAAAAGGAAGAGAAAATAATAATTGAGGTGCATGTCTGAGACAACTAGTGTGAGTGCACATCACTATGTAGAGAAAACAAATTGAAAGTAGCAAAACTTAATAGCGATTTTGTAGAAATAGTAAACCAATGTTGTATATTGTGTCTTTACATGTGCCTGTCGAAGAGAAAAGAGCATGTTGAGGAATATGTGAGATGAATAAGATGAATTGGTTGTGGGCGAGCTTTGTGAAAAAAAAGTAATTCAAATAAAAAACTTTGTTGGAAGTCTCATTTTGAAAATCCTAAGAAAAATTAGAGTTATCTAGTAATAGTAGGTTGGTGCCTACACATATTTGAGGTTCGAACCTTTAAGAAAGTTGGTGCTTGCTAATCAGAGTTGGTTTGGGCCTATTATGATTTGGTGCTCACAAAAGGAATTGATGTCAATAGAGTGGGTTCTTTGAATTTACATCACAATAAAAACAAGCTTAGGTGGTTTTTCTCCCATAAGGGTTTCCATTTAAAAAAAACGTCTACAATTTTGAATGTATTTTTGTTGTATGATTGTGTGATATTTGTTTAAAGAAGAAAATACATGTAATTATTGATTCACCAACCTCTCAATATTTTTTCATTCCCAACAAACAGTTATGGGCACATGGAAATACATAGAGAATAATGACCTTGGGACACACAAATACATAAAGTAACGACTCCTTTGAGAACTTTACAATATACAGAGAAAACATGACTATATCCATAATGTTTGATTCCTTTGTGCAGCTTTAATAAAATAATATATCAATGAACGATTACACACCTTGATCACATACACACACACACACACACACATTTGTGTGTGTATGTCATGGTTCTCCTAAACTTAAATGAGGCGAATGTGAATTTAATACATGGGTTGACACTTTACCTTTGTCTAAAAAAAATCATGGAAAATCAGCATGTGACCTGGTCCTAACGGTCCATGTTCAAACTATAATAGCCCCAATATTTAACATGAAACTAATTATATCAATTATGCAATTAATAATTAACACAAACTATTAACAAGCTAGCATAGAAATCTCATAGACATGAGCAAAGACGACTTACCTGTAATGGTGATATTCCTTACTTTAGACTCTAAATTTGAACGCTATTTGAATCTCACTAATCACAAAAATATTTTGGGGACAACTCTCCACCCAACCGTAAGCTCAGCTGCATACAATCTTTATATAGTTGGCCACCTCTGAGCCCTCAATCAACATACTACTTCCAGGGAATCATTTGCCTCACAATACCTTTCTTCGAATAGAATAGATGAAGGAATGATGAATGAATCTCATATTCCTCAATGTCTATTAAATAGACCAAGCAATGGAGAGGGAACCACATACACACATTCACTATGTCAACATGCAACTTTTTTTTCTTTATTTCAAGTTTTAATTAATTTAATGTTTCTCTTAATTTAACTCTTTCTTATTTTATTCATTTTTACTTTTTGTTAACTTTACTTATTTTTATAATTTTCTTAGCTTAACTCTTTCTTAATTTATTCATTTTTAATTTTGTTAACTTCACTTATTTATTTACTATTTAGAACTCCAGTTTATTATTTACTATATTATTTAAAACTCCAGTTTATTACCTAATATGTTATTTATATTATTATTATTCTCGTTATTATTTATTCTGTATTTACTATTATTGACTTATTATTTATTTACTATTTATTTAATTACATTATGTTATTTTATTTTTATTTTTTATTTTCATTATTATTAGGGGACATTACATACTCCCCATCTTTAAGGAAATTCGTCCCGATGTTAAGTTGAGAATTTTATTTATTTAGTTATTTATTACTTCATGTTTTCCCAACACCCTCTGATGAATTAGTATAACCAAGAGGCATTGAAAGTTTCCACAACACCCGAGAAATATAAAGAAGTCTCTACCCTTTTTCCCACTTTTGGAACCAGGACTAAGCCTGATTGGTTTGTACCATAGCCCAAGGTTGGCCCCAAGGCTCTTTCCTGGATTGGACCTCATCTACCCCAAGGCAGACATCTCGTCCCAGTACTCAATGGGTCCGGGCATCTCATAAGGCTAGCTCACTCCCTCCACACTCACTAAGGTGCACAACCCCAAGTATTGAAATCCTTACACCCCTTCCAGAATTTGGCATCCCATTCCAATACCAGGAACTTGGTCTACAATATCAGGCCCTTGGCCTCATCAATATGGTCCCATAGCCCCTTAATAAATATCCATCAAGAGCTATACAAGACAAAGGAACCACTGGCATATGTAGTGTTGATTTAGTATGTCCGTAGCCGATATAGTGTTACATATTATCCCTCACAGGTATGGGCTCCCACGAGATCATCAAATAATATGGCCCTCTTGGCCAATTTATGGAGTTCCTGTCAGTCACCACATCTCAACATGCATCCAATGCATTAGTTATAATCATAACATCATAGAAAATAATCCACATGCCAATTATTTCATGTCATCATGATAACATAACATCATTGTTAATCACCACATTCTAGATAGTAAATAAATGCATTCTCATGCATATCACAAAATCTTTATGCGATTACCAAATAAAATACCCTCATAAGTTAACATCAACATATCAGCATCAAATACATATCATGACATCACATAATAAACTAACCACATGCCAATATAACCTTAAATCTTAACATCATATTCCCTTCTCATATCATATACATCATGAGCATTCACCATCATTATTGGAACAAATAAATAAATAAGAACCACATGTGCATCATTATCCTCATACCATCATATCATGAAAACTCAGTCATCGTGTATTATTTAGATGTATCAAAAATTTCAGCAATAAGATATGATTTTTAGACACTCCACAATGGTATCTATCTAGGTTATGCAATCATATCTAGTTCACTACACCATTTGATCAAATAGATAAGGAAAGTCACTAAGAATAGTATTTTCATCTTCCTAGGTAGTTGACCCTACACTATATTTTCCCTTTTAGGTTAGGTTTCACTCCTTGCTGACTACTTACACTTGCTCGGGAAACCTTTACTCACTCATTTTAACAATACATTTATATCCTTTGAAAATAATTGATCTTTTTCATAAATTTCATACTATACATAGCTTCATATAAAATAAACTCAATATCCTTTGCAAATTAATTTAATTATTACTCATATTATAATCATACCCTCAATATTAGATATATATTCCATCCACTAATACAAATCTATAAATCCTCAAACAAGAGATCAACTATTAACTAACATATCTATAATTTTAATGAATGATATATTTCACTAAAATGTTTCACACAAATATATATTACACATCACTCTGAGTGAGATTTCCAAATCATCTCATATTCATCAATAATTTAATTTTGAAATCGATAAACTACGTTCCAATTAGAAAATAAAATGATCTAGGAATAAAGGGTTACTTAAAAGAATGATCAACATTGATCTTCTGAAACGACCAAATTTGGGTTACATTAAATATTTCACTTTAATCAAGAAAAATGCCAAGTTACTTAAACTAACATGGTTATATTCTCTAATTTAGAATTGGATCTTTAATTTACTGAATTAAATTAAAAGAACATTTGATTTATGGATTATAATTGAACAATCTCTATAGCTAGTTATTGACATAAAATAATTTTCCAAAAATTTTGTTATTTATTTTAAACTAAAGTATCATCATAACATAAGCTATTTTATAAATACTAATATTATAAATAGCCTTCTTGTACTTCTATCAATATTGACTCGCATGGAGAACCATAAATTAATAAAATTTAAAAATTGAGTAAAACTAATACTGATGTATCTTATTTTTAAATATTATATACGCATTATTTTATTCCTCCATTAAATGAAAACTCCATAATAATAATAATAATAATAATAATAATACCCAATTGTCATCTAATGTGGTAGTAAGAACACTACGAGAATTGTGCATTTCTTCACAAAAATTCTAACCAGCTACTTTATGAAGATACATAGTTTGATGTGGCAACCAAAAGAATTAGGATTTGTCTAATAAGATTTGCTCATTGAAGCTCCTGTCTTTTCTCTGTAAGTTAGTCATGAGCCTTACCAAAATTTAGCCATACCTCAATTATAATGCACTACATAACTACCCTTCAAATCCTCATCGCTTTGTATATATTTAAAGGGTAATAGAATTAGAACCAGAGTCACCCTTCACATGTAACTAATCTAAGCTTCATTGTTTTTATCAAAAGGTTCTAGTAAAATTTCATGTTTGTGAAATTTTGATGAGGTATATGGATTTTTTGAAGGCTTCTAGAATATGATAAACCATGTTGAATTAAATAATATTTGAAGACGAATAAAATAGAGATGTCAAGGATCAAACGTCATTCGATGCTTTATGGTTCCAAAATTACTACTTTTAAATTAAGAAATTATGCTCCTGGGATATTTATTTATTTATTTTATTTTATATCGTTATTTTTTATAAATCAGTCAACATGTGCATAGCAATTAACCGATAACTCTTACAACTCTAACTCTTATACTTCGCACCAATTGTGAAGTTTACCAGAAGCGTTGGTTCATTGGCAGAGTGGATCAAGAAGGTCGATGTCATAATTTAATTTGTGGCAGCAGAGGCTCGCATTCGCATGGCCGAGCCTCCACACCAACACTAAAACTAAATCGGAGTGTTCATAATTCACAAGTAATCGGTGAAAATGGTTATAATGCAAAATCAATGTGTTTGAACTTCACAGATAATTGCAATTTGAGTGAAAAGGATTATAACGGAGAATCAAAATGTTCACAATTGACTGGTAATTGAAATTTAGTAGAATGATTATAATAGAAAGAATTTAGAATTGGTAATCTCGACAAATTTCATTGGTAAATTTAATCTCGTGGTGGTTCTGAAATAAGTAGTTCAAATCACGCATCAGTGGTGCTGAAATAATTAGTTGAAATCATGTGATACGGGTTTTGAAATAATTATTCAAAATCTTGCATTCGTAGTGCAATGATTTCATAATGGAAATCCAATATTTCCAATTGGTAGATTGTTTTAATGGTTTGGTTAGGCATCGAATTTCGAGGTTCTGTGGCACAATGGTATAATATTTATAGATAGCTTTCCATGGATCCTATATGATGTTTATATAAGATGACGAGTTAAATCAATATACTATCCATGCAATAATATTGAGGATCTATGAGAGTTGTGCGTACGATTCCAAGACACCATCAGAACGGTTGTTAGGGTTTGCAGGGTTTGCAGGTTTCAATAGCGCTTGTTGTCTGGCCACGCCATGGCAGCTTCCTCGGGAGGAGGGTTTCCACCCTCCTACCGTAATGTGACGAGCAGGGATCACCCATCGTGCCCGCATCCTTCTGCGACTAATCAATTACGGATGAGCCCTGTCTTAGGTGCAGAGTGGCAAGCCAGAACGAAAGGGCAATGCTTGCCAAGAGCGGTTAAAAAACCCAGGTTCGTTATCCCAGACTCTAAGCTCGATGAGTACAGAGGATACATGAAGAACCATGCTATAATCTGTATGTTCATTGGCATTTGGCTGACAGAAAAGGATTTGTTAAAATGGATTCAAATAAAATGGTAGCCGAAGGGTCACATTGATCTCAAATCTGGGGCCAAGGGTTTTTTCACAGTTTTTTTTACTAATTTACTTGATAAAGAACGAATTTTTGAGGGAGGGCCATATTTTTATAACACCTCAGGGCTTTTTCTCTGATAATGGGAAGAGTGTTATAACCCAAAACAAGAGCAATTTTTGGCGGCACCTATTTGTGTTCGCTTGTTTGGCCTACCTATGGATTTCTGGGACCTAAAAATCCTGGAAGGCATCGGAAATTCTTTAGGAAATTTTGTTAAAATAGCAGAATCCACTTCTCGTGGATGATATAATTGTTTTGCTCACATTTTTGTTTATATGAATATCTCTGAACCTCTCCCAGAAATGATCGAACTGGAGTATGAAGGTAAAATCTGGCTTCAGCTCCTAGACTATGAACATATTTCATTTCGTTGTAGGCAATGTCATGAATATGGGCATCTCTATAAATCCTACCCTCTTAATGCCTCAGAGCCTCAACCATCTCACGCCAATTTTTCAGATGATCCACCTCGCCAAAATGAAGAGGTTTCTGTTACAATCGCAAATAGGAAACGATCCAATAGAATGGGGGCTGGCAGCTCTGCCCCGAACCCCACGTCACTCTCAGTCAGCCCAAGAAGTTCTGAGAATCGATATGAGGTTTTACAGGAAGAAGCTAAACCGGTGGTGATCGAAACTCCTGATGAAGGTGCTACTACAGTCTCTCCACCTACGAAGCCCTAGGCCTAAAAAAGAAAGGCAGTTTCGGAAATGGTAATGGATGAAGAAACTAATTTGCAAGAACATGCTCTGATGGATGTGGAGAAAAATAAAGAGGATTTGAGCGTTGAGGAGAAAATCCTTAACAAACTTTTTTTTGAATGGTGGAATTTGGATGACCGTTTTATTCTGGCGGATCAGAAAAAATTGTATAAAGAAACTCTTGAGCATTACTTGACAGCGCAAGCCCAAAAAGAAGTACAAGAAAGGGAGCAAGAAGTTGGTAAGAAGGCACCCTCTGCGTCAACACCTGCTGAAAAGCGTGGCCGCTGCACTCTGTAAGAATCTATTCAGTTAGTTGGAGAAATGCTAATTAATACTGGCAATATCATACCATTAACAACGGTATTTTAGCAACTACCCAAAAATTCCTAATAAAGGTCCTTTCCTGGAATGTTAGGGGTCTCAATAGTAAGGGAAAGCAGCGCTATTTGAAGGATCGGTTGAAGGTAGAGAAACGCCAGGTTATGTTGGTGCAGGAAAAAAAAGTATCTGGACAGAAACTTCAATCCATTATTCAATCTTTTAAACTACAATGTGAAGTTATGGTGATTGATTCTACTGGTACGACGGGTGGAATAACAAATCTTTGGAATGCCACTAAAGTAATTGCAGATGGTTGGATTGGTTTTCTCAGAATCCTGACTGGAAATTTTCACCTACTTGGCTCAGAGGAAAGAATCCTAATATCGACTGTCTATGGACCTCCAATTCCAGGAGAGCGAGCAGAGTTTTTACATAATGTTAGAACACTTAGTACGATGCACCAGGAAAATTATTGGCTCCTTGGTGGTGAATTTAATACGATTCTTAATCTCTCAGAGAAAAAAGGTGGTACCCGTCGAGAACAACCAGAAATGGATCATTTTCGTGAGTTATTAACAGACCTACGCTTAGTAGACATACCAACTGTTAATGCGTACATTATTTGGAATAATAGAAGGGGTGAACGGTATCAAGTGGCTTCCTGCTTGGACCGCTTCCTTGCCACAAAAGCTTTGGTAAACCTTGATATCTATTATGAAGCAGCTATCCTTCCAACAATAGGGTCTTATCATTGGCCGATTCGCCTGGAGATTGATGTTAAAGCAGGTCTACCTAATCGCCCATTTAGGTTTGAACTCTTTTAGTTATGGGACCCTGGGTTTCTATAAAAGGTTAAAAATTGGTGGACCTCCCACCAGGTTACAGGACGGAATAAGATGCACACATTCCAGCTCTGCCTTAAGAACCTAAAAATTGAAATTAAGTGTTGGAGCCATCTTGAATTTGGAAATATTCATGAGGAACAGATCCGATTAGAAGATAAAATGAAAGAAATATAGCAAAGAATTATTTTATATGGTCGATCAGATGATTTAGCCTTACAGGAAGGTCATATACTTAGTCAACAAGAAGAGCACCAGAAGCAAGAAGAGATATTATGGAAGCATACGTCCAGGATCAATTGGCTAAAGGAAGGTGAACGTAACACAAAGTGTTTCCATCAGTCAATGATACAGAGGCGTCAACACAATCAGATTTTCTCTCTAAAAGGGGCGAATGGGGAGCGATTGACAAAGCATGCAGATATGGAAAATGCACAAACCACTCATTTCAAAGACCTTCTCACAGAACCTTTGCCTCAACGCCAAGTAACTATTGATAAAATTACTTCTCATATACCTCGAGTGGTTACCAAAGACCAGAATCTAGTCCTGCTTCGGGAAATCAGTTTCCAGGAGGTTGAAGAAGTAGTCCCAAACTTACCTAAGAATAAAGCTCTGGGTCCAGATGGCTTTACAGGTGAGCTTTTCAAAATAGCCTGGCAGTTTATGGGTCAAGACATTTTAGAGGTTTTTGAAGAATCCCCAAGGTATAAAATTGTTTACCCAGCTTTAAATGCCACTTTTCTAACTCTTATTCCGAAACAACAAAGTGCAGACACTCCAGTTGGTTTTTGACCCATAGCGCTATGTAACTTCATTTATAAAATTCTGTCAACCATTATGGTTAACCGACTGAAACACATACTGCCTCAGCTCATTTCACCATAATAGACTGGGTTTTTAAAAGGTCAACAAATCTTATATGGTATAGTGGTATCCCAAGAAGCCATTCACACTTTAAAATCGCAAAAAAAGAAATGATTATTACTCAAATTAGATTTGTCCAAAGATTATGATCATATTAGTTGGAAATATCTGCTTGAGATATTGCGTGTATTGGGATTTGATGATCTCTAGATTCAATGGTCGTGCTCATTTATCTCCTCCTCTCATTATTCCATTTTACTAAACCGTAGCCCTTCGACCCCATTTAATAGTTCCCTCGGCCTTCTCCAAGGAGATCCTCTCTCTCCCTTTCTCTTTATCATTGCTGCTGAAGGACTACGCTGATTAATAAAGGCTCATCTTGCTGAAGGAAAACTGCAGGGTTTAAAATTGTGGGGCCCCCACCTTCCTTTGACTCATCAACAATTTATGGATGATATTCTATTATTCGGTGTGGTGTCGGTGAAGGAATGCAAATAAATTCTCTGGATATTAGACATATTTATGGATGCCTCAGGTACTCAAATCAATAACAAAAAATCTAATGTATATTTCTTTAATTTTAATCTGGCTATCCATCACTTTCTTGTGAGAACATTATGTTTTCAAATTGGCTCGTTGCCAATGAAATATTTGGGCATGATTTTAAATTCGGGCCCAGTCAAAATAGTTGATTGGCAGGACATCATTATCCGGGTGGAGAAATGGATTCAAAATTGGGATTTCGGAGTCCTTAATGCTCCAGGGAATTTAATTATGTTAAAATCAGTACTCCAAGCCCTTCCTCTATATCAGTTGTCGGGACGAGCATGTCTGAGAGGGATCTGTAATCGATTAGTTGGCTTGTTCAAAAAAAATTTATGGCAGGGTGCGCAAGCCAATAGGAAATTGGCCCTTCTGAGTTGGGAGAAACTTATCAAGAAAAAATCAATTGGGGGAGTAGGATTGTGGGATCCGTCTATTTTGAATAATGTTCTCAGAGAAAAATTTTGGTGGAGGTGGATCCAGGGAGGGACTGATCTCTGGAAGATTATATGGCTGACGAAATATGACATGCCCCAAACAGTCTCTGGTGCATTGAAGGTGGATATTGTTCCTCAGGGTTCATCTATTTGGAATTTGGCATCAACGAATCAACATTTAATACGTTCACAGAGTTTTTGGGAAATTCGGGAAGGATCCACAGCTCTCTTCTGGGAAGATTCTTGGCAACAGCGGGAGAAACTGTTTAGTCGGCTTGACTTGGGGGAGATCTTTTGATTCAATCATACACTGAATTATAGACAGGTTGATCATTATTGGTGCCCCAATCAACACAGTTTATGGTGAATATGGAAATATAGAAACCATTGGCAGGATGCTTCGAATACATATCAAAGGGAAAATTTTGCAAAAGAACTCCAATCCAGGAAGATAAGGTATGTACAAGGCTCTGATATCCTCAAATGGGGCTATTTTCCCAAGGGACTGTTTACGGTCAAAGAGGGATATTTTATTCAAGCCCAGTATCAGCAGCATGGTGCCAGAAGTATTTGGAAACGAATTGGGCTCCTAAAAAATTGGCCGAAGGTAGGGTACTTTTTATGGTTGGTTAGTCACAGAAATATTTTGACCTGGGACAATTTACAGAAATGAGGCATGTTTGGACCCTCACGATGCTACTTATGTAATGCCAAGTGTGAAACAAATGAACATCTGTTGAACTCTTGCTCCATGGTGCAGTAGTTATGGAGGAACTTGGAGCAGTTGTTTCGACAATCAGATAAGAACCCTTCTAGTATAACAGATACAATCCGCAATTGGAGACAAGGAAAGTTTCATTGTCAAGTTTTAAACAGAGCCTGGAACCTTTCATTTGGATTCTTGCTCTGGAATGCCTGGAAAGAAAGGAATCAATGGGCTTTTAGAGAAATCGAGCAACCCATGCATCAAATCTGGCAACGCTCAATTGAAAATATTCGAGAAACAATTTTAGCAGAAAGCTTGTCAGAGGAGGATTGGCAAACTCAGTGATTTGAAGCTCATATATTGGACTGTTTAAATCTAAAGCCTCATATGGTATATAAGACTTTATGGAAGTATCAGCCACCGGGGCAATCATTAGAATAACAGTGGAAACCACCTCAGATAGGTTTTATCAAGCTTAATTACAATGGGGCATCTAAAGGAAATCTTGGACAGGTAGGAGTAGGTGGAATTTTTCGTAACTCTCAAGGGGTACTCTATAGGTGTTTTTCCTTTGATCCGAGCTATGCCAGAAATAATGAGGCCGAACTTATGGCTGTTAAAAAAGGCCTTCTCATTTCTATTCACGAAAATGATCAAAGGCCAATATAAGAAGGCGACTCCGCGATAGTGACAGGGGTCCTACAAAAGCTACAACATGGCACACCATGAGACAAGGTGACTCAGAGTTTGAGGGCATCAGGCTTTATTCATGAAATTAGCCAATTTATTAAAAATATCCAGTATATGATACCAATTCACATTCGCAGAAAAGGAAATGCGGCAGCTGATTATCTTGCTAACTAGGGCCGCAAAAATCCTAATCAGTCTATGGAAGCACGCCCGATTGATGCTATATGGGATGTAAAACTCCATTCTTTGTAGCTCATTGTAAATAAGGACCTTGAGGAATATCCAAACCAAAGATCCCCAGATCGGGGTGGACAGTTGGCACAGGAGTCTTAAATGGTAATGATAGATGGCGGCGGTACTCCCACTTGATCATTATGCCATAGTATGGAGCAGGACATCGTTTCATGCGGACGCCAGCTGATGGAATGGAGTATTATGGTTTCGCATGCATGCTAGCCTGGGATGTTAGAAAGGCTTGGGAGGTTCATGAAAGTAGCGTGTCTGTGGCATTTTTCCATGCAAAATTTTTTTGCACTGCAGACTCAGAGGAAGCACCGAAGACAGCTGGAAGCGCTATCAAACAGGTAGATGATTTCATTGGGGTATGTATTTTCTTGTTTGAGAATTGTTACTGTTGATGTCTATAACGATAGAAATGTTGAGTTTCATATCAAGGTTATCTGGCAGTTTCGGATGGCTTGCAACCTGGTTCCTCCACTACTGAATCTTGTAGAACCATGTTTTCAAGATACTTGTTTATTTTTTAGAAGTGCTTATGTTCGTTCCTGGACCTTGAAGTCGATAGGCTTGAATTCTGAAGGTTGTTTATGGGGTTTTCGCCATGGGTGTATAGTCTCTGCTGTTGTTAATAGAGGCAGGTGCCGGGGTAGGGCCTGTAGGTGGTGTTGTTTTTTTGTTCACCGGGGAATATCAGGAAGTCTATGCTTTGGGTTAGTTCTATTGCTTCTTGCCAGGTGCAAAGTAAGTTGTTGGGATCTTAGTCTCGCTAGCTGGTCGCAGTTTCGGCCATGGGTCTATTTTTGTTTTGTTATTTCTCATCTTCCTGGAATACTCCGTAGAGATTCTTCGTCAACTTTCCACCACTGGGATGTAGTAGTGTCTAAAACGTCCTCTGTTCCTCTCACATGTGCCTTGAAAAAATAGGCCACCTCTGTATATTTTTTTATAAATTGGATTCTATGGTTAATTCACTTTGATGCGCTGGGCAGGCACACTGTCTCTGTTCATGGGGTGGTGACCAGTTATGTCAATGTTGTTACTCATCTCCTTGTTGTTTTCTCCTGTATGTCTGGGTTGTTGCACAAAATTCCTTCTACCATGGGGAAGCGTCGTGCTCAGTCTACGAAAGGTAAATTGCAGGCAATGCCAGAGCCTAATCCTAAGAAGAGGGGTCGAAAACCTCTTCATGAGACCCTTGAGACCCTCACTGCAAACTATGTCACTAGGAATTCATATACTATTCGCCAAGAAATCCGTGGCTGGGAACATGATATCCAGACTGACCCTGAAGACATTGAAACAAAAGCCGAAATCCTTGACTTCATAATGGACCCAAGCAATACCCGAGGGCATCTCACCTTATTTCAGTAGACTGTACACACATATTGGCTTGTAAAATGCCTTATAGCTAAGGCTATTCAAATTTTCCATCCTAGCCAAACAAGAACTGATGCTACTAAGATTGAGCGACGCCTCTTGGAACTGCTTCAGAACATGCAGGATCAATTACAACATATTAATATCACTCAATATCAGGCAGCAGATCGCATTAGCAGATTGGGTGATCGAGTTGGCCGTATGGAGAAGCAATTGCAGGTGCTACAGCAAGTTGACATGCCTAGGGCCACAGTGAAAGACGCCGCTGCATTTTACTCATCTGATGGATAGTAGTTTACTTTTTATCATTCTTTTTAATGCATTTAGTAGTTTTGTATGAGTTTCTGCTATTTTATAAGTATCAGTATGTGGACATTTCTGTTAGAGGATAGATAGCTCATGCGGATTTTAGAAGGATAAAACAATTTCAGTTTTGGTTTGCTTTTCATGCACTGCGGTGGCCAATAGACCTGGTTTCCTACGGGCAGGTTGAGGCCACAGACTTTCTTTTATATTTTTGTAACCTCTCTTGCATATATAAATAGAAAATAGCTAGGTCCTACCATATTTACAATATATATATATATATATATATATATATATATATATATATATATATATATATATATATATATATATATATATATATATATACTATCCATGCAATTATTATAGCTTTACTTAAATATAATTAAAAGTAGTTTGATTATTTGATTGATTTAAATTTTTGTTTTTCTTATTTTAACCATTTCATATTATAACTCTATCTAATCCACATTATAACTCTATTTTTTTCAACATCCCATAATTCACAATCGAAATAACTCATAACTATTTTAGGTGTTAGTTTAAAAACATATACTTTTGGGTATACATAGGTAGCTTAATTTATTAAAACAACCAAGAAATATGTGCACTACCTTTCGAAAATAAAAAATTATTTATTTATTTAATTTGTTATTTCTCATAAAAGTATACATTCATTTATTTTTCTTAAAATAAATTTGATTAAAAGAATCTAGTTTACGTGTGGGCCACTCTCGGCAGAGTCTGTGGGCCTTCAGTTGGAATGTATAACACCCACACTATGACTTGAGCTATGCTTCCCTTGGCTTAGCCACATGTAGAGGAAAAAGTATCAAGAGCTATTTTACCCTTCTTTTTTTTAATAAATAGTGCAATATATATTTCTAAATAAAGGATGCTAGACAAAAATACTAATCACTACGGAGAAAATGGCTCATAATTTCCACAGAAATTAAATTTTCTCTACGTGAAAATTTCCACTTATTTATCATTCAATCTAATTCCAATAATTAAAATTTATAATCTTGAAACAATTAAAATTTTTAGGAGAATAGTTCAATTTATGCTCCTAAAAAAATATGATAGATTTATAAATGAATCCTCATTTTTAACATTCCAGATTCCAATTTCTACAAGATTTTTTTTTGAAATCAACCCCAATTTCAAAAGAAATAACCAGAAACTAGGTAGTCTGTATGCGACAACAAAAAGGGATACAATTTTCCTAAAATAAAAATTTCTAAACCTTACATTATTCTAACATGAATTTACTCCATGAAGAGTGAACTCCTTGGATCAAGGAAGATTTTCACTTATCTGTGATACTTACTAAGCATTTAAAAGTAAGCCTTTTGGTAATTTCAAGGGAAACTAATCTTTAAAAAGCCAATATTGATCATGGAAAATAAATATAAAATATTTTTAAGTATTTTATATTATTAAGGCAAAAATAAGTATTTACTAAAAATTCATTAAGGTCACTTTGAATTAAAAAATTAAAGAATTTTTGTTTGGTTTTACCTTTTTTATTTTTATATATAGTAAGTTGGTTCAAATAAACGTTAAAGTCGGTTCTATTCCCATAGATGACATTATTATTTATAATAATCTTGACACCCACTTGTTCCTAAAGTAATGGAAATTCTAGAAATTTTTTGAAAAGCATAATTTTGATGTTATTTTCTCTAATGGATGTAATGATATTATATTATCTTTTCCTTTTAATAAAATTTTAATTATATTATTTTATTTCCATTCCAAATAATGAACTTAAGCATATATTTTAATAAATAGATCCAATAACATATTACTCATTTTATATTTTACAATTAACACTATTTCGAAGATAATCCTTTACATTCCATAAGAATAAAAAATAAACTCAAGATAAAAACTAAACTTTTAAACAGACCCCATCTCAGTAAGGAAAATTATCTTACATTATCAAAACAAAGAAGAAACATGATGAAAAAAAAAAAAATTGCGAGAAGCAAGGCTTCAAAACCCCAATCTCTTGTGACTGATTAATTATGATGATTTCATAGTGGAAATCGATCTAAACAAGAATTTCAAGAAGTTCCAAAGGTGCAGAAGATACATATATTAATGGAATTCAAGAATTTTCATTTTTGTTTTTTCAAACTTGAATGGGGAGGAACAACGTGGCTTGATATGGCACAGATAGGAATGAGTGTTTTTTTTTAATGCACATACAATATCGAATTAGATTGTGTCTAAGAATGTATTGAAGGAAAGCCCATATGGCTATTCACTTAAATGAGTGACGTGGGAAGAGATGTTCATTTTTTATCATGCAAAAGGATGTGGGTTCAATTCGTGCAACCCAAAACAAGCCTTGGATTCCATAAAACCTTAATTTAATGTGAGATGGTAGCTAGGAAGAATTGGATAAGGATGATTTTTTTTTTTTTTTTTAAGTCATAAAAAATAAATTGATAATATATTTGGGAATCCTCATGCATGTAAACAAATTAAAAAAAAAAAAAAAATCGATAATATGTTTGGAATCTGAATGCATGTAAATCTTTTATTTTTAAAAATCATAAAATAAAAAAAAATGATAATATATTTGGGAATCCGCATGCATGTAAACAACTTTAAAAAAAAATAAAAAAATTGATAATATATTTGGAATTCACATGCATGTAAATTCTTTTATTTTTAAAAATCATAAAATAAGAAAATTGATAATATATTCGGGAATATGCATGCATGTAAACAAGTTAAAAATAAAAAAAATTGATAATATATTTGAAATCTGCATGCATGTAAACAAGTTAAAGATTAAAAAATTGATAATATGTTTGGAGTCCTCAGAGTCCTCATGCATGTAAATCCTTTATTTTTAAAAATAATAAAATAAAATAAAAATTGATAATATATTTGGGAATCTGCATGCATGTAAACAAGTTAAAAAAAATAAAAAAAATTGATAATATATTTGGAATCGGCATGCATGTAAACAAGTTAAAAATAAAAAAATGATAATATATTTGGAATCCTCATGCATGTAAATCATTTATTTTTAAAAATCATATAGTAAAAAAAAAAAAAAAGCTGATAATAAATTTGGGAGTCTGCATGCATGTAAACAGTTTAAAAAAAAATTGAGAATATTTCTGCATGCATGTAAACAAGATGTATGTGGAGTTCATATCTAATTATTTTAAATAATATTATAATATTATTTTGGGTAGCGTGTATATAATTATATTAATATTTTGTAGAGCCTTATGCATGCGAGTAAGAAGTGATACCAAAGTTAAATAATAATAATGTTTATTTCATAACTTATGTAAGTAATTATTCAATTTAAAAATATAAATATTAATTTGAATAGGTATTTGTTTAAAAAATTAAACTTTGTATTTTTAATATATTTAAAAGGAATGACATAAAAATTATAGATAAATTGCTAAATAATTTTTTTTCAAACTCTTACCTAGAGGTCCCATAGAGTTGAAACTGACTCTGATACCATATGTAACAACCCCAATATTTAACATGAAACTAATTATATCGATTATGAAATTAATAATCAACACAAACTATTATCAAACCAACATAGAAATCTCATAAACACCGGCACAGATGACTTACTTATAATGACTTACTTATAATGACGATATTCCTTACTACCCAACCGTAGGCTCAATAATAAATAATCTTTATACAGCTGGTCACCCTTGAGCCTCCAATAAATTTACTACTGCGAGGGATCCTTTGCCTCACAATACCTTTCTGCGAAGAGAATAGATGAAGGAATGGTGAATGAATCTCATCTTCCTCAATGTATATTAAATAGAGAAAACAATGTAGAGGGAACTGCATGCACACATTCAATGTGTCAGCATGCAACTTTTATTTCTTTATTTTAAGTTTCACTTAATTTAATGTTTTTCTTAATTTAACTGTTTCTTATTTTATTACTTTTTACTTTTTTTAACATTACTTATTTTTGTATTTTTCTTATCTTATCTCTTTCTTAATTTATTCCTTTTCACTTTTGTTAACCTCACTTATTTATTTACTATTTAAAACTCGAGTTTATTATTTACTATATTATTTAGAACTCTTTATTATTTACTATTTTATTTATTATTATTACGATTATTATCTTTATTATTTATTCTTTATTTACTATTATTAACTTGTTATTTATTTACTATTTATTTAATTATATTATATTATTATTTATTATTATTATTATTAGGGGACATTACATAAGCCATTGTTGGTGTCAACATGAAATCACCATTAACACACTCTAATTGGGAAACGTGACATTAAAATTCCATCAAATTAATCGAATAAACTTTTCAAGTCAACATTCCACATGGCATCTTCCACATTATTAGTATATGCCTAATCTCTTACTACCAAATGTCATCGGATGAATTAACCAACATGGGGGAGGAATGACCATTGCTAAAATTTATGGAGGTTGTCATCAAATCCACCATCCATGAATACTTCAATGGTCAGATCCGTTGTATTATGCATGATCTTTAACTAAGTTAAAAGGTGTAAAATTTCATATACCATCTACTATAAATTTCAAGCAAAATCGTAGATCATATTGGAAGATGTCTGATATTTAATAAATATAATATTTTTCATAATATATTTGGTGTTTTTTCTCTCATTGCATATGTCACTATTCAAATTGAAATATAATTTTATCCAGCAAGTGTGATATATCATTAGAAATATCTTAGAGTATCCAATCAAGTCATCCATAGCTTCATTTGAAAATCATAACTTCAAAATATATATATATATATATATATATATATATATATATATATATATATATATATATATATATATATATATATATATATATATATATATATATATATATATATATATATATATATATATATATATATATATATATATATATATATATATATAGTTTAATCCACTTTGAAAACATTTGAGGTGGTCTTGAAAAGACCTCAAACTATAATGATACTTCCTTGGACTCACCAAAGTTGATGCAGGGGCATCCAGACAGGTTCGAATTCAAGATCGAATCTGCAGCTGAAGAGACTGAGTATGCGAATAGTCATGTACATTGGGGCAAATTTTTATTGAAATCCAGTGTTGAAACTTATGTAGCTGATCTGACATGTGCCATGTGTGCGTTGAGAAGGTTCGGGAGAGATTTGTGAAACTCAACTGATTCACTAACCTCTGTAACCTCTATAAAGCAGCGAATCTGTAATGTGTGAGGGGGGAGACAGAGCAAGATTGCAATGTAGTCTTAGAGGAAGTGTGTACTGAGGCTAAGATGCCTAAGAATTGTAACTGAGTTTGTATATAATAGAATGATGATCTCTGTGTGTCAATTTGTGCTCATTACAGCCAGATATATGTATTAAATTTGTGTGTATTCGAGTTGTTCGTTTATGGTTAAGTAGTAGTTTCATTATAAGTTCATTTCAGTGATTTATTGGCCATCAATCTTGTAAGGATCGATGGAAATCTAATGTTATATGATTTTATAGAGTAGACGTAGAGTATTGTATGGTCGAATAAAAATCACTGGTTAAGCACATGAAAAAGCAGAATTGATCTTGTGTGAGAATGTTAATTTCCCCTAACGCAATTGATTGTTCTCTGTGTATGAGTTAAACACACAATTAATATAGTGTGAGGAGGTTCTAATCGTATCAGTGGAGTTTGAACCTTGAGTTAGTGGGCCAAAGCGAATACAATGAGTGGCGTTAACCCTAGTTTAAATCTCCGGTCAATCCCTGTATAAAACTGGAGGAGTGCGATCGCACCGCCTTTGTGGGATAAGTTGTATTTCCAATTCGAGTGTGACACATGCTAGGAGATGACACGTGACCTTAATCAGTTTGTAGATATCACCCTCATCGTGCGTTAACTGTCGACTGTGGACTCAACACGATATCGATGTACACCGTCTGATCTGGAGGCTGGCCATCAAATGGTGATCGCACTCAGAGATGCTCGAAGGTTAACCTAAGGTATGGCATGTGTATTTAATTGAAACCGTAGATTGTGTATGTGGGCCCGGGGCCTAAGACAAGTCAGAGTGTTTCGTTGTAAGTGTCATCAGAGCAGCACAACGCTAACAGAGTTGGCCTAACTCCGATAGGTCCCAAGATCGAAATATCGATGATCCAGATTTATGCAGGAACACAATAGAATAAACATATAAACATAAAGAAAGATATGCAGTGGAAATAACACTTCATTTCATTAATATCAAAGAACTGAAATTTGCTTACAGACAGAATGGAAATAAAACTAGCTAGGGCGCTGGTAGCTATCTCTGAGAAGAGATGTGGCGGCCACAGGCCTCTGAACTGAGTTACAATGAGGCTCGAGGGCCTATTTATCATTTAGAAACAATGGGAAATCCTAAACAGCCAAAACCCTAACCCTAGGAGATGAAGCGTCAAAACTATGGGCCCCGTTTGGGTAAATTGGTGTTTCAACTTCCCAGGGGCGTAACTTTGGCATACGATCTCCGTTTGACGCGTACCATACCTCGTTAGAAAGATCTATCCGAGGACTACAAATTTGGAACGGGCAACATTGGTCCATGGACCTATGTTGCCCTCCGTTTTCCCAAAAAACGTCGTTTAGGGCCTCAAAACGGCTCCGGAAGTTTAGGACCCGAAAAACTGCTAAAAATAGTAAACTGTGCCGAAACTGAAAAACAGAAATAGACAATGGTGGAGCCCCAAGTGGAATAGGCGGGTGACCACCAATATCCACCTGGATCATTCCTCCCCCCTTAGGAAGCAATGGTCCCCATTGCGTTAAGTTCCTCCATGAGATGAGGAAATTTCTGCTGAACTTGGTCCCCGGTGAACCACTTTCCTTGGTGCAGGAGTTGGCCAGCTTTGACAACCCGATACAGTTGGATCTGCTGTTGACGAGTGTTCTTGATTTGCATGTCCATGATACAATCTGTGGTGGCCTGTTCCATGCAGTCTGGGTTTAACTCTGTTGGTGTGAGTTGTTCTGCAATGTCCAAGGTGTCCAGTAGAGGTGGGAAGTAAGGACGAAGGTGATCCACATTGAAGACTCGGTGCAGACCAAGGAATGGTGGAATACTAAGCTCGAAGGCATTGTTCCCTATAGCCTTGGTGATGGTGTACGACCCGTATCGGAGCAAGCGAAGCTTGCGGTGGGGTCCAGTGAGGCGCTCCTTCTGCAAATGTAGCCATACTTTGTCACCCACCTGGAAGTTGTGTGGCACCCGGTGTTGATCATGGCGTTGCTTGTACTTGGCATTGGCTCTGTCCAATATATCATGAACCTGTTGGCGGATGTGTTGAATGCGCTCGATGAAGCTACCGGCTTTGTCAACTTCAGACTGGACATGAGCTGAATTGGCCTGAGCAGCTGCAAATGGTATGGCTACATCAATGGGACATAGTGGCTGGAATCCCAAGCCCACATGAAAGGGGCTATGGCCGATTGAACTGTGGAGAGCCCGATTATAACTATGTTGTACATAAGGGAGGCTCTCGTCCCATGTGCGTGGATGCTTTGAATTGTACATGCGCAGAATGTGTACAATCATTCTGTTGACGACCTCTGTCTGGCCATCCGTTTGGGGATGGAAAGCTGTGGACTTGGTGAGCTTGGTATCCAACATCGACCAGAGGCTGGACCAAAATGTGCTGAGGAACCTGCTATCCCGATCTGATATGATAGACTGTGGGATCCCAAAGTGCACCCACACTCGTTCAAAGAAGAGTTTAGAAGTGGCTTCTGCTGTGATATTCTTCTTGCAGGCCGCCATAATGGCCATCTTCGAGAATCTGTCGACGACCACAAAAACACAGTCATTTCCCTGCTTAGTAGAAGGCAGGCCCGACATGTAATCCATGGAGATGGATTCCCAAGGTCGACTAGGGGTAGATAGAGGAGTATATAGGCCTTGCTTCTTGATGGTCGGTTTGGCAATGGCACAAGCAGTGCAGGATCTGATGTGCTTCTCGACATCCTTTCGAAGGTTCGGCCAATAGAAATACTTCTGCAGGATTGCTACTTTTTTCTCGACCCCGAAATGCCCAGCGACTCGACTGTAGTGTGCTTCCGATATCATCTTGGCACGCTCGCTTGAAGGAACACAAAGGTGTCCCATGTGACATAAAAGTGCATCTTGGAGGTGAAAATTTGGAACTTGCGTACCCCCCAAGAGTGCCTTGTAAGTGTGGTCGAATTCTGGGTCACTCTCATAGAGAAGCGGCCAATCAGAAGTCTCATGCCCACAAGAGTTGAGCACGGTAGTGAGCGCCACGATCGGTGGTCGGCTGAGGCAGTCTGCAACATTATTGGTGCTACCCTTCTTGTACTTGATGTTCAAATGAAACTGTTGCAGATATGTGGACCACTTCTGATGGCGATCATTCTGCAACTTCCCTTGTGTCTGTATGAACTGCAGGGGCCGGTGGTCTCTGTGGATGATTGTTTCCTTCCCCAAAATGTAATGCTTCCATTGTCGACAGGCTTGCACAATGGAATACATTTCTTTGTCATAGGTGGGATACTTGCGAACTGTCTCAGACAATGTCTCACTGTGATATGCCACTGGATGTCCCTGTTGAGTAAGAACTGCCCCAATAGCATAGTCAGAGGCATCCGTCTCGATCTCAAATGGCTGCTGCAAGTCTGGTAAGGTGAGCACTGGGGCAGAACAGAGGCGATTTTTCAATTCTTTGAACGCCTTCTGTTGAGGTTCCGACCAAAAGAATTTTGCTCTCGCTCCTCCTTTGGTAACTTGACTCAAGGGCCAAGTGATATGAGAGAATCCCAACACGAATCTATGGTAGAAATTAGCAAGACCCAGAAAGTTGCGAAGCTCTGTTATAGTAGTCGGGGCTGGCCAATCCCGAATGACTTGGATCTTGGCTGGATCCACATGCACCCCCTTTCATCAATAATGTATCCCAGATATTGAACCTGGGTCATGCCAAACGTGCACTTCTCCAAATTGGCACACAACTTGTGTTGCCGCAGTGTTTGGAGGACTTGTCGGATGTGATGAAGGTGCTCTTCCCAAGTCTCGCTGAAGATCAGAATGTCATCCAAGTACACCACTACGAATGAGTTGGTGAATGGCCGCAAGATGTCGTCCATCATCCTCATGAAGGTTGCGGGAGCATTCGTCAACCCGAAAGGCATGACCAGCCATTCAAAAAGGCCTTCCTTAGCTTTGAAGGCGGTCTTCCACACATCAGAGGGTTCAATTGGTACCTGGTGATACCCAGACTTCAGGTCGATCTTACTGAAATATTTTGCACCTTGGAGTTGGTCCAGAAGGTCATCAATCCGTGGGATTGGGTACCTATTCCGAACAGTGATCTTGTTCAGCGCCCGATAGTCAATACAGAGTCTCCACGTCCCATCCTTATTCTGTACCAACACGATCGGGCTCCCACAGGGCGATGAACTTGGTCTGATGTGACCTTTCTGCAACAGCTCTTGAATCTGCCTCTTGATTTCATCATTCTCCAGAATAGAGCACCGATAGATCGGTCCATTAGGTAGCGGCGCACCGGGGGTCAGATCAATCGGGTGCTTGACCTGACAGTGCAGAGGAACCCCCGTGGGTGAGGTGAATATGTCCCCGTACTCCTCCACAACCTTATCCATTTGTTGTTGTTGTGCAGAGGAGCCCTGTCTGGAGGTCGTGGCCACAGTCTTCTTCTTGCCCTGGGGGCGGATCATCAGGAAAACGAATTTCCGGGTTTGGGAAATGAGCTTACTACATTGTTTTGCAGTAACCAAAGAGATAGTCGTAGGAGGTGGTACCTCTGGTATCCTGTACAACTTATTTCCCAAAGTAATAATAACAGCACGAGGTCGAGACTCATACACAGCATGACGCTTCCACAAGTATGGATGTCCTAATAATACATCAGAAACATCAATAGGAGCAACGTCACATAATACCTCATCCGTGAAGGGCTTGATGCTATAGGGAAGGCGGCACTGCTGGCTGACGCGGAGATCTCGTCCTTGGTGAAGCCATCCGATGGTGTATGGATGTGGGTGAGTTGTGGTCGGCAAGCCCAACCGCTTCACGACATCTGCTGAAATGAGGTTCTTTTGGCTCCCATTGTCGACAATGAACTGTACAGGGGAGCCCTTTACCCACATCTGGGAGTGGAAGAGACGTTCCTCCTCCCCTGGATCTTCCGGTTCCTCCTTCTGGACCTTTGTAGTGGCAACAGTGGCGTTGGGCTACGCATCAATAATCTGTTTCCCTTTTTCATTCCCCTTTTCAGGTTCTGATTCGGAGTCGGAGCATGCATCTGACTCAGAAGCCCTCATCTCGGCCACTAGCGACTGCTTGGCCCGACACTCACTCGTGTTGTGAGTGGAGCTCTTATGGAACTCACACCACTTTCCCGTGTCCTTCTTTGGCTTTGCGGTGCTATTCTTTTCTTATGGCTTCGATGAGTTGTCTTTAGCCGCCATGCCTTGGCTCGGTCCTTTGTTCTGCGATTTGGAAGCACCTTTCCCTTGCTTTTGATTCGCAGATCCAAAGTCTCGCTTCTTCTGCTTGAATTTCTGCTCAATCTTGGCAGCATACCGGTATGTCGTACCAAGCGAGGAGATGTCAAGGAACTCCATTTCCTCCTGAATGTATTTCTGCAGACAACTGCGATACTTTAGCACCGGATGTTTCTCTGAATCTTTGATACCCAACTTTGTGCGCAGGGTATGGAACAGATTCGTCAGCTCATGCACATCTTGATCCCTTTGTTGTCGCAGCGTGGTCCATTGTATGTACTTGTCCTCATAGCTCCCCACGGGATAGTACCGTTCCTTGACGGCGTCTCGGAAAGAATTCCAAGTTGGTACGGCCGAGAACAAAGAGGGTTCTGTCTGGTCCTTGTTCTCACAGTAGGTTTCCCACCAGTCCTTAACATGGGGGGTAGCTTTGAGGAGTGCAAAAATAATCTTCTCCCGGTCTGAAAAGTCATGAACCGAGAAATATCCTTCTAACATATTCAACCATCTATCTACGGCATCTGCGTCTATTTGACCCTCAAATATGGGAATGTCAAAATTTACTTGTACCTTAAAAGGAGTCACGCCTCCAGAGTGGCTGCTGGATGCAGATGCGCCGCCGGTGGGTAGCCGTTGAAGGATCTGAGCAAAGTTATCCATCATCACGTTCCTTTGTCTTTCGAGGGCCTCCTCGAGCAATATTTTGATAGGATCTCCTGCCCCCTCATCTTTCTTTTCGTCCCCCATGGGCGTCCGTCGAGGTTTGCGAGGCTGATCTTGCAAAGGTTCCACCAGATCGAGCCCTAGCTCCTTATACCCCGACCTCGTTGGGGACATGCAAAGAAGGATCGAGAAAAAGCAGACCACTCTGATACCACTGATCCGGATTTATGCAGGAACGCAACATAATAAACATATAAACATAAAGACAGAGATGCAGCGGAAATAACACTTCATTTCATTAATATCAAAGAACTGAAATTTGCTTACAGACAGAATGGAAATAAAACTAGCTAGGGCGCTGGTAGCTATCTCTGAGAAGATATGTGGCGGCTACAGGCCTCTGAACTGCGTTACAATGAGGCTCGAGGGCCTATTTATCATTTAGAAACAATGGGGAATCCTAAACAGCCAAAACCCTAACCCTAGGAGATGAAGCGCCAAAACTATGGGCCCCGTTTGGGTAAATTAGTGTTTCAACTTCCCAGGGGCGTAACTTTGGCATACGATCTCCGTTTGACGTGTACCATACCTCGTTAGAAAGATCTATCCGAGGACTACAAATTTGGAACGAGCAACATCAATCCATGGACCCATGTTGCTCTCCGTTTTCCCAAAAAACGTCGTTTATGGCCTCAAAACAGCTCCGGAAGTTTAGGTGAGAAACATCAGTCCATGGACCCATGTTGCTCTCCGTTTTCCCCAAAAAACGTCGTTTATGGCCTCAAAACAGCTCCGGAATTTTAGGACCCGAAAAACTGCTAAAAATAGTAAACTGTGCCGAAACTAAAAAACTGAAATAGACAATGGTGGAGCCCCAAGTGGAATAGGTGGGTGACCACCAAGATCCACCTGGATCAATCGAGTTCAGGCTTATGAATCTGCCCTTGAAGAATTTTTGAGGCGAACCTGCTAGTGGTGGGTTCCGCTCGTCATCAAAAGTCATTGATTTTTCCTTAGAATGTCCCTTAAACATTAATGACACTAGATGTCATCAATGAAAAAATTACATACAAAATTTGAAAGTGGTATGCTCTAAACTTCACACAAGTGGAACCTAAAGGATTGTAATATATTACATTATTAGTTGATTACCTTAGCTTGGTGCAAAGTACCCTAGAATCACACATTACAAAACCCCTTGGGATTTGTGTATGTAGATTTCATTCCACAATCATTATTTATGGTGATCATGACTGCACTTATAAATCACATTCACAGAAGTGAGTATACTATGACCAATTTTATCTTTTAGTGATTAAAAATATACATGGTAGTTATGCATTACTCTGCAAAGATCTAAAAAAAATTACCCTCTAGCGATTGTAATCATATACTATAGTGCCATTCGACGTATTTCGGTTAAAAATGATATGAAAATCCCCGATGAAATCAAAATTAAACACATATTGGAAATTTAAGCACTTTGAACCCATTTATCCACATAAATTAGATTAGATAAACTAACAATTTTACTCAAATATCTACATAAATCCCACATCGAATGTTTTATAATAACAATGATAAGGTCATAGAGAATTTCCTCAGGAGGGAGGTAGCCTTAGTACAAGCTAAGAATATTTTTTTGTAATAAATATCTGTAACACCCCCAAGTTCTATGCTTTTCAAATGAGACATTTGAACATAAATCCATAAGGGGAGTGGACCCCAATGGATAATTACTATGTGGATATGGTTAACTAATTATTTATGAAAAATAAATAAAATATTATGTATGCACTATGACCAGATGAGAAAATGAGATCATATGCCTAATCCATGAGGTGATGGAAAAGGAAAAAAGACTTTCCCCAAATCTTTCAAAAATCCTTGAAAGAAATTATTTCTAATTTAGATTTTTGAGGAAAAATCTAAATTTCTCCAATGAAGAGGAGTAGTTGGGAAGAGGTGAGAAAAAGCTGGAAAAGCTGAGGAAAAGCTTAAAGCAGCTTTAAAGAGTCCCAAAATGGGAAGCCTAGGCTAAACAGAAATAAAGCATCCTGAAATTCTGGACGCAGAATTGGAAACAGGCTTTGGGGAAAGCACAGCTTAAATAAGCTGCTCCAGAACAGATTGAGGTTAGTCTGTTCTTGGAGGATCTCTGCTCGGGGGTGAATCCTGGGAGATAAAGAGGATTCTAAGGTTGGGAGGACTGGTCATAGTAGTGGTGTGCATGCATAATATTGGAAGATATCTGTAAGGCTGTATTAAACCTATCCCTGTTTTATGTAAAGTTTGATGTTATGGTTCATTATGCAATTTATGAATGGTGATATTATGGTTCAGTATGCAAATTATGAATGGTTATGTTATGGTGCATTATGAAAATGTTAGATTGATTAATGGTTCATGAACTTATGTAATTGCAAGCTAAAGCTATTGATATCAGAGACACATGGTTGGGTGTAGGGATGAGCACCTTGCAGTAATAAGGTTAGAGATGATAGACCAATTGAACAGTATCTAATAACTATGTATAGGTGGCTATCTTTTAAAGGAACATTTAAATTCTGTGTGTATAAATAGAAATGGGAACAAAACAGTAATCAGGAACAGCAAGTCACAACCAACTAAACTTATCATAACAATACTGATGGCACAGAATTCCCTGTAACCAATAACAGAAAGTAGGAACTGACAACCCTGTGATAGCAGTATGGGGTTCAGTATGTCGGCTGCGTTCCAATGAAAAGAAATGTAAAATTTAGAAATTAAATGCTTCTATTAAATGAAAGTGTAAACATATGAAAGAAGAAGTTGAATCCTAACTAAGGACGAGGATCTAACACTAGGGATTCTAAACTACCCGGTTCAGTATTCTCTATCTCCATGTGATTGAAGCAAGAGGATCTGTTTTCCTAGTTTCCCATGGAACAGTTGCACCTGTACCAGAGAGTCACACATGTTGAATGTTTGTAACAGTAAAATAAGGGGGGAATCCTATTGAACAATCTAGGGTGTGATAAAAGTTGGTGTGAGGGAAGATTGTAGGCATGTGTACTAATACTATGAACAGAACATCTGTTTACCGTCCATAGAAACTACTGGGAAAGTAGTTGGAGCAATGGAGGTTAGCTACGTAGAGATAGATGTATGCGAGGAGGCATACATCTATACCTCGATGCTGAAACTTTAAAATGTTGAAAAATATACCAGGCCTGCAAACTGGTAAGTTTGGGTAAGGGCCTATTGATCATCTAGAGTTGGACAAAACTCTGAACAGAAAACCTGAGAAATACAAAGTAATATATATAGATATATAAGTCTACTCTATTGACTGAGAAGAGGGGAGGTCAAGCCCAAAAATTCTCATGTAAATTCTTGTATTCCATGGCTGTCTATAAGTACTGAAAGGAATCTAAACCCTGTATAACATTCTGAATTTGTAAGTAATTCAGTATAAAAACTATAATTGTTATCGGCGCATAAAGTGGAGAATATTTGAGTTATGTTATATGTGTAGCACTCATTACAGGTTCAATTGTCTTCCCGAAATCAGGGTGATGTATCTAGACATGTTCGAAAAAAAAAAAAAATTTGGGTCTGGGAGACGTGACAAATGGTATCAGAGCTAAAGTTCAAAAATTGGGGCAAGATATGTGCTCACAAAGAAAGGGTTAATTGTTATAAATTTTATGAATATTAAAAATATTTCTTCAAGTATACAAATATCTTGGATATACTTTCAGGTATACTTTCAGGTATACATGTAACAGATTGTGAGGAAGTAGAACCATTGATATGACATGTGCTGGGAGGTTGGTCATTTTGCAGATTTTGTGGCATGTCTGAAATTCTTATTACTATGTTTTATTACAGTATGAATTGGCTACATATAAAATTGTATTTTATGACAATGAAGAAATTGGTACTACATTTAACAGAATCAATCTTAAGGTAACCACCTTCGAGATTCTGTTTAGTTGTGGACCAGAAAATCCATAGAGTAGAAACCTCAGAATCTCTAAACCAAAGTCGGTTTAAATCTGAAGTTACTTGGCCTCTACAGATGATTAAATTTTTTTGTTATGTTCCCTGTAGATATACAAAATAATATGATATGCTTATGTGTATACTAGAGAAAAATTTCAGTAGCATTGAAATATGTACATGGCATGTAGCAGAAAGGAAGAAAGCAAAATATTAGCATGTAAATTGCAGTTATGATCATTCTAATAATTATAACCTTTATAGACTGCATATTTTAACATCCTAACAATTATATTGGTGTTAGAAAAAAGAGTAATTATATGCTAGGTGAGCAATAGACCATTTATAAAGGTATAGTTTCATATCAAAAGGAAAAACAACAATTATATGTTTTACTCCTTGACCAAACTATAACCTATACAAATCATTACCTTATAATGAATGTCCTCTAGGCAAGTGCAATGATGTATATATATTGTACAACCAAAGACAAGTGGAATTTAAGAATATGCATTATGGATCATATAGCTATAAATTCTTATTAAACTCCAAAACCCATCTTCACTAAAGAAGGGTTAAAGTATTCCTAAAATTCATAGAGCATGTTATGTGTTAATGTATTCACTAACTACTGAAAAAAAGAAAAAAGAAAAAAAAGACTTATATATATATATATATTCCAAGTACTCAAATCTAGCGCCTATAGGTATAATTATGAATCGATTATAGGTGAAAGGTATATCAAAATGAAACAGCTATAGTACAATAGAAATGACAAGGCGAAAACATATGAAACCTTTATAAGTAAAACAAGGAACCATAAATACGTTCCTCCTATCTATAGAGGTCACATAGGGCACGAGGAAGAAAACAAAAGATTTTAATAAAATACGAGTCATACGTTTATAGGTGCACAAAATAGAATCGGAAGGAAACGTCAATACGAATTATAGGTGCTCATGGTAAAGCCTATGAATGAGTAAACGGACGCCCGGTCAAACTACAGAAATAGAGGGCGGTAAATTAAAACAAAACATTATACGTTGTGGTTTCTGTCAAACCGAGCCCTTCGGTCGGTAACGAAGTGCATAAACCTGGCAATTGAAATCGGTTAGGAGATATGGGAATGAACGGGGAGGAATTATACAGCGACACAAAATACATTTCAACTGTATTTAACATTTGGCTGAACAAGTCTGCGCAGAGAGACACACTGTGATATCAGAACGCTCTCACTAGACCGTTTGTAATATAGATCCGGGACTGTCTATATGCTGCACCTGGTATATTAAACTAAATGCAAAGCAACTGGGCGTCATGGCTAAATGAAGAGAAAATCATTACCTCAGTCGCGAAGAACGCTGTCATTATTGAACCCATCCAACACAGCGTTGAATCGCGTCGGTGCAACCCTAACCACTACTGAGAGGCGAGCAGGATGCATGAGCCGACCTGTCAGAAAAACAAATGGGACACAGGAAAACATATGTACGAGTATCGCAGAAAGAAAATATGTGAATACAGACACTGTGTCAAGAAACGACTTCGCCAGACATTAAAAATAGATGCGGAGGAATCCAGCTAACGAGCTGGGGTTTGTAGCCGAGCAGTTAGGAAAAGTAGATAAATACCCGCCCTATGAAGGGATAAATTAAACTTCACGTTGTTAAGTCGAGAAACGCTGAGAACAGCTTGGTCTCTCGTCTGGGGAATCGATGGGTTATTCCCTTCGTAATTTACAAATCTGCAAAGATTTAAACACGGCATACTCTATTAAACCACGACGAAAGAAAAAACATCTACACAGAACTGCGTAAGAAAAGAAGATGCAACCCTGTATGGAGTTCGACCACACCCAACAAAGATGAGTAGAATCCGCAACTACACCCTGTTCTGCTCTAAGCCACCGACGAAGGAAGCTGGAAAATACAACCACTCTGCCTCAGGAAACAAGAGGAAAGAGCGGATGAATCCAATCTGCGAAAGAGCTTCGATTTAAAAAGAACTCCAGAAACCCTAAATTCCACAAATCCAGAAATTGGAATCCCCAGGCCGAGTGCTGAAGGTCTGCTGCGTCGGTAGAACGCGTACTCGAGGACAGGTAGACGCTGCTCTCACGGTACCTGGATGAGCATACATGTCAAATTGCAGGGCTATCCGTCCAACCTATGCTAGGTCTGAGACGGGATGCGCCGGCGATCAGTACCCTCCTTCTGGGATCAATACGCCCACTCTGTGTGCAGATAGAAGTTCACACGCTAACCCGAGTTAACGTGTAATCGACACTTCAGCCCCAGTATGCCGGAGCTAGAGAAATGTCGGCGGTGGTGCAGAAACGAAATCATGGCAAGACCAACACAAATCGGTCGAGGGTTGCGTCGAAATGAACGTGGGTTCGGCGTCGCCGACCTGCACAAATACGATTATACAATAACTCAGTTATGTAGTGAGGAACAATCCGGTCAAACACCTGTAATGGAACACGGAAGGTTGGAGAAATTCAGATCAGCATGACTCGCCGAATAAATCTCCGTTTAGAATGTTAATCATAAGTCCAACACTTCAGTCGGGATCGAACAAGCTGGTTCGAGAATAATTGTAACTACGTGGCAAAAAAACCTAATCCGACGTAACCGAATGGGGAGTAGGTAAAAAGGGCGATCGTGTTGAAGAGTTAATGATTTCCACTTATAACTCATAAGTATTTTATAATGGTATATATTCGATATATAATTCGGAATGATATATATAACGTGTGGAACAGTCAATGATTTCCACGTATAACCCACAAGTATTTTATAAGGATATGTATTCGATATATAACTCGGACTGATATATATATAATGATATATACTCGTAAGGAGTGAATGTAATTATAATATGGCGCGCCCAAGGCCGTGATCTAGAAAGGTGGAACCTATGTGTATAATATATATATAGGTATAGGTGCCATATATATATATGTATGCTTATTAAAGTAAGATGGCCAAAGGCTATATATTTACATGCAAACAATATCCACGATAAATATATATATATATATAATGATCTATATATATATATATATATCCCCTACACATGTTTATACAGGTGGATTAATGATATTAAATCAATATAAATGTGGATACATGGCTAGAAGTAGAATGCACCAATATATGGGTGAATAGATAAGGCGTTAGAAGAAGATATATATATAGATGGAAAGGTGAAATGTTCCATGTTTGATATAGATGGAAATGTGAAGTGTTCCATGGTTGATATAGATGAAAATGTGAAATGTTCCATGTTTAATGTCGATGGCAACGCGAGGGGATCAATAAAAATTATATTAAAAGGAAAGAGCAGAAAAAAATTCAGAAATCCTTATTTCCATAAATCTGTGAATAGAGGGGAAACCCCAGGGTATTCGAAAAAAAAAATTATAAAAAGCAATAATTGGTATATGTGGGTATATTCAAAAACATTAAACCAAGGGGTATAGTAATTATATATATATATGAGGCGTGCGCATTGAAGGAATATGTCTATGTGGCCTAGATATAAATATATATATAGGTGGCCTATATATATTTATATATAATTATATGCATATGTATCTCTAGGTGCACTCAAGAAATTTCTGTCAGGGTTACCTATACACATAAGGATAGAAGCAACATATGGGTGATATGTGCTGGTATGACTTATATGAAGGTATAAGAAAAAAAAAAATTGTGCAAGAATATATATCCATAGAGAAATTAACCTTCAGGATAAGGTTAAGAAATGGATATATGAAATTAAAACTGAAGGAAAAAGTTGGGGGTGTTAAAACACCTAAAATGGAATTTTATTGATATTCCTTATAACAATAAGTTGATTAGAAGCATGAAAAGATATAAATGAATAATTGTGGGGTGATAATAGAGGAAGGTAGATAATAGAAAAATGACAATTTATATTTAATAGAGGTATGTTAAATATAAGTTGTAAATTCTTAATTAACTATGGAAAATATATATATATAATAATAATCATTATCATGAGAAATGATAGATTAAAATGAAATAAACTGCATGTGGAGCATAAGTTAAATCTACAATTAACATTATAAATATAGGTGATTTTGTTATAGTGTTAACTTTGTTGAGGTTACTAGAAAAGTGGAATGACATATTTTACCCTATGGCTGAATTATTATTACTCTAATTAGGGTGAAAGTAGTAACAAACCCTACTGATGCATGGAAAATAACGAAGTGGTTAAATGAGTAAGTGGAAGATGTATCCTATAAATAAGGCATGTATACTGCTATAAAAAGAAAAGAAGATTGAAGTACCAGTTTTAATTACAGCTAAATGGGTGAATTAGTAATTGTGGAACCATTACATTGAGTTAGGCATGAATGAATGAAGGGATAACTTAAAAATTTTCCTGATGATTTACTTAAGGAAGAATATTCTTGTAATAGTGGAAGAATGATTTCTTAATTATTTTATTCTTCCATGGAAATAAATTATATTTTCAAGTTGATATATTATAGATAATGAGTAATAGAATTGGAAAAAATATGGAGAAGTGATATTTCTCTCATAAGGAAAAAAAACAAATATAGATAAAAGCATGAGAGATTTATGGGTTGCTTTTATTAGAAAAAAAATAGAATGCTTTTATGCATTAGAAAAGAAGGAATTCTTTTATGATTCAGGAAAAAATTGGAATACTTTTAGGATTAATAAAATCTATTCCATTTTAATTAATTCTATTTTATTATATAAGCCTATGAGAAAAATAGAAGAGGAGAACTAGCAAAGCATGAACATACAATTAAAAGTAAATGCATAAATTTTGGTGAGTCTTTGAAAAAGGGGAAACTGTGTCAAATTTATTTTTGACATTATCAAGTATTAATACTTGTGAATGTGATGAAGTATAGAAATTACATGTATTCACACTATAAAATTTTGATTGGTGTAAATTTTATTAAAATTAATTTTCTTGAGTCTTAAAATTAAAGACAGGGAAAGAATGTAAAATCATACAACTACAAACCGAGAGAAAAGAAGATGAGCTGTATTTGGACTTGGGTGTGGGGGAAACCCATGAGATCCAAATTTCTTCACGTAAGGTTTGAACTAGTGAATACAATTCATAAAAGAGGCTAGAAGAATTGAATTATAGACATTATTAACGAGTCTGGTTATTACTAATTAAATTGATTGGTTAACAAAAATGAAAAGATACTAGAAGTACAACTATAACATGAGAAAGGGTAAGCATAACCATGCATATGATACAATTGTTTTCTCTCATTTATGAGTACTAATGAAAAAGTTGAAAATTTGTTTAGCCAAGTGTGTAACAGGAAATTGGGCACTCTGGAAACAAAGAGGAAAAAGGTGAAGATAAATCACCTAGAAAATCCAGAAAAAGCTGAACTGGACCAAGTTGAGTGAGGAAAGAATCTCACTGAAAAAACAAGAAAGGATAAGTAGTGTACTAAAAGTGCACTAAACTATTATGAACCTGAACGGTTTGATTAATAACTGAATTTCTTAAGTTATTGAAATGCAGAATGCTGTTGTGAATTATCAATTATATGTACCTGATATTACTTAGATTGGTATGAATTGTGGACAGAGAAACCAGAATAAAAGATCTTCCAGACAGACTTCTTGCAAAGAAGTAGGAAGAAAATCAACTGCATAAGGCATCAGTAAATAGAGTGGAAGCAGGAGAGTACTCTGCTGGGAACTAATCAAGGACGAAGAAGAAATTCTTGGCAAAGTTAAAAAAAAAATCAACGTTTAAGTGTAACACCGAGGAAGGTGTTGAAAAGGGGGAAAACTAATGGCTTATAAATTAGCCCTACCATTGCTTATTAAATTTCCTGATATATTTCATGTCTCCTTGTTGGAAAAGAAAAGTTATAATTTTTGTACATGATGCTTCTCACATGATTGATTTAAAATGTGGTCCAGGTGGAACCAGAAGAGGAATTTCCTTCCAGAGTCGCTTCAAAGATGGAAGCGAGAAGAAATGGAATTGCGAAAGTAAACAGTAGCTAGAGTAAAGGTGCAGTGGAGCACTTTACTGCTGAAAAGCTACATGGAACAGAGAAGCTAAGATGATGGAACAAAATTCATAATTAAGTTCAAAATGAACTAAGTCGATAGTTGTCAACACCGAGGACGGTGTTTATTTTCAGAGGGGGAATATGTAACACCCCCCAAGTTCTATGCTTTTCAAATGAGACATTTGAACATAAATCCATAAGGGGAGTGGACCCCAATGGATAATTACTATGTGGATATGGTTAACTAATTAATTATGAAAAATAAATAAAATATTATGTATGCACTATGACCAGATGAGAAAGTGAGATCACATGCCTAATCCATGAGGTGATGGAAAAGGAAAAAGACTTTCCCCAAATCTTTCAAAAATCCTTGAAAGAAATTATTTCTAATTTAGATTTTTGAGGAAAAATCTAAATTTTCCCAATGAAGAGGAGTAGTTGGGAAGAGGTGAGAAAAAGCTGGAAAAGCTGAGGAAAAGCTTAAAGCAGCTTTAAAGAGTCCCAAAATGGGAAGCCTAGGATAAACAGGAATAAAGCATCCTGAAATTCTGGACGCAGAATTGGAAACAGGCTTTGGGGAAAGCATAGCTTAAATAAGCTACTCCAGAACAGATTGAGGTTAGTCTGTTCTTGGAGGATCTCAGCTCGGGGGTGAGTTCTGGAGACAAACGAACTCTAAGGTTGGGTGGACTGGTCATAGTAGTGGTGTGCATGCATAATATTGGAAGATATCTGTAAGGCTGTATTAAACCTATGCCTGTTTTATGTAAAGTTTGATGTTATTGTTCATTATGCAATTTATGAATGGTGATGTTATGGTTCATTATGAAAATTATGAATTGTTATGTTATGGTGCATTATGAAAATGTTAGATTGATTAATGGTTCATGAACTTATGTAATTGCAAGCTAAAGCTATTGATAGCAGAGACACATGGTTGGGTGTAGGGATGAGTACCTTGCAGTAATAAGGTTAGAGATGATAGACCAATCGAACAGTCGATCTAATAACTATGTATAGGTGGCTATCTTATAAAGGAACATTTAACTTCTGTGTGTATAAATAGAAATGGGAACAAAACAGTAACCATGAACAGCAAGTCCCAACCAACTAAACTTATCATAACAATGCTGATGGCACAGAATTCCCTGTAACCAATAACAGAAAGTAAGAACTGACAACCCTGTGATAGCAGTATGGGGTTCAGTATGTCGGCTGCGTTCCAATGAAAAGAAATGTAAAAGTTAGAATTTAAATGATTCTATTAAATGAAAGTGTAAACATATGAAAGAAGAAGTTGAATCCTAACTAAGGACGAGGATCTAACACTAGGGATTCTAAACTATCCGGTTCAGTATTCTCTATCTCCATGGGATTGAAGCAAGAGGATCTGTTTTCCTAGTTTCCCATGGAACAGTTGCACCTGTAACAGAGAGTCGCACATGTTGAATGTTTGTAACAGTAAAATAAGGGGGGAATCCTATTGAACAATCTAGGGTGTGATAAAAGTTGGTGTGAGGGAAGATTGTAGGGATGGGTAATAATACTATGAACAGAGCATCTGTTTACTGTCCATAGAAACTACTGGGAAAGTAGTTGGAGCAATGGAGGTTAACTACGTAGAGATATATGTATGCGAGGAGGCATACCTCTATACCTCAATGCTGAAACTTTAAAAATGTTGAAAAATATATCAGGCCTGCAAACTGGTAAGTTTGGGTAAGGGCCTAGAATCATCTAGAGTTGGACAAAACTCTGAACAGAAAACCTGAGAAATACAAAGTAATATATATAGATATATAAGTCTACTCTATTGACTGAGAAGAGGGGAGGTCAAGCCCAAAAATTCTCATGTAAATTCTTGTATTCCATGGCTGTCTATAAGTACTGACAAGAATCTAAACCCTGGATAACATTCTGAATTTGTAAGTAATTCAGTATAAAAACTATAATTGTTATCGGCGCATAAAGCGGAGAATATTTGAGTTATGTTATATGTGTAGCACTCATTCCAGGTTCAATTGTCTTCCCCAAATCAGGGTGATGTATCTAGACATGTTCGGAAAAAAAAAATAAAAAAAAAATTTGGGTCTGGGAGATGTGACAATATCAATGTAAAATTTTCCTAACATTTGTCTCTTTTCCATCGACCTTTTCATGCAAGGGTGAAATTGATCTTGAGGGTGAAGATTGTAATACCGAGCTTAAGGTAAAAGTAACATTTTTTACTTTTACATAAGTTATATTGGAGGTTATTTTCATAGATATTTTGTTATTTCTTAATATTTCTAGACATTATTTAAGTGTTCATCTCACTAAGCCACATGATATTCCCTTAATTTCATTTCCTTGTCCTTTCCATTAGTGCCCCAACTTATTATAGATTTTCCTTCCAAAATGCTAATGTATGTATCACTCCATCTCAAATCATTAGCATAATAATCTGCAATACATCAAAACAAGTTTCAAATATATCATAAAAAAATGCCAACCATCCTATCATCACAAGGACCACCAATGTTACATGATCATTACATAGCATACCAATCCTTCATGAAATATCATCATCAATAATCAAGAGCATCAACACATTAATACGTGTGATAAATGAAAAGCATATATAAGTCCAGTCACATAATCATAGGGAATAATCATGAAAATTATTATAAAAATTTCCTAATGTGAATTAAATCAGAATCTAATGAAACGAAAATTCTCACCGCAATCTAGGAAATCATATAGTACTCTAACTCTATCATTGTTAATCATGAATAAAATAAAACACGAGAGCCATCATTTTTCTAGGATATCGACTTATATTAGTCACAAGCACCTTCATAACACATGTCCCTTATAAGAATCATGAAATATAAATAACTGAAACCACCATGACCTAATACATAAACCTTCTAATAACATATGAAGTAGATATTTCTCTTCATTGACCTTCAAGAGTACCATAATCAAGTCTCTCATAGGTGTCATTACAAATAATATCACATAAAGGATAATTCTAGAAAGAAGATTATGATTATTAACCTAAATAACACAACAGGTAGCCAAAAGGTGGATCAGAAAAAGAAAGTCAATCATAATAAGGAAAGCATATGATGTAAGGAGTCTAATCCGTATTAATTACTTATGAATTACATAATATTCTTTCATACGAATGCGACCTCTATGAACTATAAGTAATTTCAAAAATACATAAATATATATTGTTCACCATATTTCAACTACCTTTCCATAATGTGTATGGAATATCTTATTTAAATAATTTTTTTAATCTATAAACACATTTGTTATGTTTTAATGCTTCTCCGTTCTTATAAAATATGTATACCAATATATAAATGTACCTTTTCATTTCATTGTCTCTAAAAGCTTATCTAAATACAACATAAACTCAATTACAAACATGATATCAATTTAATTTAAACCCTCAAGTATTCGAGCTAGACATCATCACAACAGCTCTTCAACTGCCATGGGAAGGCTACAGATACCGTCTCGAACTCTCGAAACCTCATGATAAAAATATGCCTTCCGAGTATCTATTTATCAGGATGGACACCTACATCAGTTATTGTTATCGTGAGAGGCCCCTATATTTTAAAGAAAGACTTGCAAAAATTAAATTTAAATATCATCCAGTACTAAGTTGATGGTATAGATATAAATTGTATAGAATGTTTTAAAATATTCTTTATAATAATCACCGACGAGATTTAGTTGAAATGTAGTAGATTTTTTTTTCTTTTAATAAAATTTTCTAATTAAAAGAAATTTCATATGAGAAAGTTTAGTATTAGTCTAAAATTAAAAGAAATTTCATATGAGAAAGTTTAGTATTAGTCTAAAATAATGTAAGAAAAATTATTTACATATTAAAAATTATATAATAATTTTTTTTTAAATGTTTATATATTTTTTTAAATGTATATATTTAAACTCATATATTATTTTTTTTATAATTATAAATAAAAATAATTTAAAATAAATTTATAATTTCTTTTTTTCTTTTAATATCTTGAATATATTTGATATGTTATAAAATAAAAAAGAATTAATTTATTTAGATTTACCAATTATTTAACTAATTGAAAATATCTTAAATATATTTAATATATTATAAAATAAAAATGATATATTATCAAATAAAAATGAATTAATTTATTTAAATTTATCACCTATTTTAACTTATTGGAAATGAGGATGTACACATTATTGCTCGTAATAAAGTCTCATAAATAACCAAATTTGCATCATAAAACATGTAACCCAGGAAACAAATACATAAAAATATAAATATATATTTTTAAATAAACAACATCAACTCTTCAATCTGAAAACAATTACTCATCATGCCACAACTTCGAGAAGACTAAGAAAAATACAACTCCCTAATAACCGTTCCACACCCTACTCTACTCTCTCATCACCGTTGCACACCCTACTTTAGCCCAATTGGTATATCTCATGATTGGTGAACATCACTTCGAAAGTAGTTTGTCTTCGCTTTCCATGAGCTTTGTAACCGTAATATTTTTTTTTAATTATTATTTACTAGTATAGTATAGAATTACCTTATTTGTTTAACCTGATTTTTTTTAATGTTCAAAGTTCTTTTGTGAGCAAAATATTATTTTCCATTGTTTAAATTATATTTTTAAATGCTAAATAAAATACAAATATTAATTACTATTAAAATATTTTATTAATAATATATATTGAATAATATTTTTACATAAAATATTAAAAAAATATTAATAATATATATTGAATAATATTTTTACATAAAATATTAAAAAAAAATATGTTAACAATTGTTTTCTATATAAATATTATATATAAAGTTGATTTAGTATAAATTAGTTAACATAAATACTCACATAATTTTATTTTATTTTTTTAAATATATTTGAAATAGTCAACCTTAAATCTTCTTCTTCTTCTTTTTTTAATTTTATTATAGCTAACATTAATTCTCTATTTAAACATAAATTAGTCAACATAGATATTCAAATAAATTATTTAAATTTGTTTTGAAATATATTTGAAATGTATAAAATTTAAACATATTAATCATTTAAGATCTTTTTATGTTTATTTATTATTTTTTATTATAGCCAACATTAATTTTCTATTTATTCTTTTATTATAGTTAACATTAATTTTCTATTTAGAACATAATTTTCAATTTTAAATTTTATTTTAAAAATACAAAGTACAGAGAAACTTACAAATTCCTTTACAGTGATTGTAGAATAAGTTACACATCTCCTTATAGTAATTGTAGAATAAATCTCTCAACTAAATAATTAGTACTCAAACCTTCTATGATTACTTACTCCACGCTAGATGTGATCCCTTCACTACAAGATGCTCTCCAACACTTCCAGTTCTATTAAACAGTTTTTCCCTCTAATGTCCTCTGCAGTGCATGTGCCTTCTACTTGTGTTGAGTGAACTATTCTTTTGCTATCCTCCATGATGCTAATTATGAAGTCTCTAGCCTCGCTGTCTTTCTTGGTACAAACCATAGAGACTTCCAATGAAATCCTAATTGTTAGACTTTATGTTTGGTCGGGATGACAGCCGCAGATTCTCAGGGCACCGGTTCGTTAATCTTTAGTAACACCCTGTTAAAGTGTAAATGAACAGCGGCGACGCAAGGATGTGAGGAGAGAAACCAGACGGACGGGTCAGTCATGCCGCAGAATTCACTCATTTTACTAACTTTGAATAAATGCGACTTCTCCATTTTGGCAGAGAATCAAATAAAAGTTATTTCAAATCCAATTTAATGGGTGATTGAGAACGGAGGATTTCCTTTTCAAGCACGAGTTCGACTTACTCAGATGTGATTCGCACATGTTTCTAAGGAATCAATGACCCAAAATGATGATTTACTTTTCAAAGTGGACTGCCGAAGCATTGTATTTTTATGTTCAAAATCATCTTCAATGTCAATGTCTAGAGTATGAAACACATTATCATCGGTTAGGGTTACGGTTCTAATTTTCTAAACGGTGTTCAAATGAAGGTTGGGGTTTATGATATCCTATGTAATCCCTTTCATATTGTTAAATATTAATATTCATCATAGTTGTGAAGAATTAATGTGATTTTTTTTTCGATATGGGAATGAATTTTAAACAAGAATGTTGATTTTTTATTTTTTTTATAAGAGGATGGATTAATTAATTTTTGATAAGATAATATATTTAAAAGAATATATATTTTTTAGATGTTAAATTTGAAACAAATGTGTTAACTTGAAAGTAAATGTAAACTTCTTATTGTAAATGGAGGCTAGAAAAAATTATAAATAACAACAACTATATGGAATTTGAGGAAACAACATTTCTGCATACTTTTAAAATGAACTATTTAATAACTAGAAGGATATTCAAACAACTCTAGAATGATTATAATAGTATAAATATCGTTGAATGAATATCATTAAGGTATAATTTTAGGATACATGTGGGAAATTTCTAAATAACTATTTAACAATTTGAAAGATATTTAAACAACTTTAGAATGATTATAATTGTATAAATATTGTTTAATGAATATCATTAAGATATAGTTTTAGGATATATTTGGGAAATTTCTAAATAATTGTTTCATTGTTCAATGATAATTAGCATTGATTCACTGATTTGTGCATTCACTTATTAATTTGGAACCTATTATGCCCTCTTGGCAATATCACTAGTCGCCATTACCAATGCATATTATAATGCATTGGATTAGGATTGACAATATTTTTATGGTGTTTACAAGCATTTGTAACCTTTCAAGGTTTGATGCTCTACCATGTATACCAAATAAACCCCCCATTGCATGATTTAGGAAAATATTCACAATTAACAATTCATGCCAAAGTTGTATGCACAATGAAGAGATTGCATAGAGCATTGTGATTGTAGGGTGAATGAGGTCAACAAGAATGCCTATTAAAATGGAAAAAATGGAAAAATGATTAAATGAAATAATTAAAAATTCTTTTGAGTTAGATCTAAGACTTGTGTGATCCAAATATTTAGATAAATACCTTTCGGATTAGTCACATTATTCTAAATTGATAGATATTTCAGACCATCTAATGTGGTTTAGCAGAGAAATTTAGAATAATGTGATTAATCTGAAAGGTATTAATGTAAATTCTTTTCAGCTTAGGTGCTCATGGATTATGTATTTTTCAATTTTTTTTGTAATAGGAAAAAAATACAAATGAGAGAAATATGTAACATTGGTAGAAAATTTGCATAGCATTGTAGTTTGCTAGTCTTAAAGTAGGGTTGAGCTATTCATGGATTGTGTTTTCTACTCTCAAGGGGGCGTTGCGATATTCATGGAGAGTTGAGATCTTCATTGAGAGTTGATATTTTGATGGACATGGTTGAGATATTTCCTCAAACCAATCACTCGAATGGTGCTAGATCCTAATTTCTAGGATCTTGAGAGTTATTCTCTCATTGATATTGTGAGGTAGTTCTCAAATGCAGAAATATTTTCACCGTACATGGATATGGAAGAGGAAGGTTGAAAACCATTATGATCTTGAAAGGTTTGGGCTCTTTAAGCCATTCAACTGGTTGGGTTCGTTAAGCTCCTCTATTCTGAAAGCTTTTCTAAGCCCCTTATGGAAGAATGAGTGACTCTATTTTAGAAGATTATCCCTTTATGGAGGACAACCAACGAAGTATTGAGAGAAGATTTTAGCCCTTTGTAAAGGAGAACTAGTCACTTATTAGGAGAATAATTCATATTTTTTGTCAAAGGAGAATCCATCTTTGAAGGAGAATTAAAGAAGTGGACTTGGAGACATGTCCCATGTGGGTGGGCTCCATTACCAAATTTTTTCACATATTGTATTATTATGTGTTTGTTTACTATTCCTAATATCTCTTATGCAAATCTAAAAGTATGGGAAATTTTAAAAATGAATATGAATTAGTTTCTTTTAATTTGAAGAACTAATTTAAGATCAAGTTGATATGAGAGAAATAAGATCAAAGAACTGATTTGAGAAAAATGGATGCTTGAATGTTATACTTAGTATTTTCAGTCAGTTAATGTAGATTTGTTCTTGAATACATGAAAATTATGGATGGCACATCATTTACTATCGATTGATGAGAAAACATCAATAAATGTAATCCAGTATTGCGTGTTTGGATATCTCACTCAATTTATGTTTGTAACAAGAATGATGAGTGTTTCCATCAACCTTCATACCATGCTTGATTAAGAATTGATGTATTCAAACAAGTTTCTTTTGCAATATCATAATTAAGCATGACATCAAATTTGGTCGGAATGCATTATTTCATCTTTCACAAAGATCCTATTGTGTCCTGGATTTACTCCAAATTTCATAATGAGGTTAGTTAATGTTGGATGTGTTGTATCAAGGTGTTAGCATTCATTTAAACCTACTTGTGGTGTCCCTCATGATATTGTTGTTTTGAAGAGGTGTTTTGTTAAGGACTTAGTCGAAGAGTCAATTTTTTATGGCATTCAATCTAGGATGTCAATCAAGGATGTTTTATTGAGGATTCATTGTGTTGGCATTGATGTCAACAATTTTGGAGGTGTTTTCATGATTAATAAAGGTTTTATTGCATGGTATTGATGTGTTTTCAATGAATTTCCATGATCTATAGGTTCTGGAGATGCTTGCACACGAATGCGTACAAGTTCATGAAGAGTTGGAGTATTTTGATTGAGGTTTGGGATAATAAATAGACATGACATAGGTAATAGCCTCAAAGTTGAATTATAACCCAGGAAAGAGACCAAAAAATGTGTTACATGAAAGTTTGATGGAGTAAGAAAGATGAAGAGATGCTTGGAAGTCATAACACATGTTTGAGCCCAAACAATGAGTTACAACACATGTTTGTAGGCATAAAGTGAATTTCAATCTAGGAAATGGCCTAAAGGTGAGTTATATTCATTTATGGTATCATCCTATTAAGTGTGTTATAATGCATGTTTTGTGTGTCAGGGTTGCGTTATGTCCAATAAGTGGAATTTCCTAAATTATGTGCACTCTCATGTTAATTCGAGAGACAATTTATAAGTTATTTCCACATGGTATTTGGTGGATAAAATGGAATTGAGCTAATTTTAATTCTAGTATAGGATAAATTCAAAAATTATGAGGATCAATACTTTATATTTATTACATCTTTATTCTCTGATAAAATGGTGATGTGTGAAGAAAAAAATGTTGGATTGAGAGAGAATTTAACTACAATTTCCCAGAGTTTGTACATCAGAGCTCAGACTGGGAGAATATTCCATAGGATGGTGGATCTAAAGTAGATTCATATGTTTAACATATTTTATGTTCTACTGATATGGATGGGAGATATATTACTATAGTTGTTGTAGTAGAGATTCCATATCCAACATTATATTGTTGATGTATTTTTGTTGTTAGGGTTTTAAAGGAGAATGTTTTATTGTAGCTTCATTTACTAAGTTTTTGAATGGCTAATAGTTTTAAAAATGATGGTTGAGTGTGATGATCATATTATTATAGTTTTTTTCTTCAGAGTTTGGTTTTTTTGAGAATATTTATTGTGTGGGTTGATGTATTGTTTGAGTTTGTGTTGTAGAGATTGTGTTAAAGGGCATGTATCCATTATTTGATGAGCATATTCATAGTGTGGCTAATTTTATTACAAATATATGTATTGTAGATATTTAGTGTATTGCAGTGTTTGATATTTGAGAAGATTGTTTATTATGAGTCCAGTATGAAAATGGATGAAATGAGGGTCACAAGTGCTTCATTACAGAGATCATGGCTCACGTATGAAATATTATCAAACAGGGCCCACAAGAGGGCTTGACGGTCGGGGCTTTGAGTGAGGCAAGTAGTGGCATGCATTTTCATGGTGTAATATGAAAGGCGCCCCTAAGGAAAGCTTCTACAACCTATGAAGATTGTAATCAAAAGTGTTTAATAGAACTTGAATAAATAGTGAATGAGAGCCATAATTACTAAAGCATTAAAGTCATTCAAAGTGAAAAACTACTTATCATTCACCCCATTACAAAAAGTATATAAAGCATGTATTCTAAATTTTTGTGATTATGAGACAACAAATTTGAAAATATGAAGTCAAGTTCGATAAAATAATGCTATGATAAAACACTACTTTCAATTCCACCTATTTTCATTTGAAGCTTTTGAAAAATACAACTAGAAAACATCTTTGTTGGCATGACCCTAAAAACCACTTGACATGGTCAAGACCATATTCACAAGAATTATGGTTTCAATGGAAGAAATAAATTACCTTAATCGAGGAGAACTGATGCTAGAAGGAGGCTAAATGCACTTTGAAAAATAAATTTGTGTGTTTACTTAGTGACTAAGTAAGAGGACACCTCCAAACATGCCTCATATCCTATATCCTAGTTTCAGATGCCAGTACATGAGGATACATGTCTAACATGTTTTGCACATGTCCTATTCATAGGAAACCTATGAAACACATGTATGACACATACCCTAAAAAATAAGGAACAGTCTTAAGGTAAGAAAGAAATTCATGGGAAAGAAGGAAATCACTTCTTATCCTTTGTTGAGATTCCTCAGTTTCGAAAGGAAAAAACTAATAGAGGTAGCAAGGTGAATTGAAACACCTAAGTAGCCTTGAATGAGCTACAACTACCCCAATGTCTAAGCTACAAACAAATAACTTAGGTGGGTACAATATGACATCTCATAGTGCAAGTAGAAGACAGGAAAACTGGAGGAAAATAACATAATTTTATCCAGGTCAATGAGGTGCCTAAATTAGAAGGTGATGGAGGTAGAAATCGTGTATAAAATTAGCCTCCATTCACAAGGTGAGTAGAATAAAAATAGGATAGCTACAACAAAATGATATATTGAGGTATTGACGAGTTGAACCAATCCTTGATAGACCAAATTAGCGAGACCAAAGAGGCCATGCTAACCGCCCACATAATAGAGAGAGTGTAGTGATTATCATATGGAAAATACACCAACCAATAAATCATGATTGTTAATCATTAGATAAATAAATAAGCAAGTCATTTTTGACATCTAAGTTGTTTTCCATCTTAGAAAATGTTTGGATTTTGTATAAGGCTTTTCCTCGAGTTTTTCTATATATACATATACAAGAATCAGAGTAAAGTAGAAATGGGTTATGATTCCCATATTGTAGTTAACAGTAATAACTACAATAAGAGAAAAAATAAGTTACATGCATGAGGAATCTCTATTACAAATAGAGATAGAAGATAGATTCATTTGGGAATTCAAGAATGGGGTTTTCTTTATAGAATTACCCTAGTACAATGAGAGTAGAACAAATAAATTGATGTTTTCGGTATCACATAGAAAAAGGTAATGAAATGGATTAGGTGAATGTCATAACCGTTGTGAATCAGTGGAAATATTTGTGTACATGAAATGGGAAAATGATCCAGAGGAAAAGAATTAATGTGGAGAAGGGCATGATTTCACAACTAAGAATTATGAGATAAAATAATAACATATAGAAAGAGAAACCTCTATATTATAAGTAAGAGAGGAAAACCTTCAAAGGATGCCTAGTGTTCCAATTAGACATATTAGTATTGGAAATGTGAGATAGACTCAGACAGGATAGTCGATTTCTGATCTCTGCGATCAATTTTTTAAGTATATAGCTTGAATGTAATGAAATATAATGTCCCTATGAGTTCTGTTGAAGAAGTTGTGGTTCTAGCATTGAAGAGATTTTTCTTTTGATTTTTGTTAATCATAGCAATGAATATGAAAAAATGATCATCCTATAGATGTGCATCAATGCAAAAATAACCTTGTATATAATTTAATGCCAAAAAGTATATTTATGCTTAAAATGCAGTGAATGGGTTGAGATCCATTGAAAAATATGTATAGGAAAGCCTTGACATTTTGGAATTTGTATTAAATTAATTTTTTGGAAAGTGTGGCATATTTTGCTCTCTCTGGACATTTTAGCTGATGGTTTTGATAACTCCAATTGTTGTTTGAGTTATAAAATAAAAAATGTGTGCAAGGACTTAGAACCTCATTATTTATGAATTTTGCAAGGGTTGTGTTGAGTTCCAAAAGACAGGGGATAATTCCTTTTTGGAAATGGGTATGGTATGGGAATTACCTCTGGATATAAATATTTATGAGGTAAGATGAATTAATATTTTATTTCCTTACTTCAAACTAGAATGCATTGGTTTGTATGAAGACATGGACTTCACGATGTACCCATAAGGTGGTCTTCTAGATAAAGAGACCCTGGAAAAGGAATAAAATTGTAGAAACATGGTTGCATTGGGAATGTGTGAAATAGAATATCTGTGTGAGTTGTGAAATCACCCATTTTGCATGTATTGGAGTAAAAAAAGTGAAAAATGGAATTTCGAGGAAGGTAAATATGTATAAATGATTGAATATTAGCAATTTGAAAAGCTTGCCAACTTTTTGTGTGGAATCATAATGTCATCTCTTTGTCCTGTATTTGAGTTGCAAGCTCTCACATTGGTACCAAAACAAGTACTGTGGCCCATCTTAATTTTGTTACTATGTTGTCAAAGATAAATAAATGCAGGTAAAATATAACCTAGTTTTTTGCTAGAAACTATTTTGTAAATGGATTTTATGTCCTAACTTTACATAGCAATAGGCCATGATTTTTTCTGTATTGGAGTGGGGGAGGAGAATATTTCATTTTGTAGCTAAAAAACCCATCATTTGAAACAATATCAGAGAATTTGTGTCACAAATTAGCCTGCATAATATAAATGCAATCCCATCAATTAGTTTATCCAAAAACATCACAAATTTGAACATATCAGTAACAAAGAAGAAGTATTCCCAATGGACATGGTTACTTGTTGAAGCAAACTGTGACAAAATAATTTGAATTCTTCACAAGATATATCGCTGGCAGAAAACAATAGCAGTCATGAACCTATTATGTGACTTGAAATCCAGCTGTAGACACTAATGCCCCAAAAAACATGCCCCAACTACATGAAGGCCAAGTAGGAGAGAAAAGAGCTGTGTTTCTATTGTATAGTAGTAAAACCTACAACATATGCTCTATACTACCCACAATAAGTACAAGGGATAACAAACAAGTGATAGTGGCACCAAACACATCGATGATTATAACTTGTTATCCCAGTTAACAAGTAACTGGTATGTCAATCACATAAAAACATAGTTGTTAATAATAATTGTAGAAACTAAGACAAATAATACTGTAACTTAGGTATAAGAGGGAAGAGACGCAATTAACCTAAAAATTTCTCAGATGCAATCGAAAGCATGAGAAACTTTAGAATATTCCCTCTCAAAGAATATTAGATGGAAGTTAATTTTGGTAAATTTCATAAAATGATTGTGAACATTATCACCCTGAGCACAACCTACCCATTTATAAATATTCAAATGATTATTTTTTGCAAGAAAAATCCATATATAGATTTCATAATGCCATACATCGTGAAAAACCCTCCTCTAACAATCTACACTACATTCCCACTATTAGGACAACCCAAACAATTTGAGAAAATGTGGAAGAGAATTTGAAAAATGGATGTGAAAATGGACTCGGGTAGTGAGAAATGCTTTTAGAAAATATCCAAATCATCACCCAAAACATTTGAAATGACTATAATAACAAAAACATGTATTCTATTTGATAAAATTTGTCAAAGCTAGATCCCCAAAAAAATATATAAAATTAGATATATTGAAATATGAAAAACTTTCAAAGTTGCGAAAGCATCTTATAAATGAAAAATATACATGAGATGAAACCTCATGCTGCCTTCGATAGGCATCAACTGCTATGGAATAAGGATGTTCAACATCTCCTTGCATCCTTGGAATCGGTTTGACATTTGGATTTGGGTAATTGGTTCCATTTTGAACTTACTTATATGGATTGGCATATTAGTGTGGGTCAAGACCAGTTGGTACACTAGAACCATTACCAAACATAGCTAGAACATGTGAGGATTTCATCCCCAACATAATATGATACACATAAAAAAAAGATAAAAAAAATAATTCATTGGTAAATATGACACATAGAATTAATAAACAATTTTTTTTTTGAAAATATTGTGTTGCATGGGAGGTTTCTAACACCCAAAAAGCCTAATTAAATCAGAATTCGGTTTCAAAAAATTTTAGAAATTTTTTAAGAATCCATTAAAATAATTTTCTAAATAACATTTGACTAGAAACAAAATAAAAATTGTAACATGGGTTTTTAACCAAAAAAACCAAAAAGTTCAATCAAACTCTAATTAAAACTAGCTTTCATCATTGATGTGTTCTTTCTGATCGAGTTTCCACTAATCCTCATAGTGTTGGATGTTGTTATCAATCCCACTCATCTTTTGCTCAAAGTAACCATGCATTTGAGAGTGAACCTTTACTGGAATTTTGAGGTCTAAAATAGGTCTCCTAAGAAAAATGTACAACCAAAATAAACTTTATAAGAACCAATAGGATTGAAGATGAAGATTTCAACCATGGGGGATGATTCACCATTTTTTAAGTAAAAGGGTAAAAATACTAAAACATAATAGAATAATAAAACTACTTTTTCAACTCATATTTTCAGCTTATCTCTCAAAGTTTTTACTCAAATTTTCAACGGGAGTACTCGTTGGATGGAAAATTTAATTCCTCATCTAAGGAGTACCCATGTTTCGTACTTTCTATGGATTCTTCTAAATGAAAAATGAGAAATACATGAAAAACGTGATTGTAATCACGTTTTTCATGTATTTCTCATTTTTTGTGTAGCATGATCCATCGAAAGTATGCAACATGGGTACTCCTTCGATGAGGAATTAAATTTTTCATGAAACGAGCACTCCTGCATGAAATTTTAGTAAAAAATTTGCGAGATAAGTTGAAAATACGAGTTGAAAAAGTAGTTGTCCTGTTTTTTCCCTCTAAAATCTGATAATGTTATCAAATATTATTTTATTACTTCCACTATTATTTTATAATCTCCTTAGGAGGCCCATTTTAGACCTCAAAATTCCCCTAATTATTTCCAGATTTATTTTGTGGTGAACATCAAGTTAAAAACTGTGGTAGTAGTGCTCATCCCATTTCATATTACAAAGGAAAATTGTAATGATGATCCTTGATTGGGCTTGCTACTCTTAGATCAAGGTAGAGGATCTTGTGATTTTAATGACTGTGTATTTCGAGCTACTCCCTGGCCAGTTGAAGTTAAGGTACATGAATGTGATGAAAAAAATATCAACAACTGTTTCTTCCTCGTCATATGCTAAGAATAAAGAAATAAAGTGAGAAGGTAAGGATGAAGTTTGTGGCGCTAAATATTGAATGGAGATGATATTCCTAAAGGGAAAAAAATATGGTTTTATAATGATATTCCTTTTAAATTTGTTCATAATGAGGCTATCTATCTCCATGTGAGGTAGTCGAACAAAGGTAGATATTGTTGGGCTCCATAAGCATAGAAACATGGAGAACATGTGAAATATATGTGAACTATATGTGATGTGCTACCATGCACTTCCAGAACTGAAAGAATGCGTTGAAGGTTGTGGTTATGTAAATACACCAGAGAAAAATCAACAAATGAGGTTTTATTGGTTGTGATGTGGAGCAGTTGCATTTATATTTCATTGAAGTTTGGATGCAATTCACACACCAATGAGGAGAAAAGTAGAGAGAAAAAAAAATGGAATTGATGATGGGTACAAGGAAAGAAAAATTAAATCATATGTTAATATTTTCTCTATATGCAAGATATGTACAACCATAATGGAACATGAATGGATGAAACCACTTGGTATGTCATGAAATCCTGAGTGTGTCATGTTATTTAGATATATTTTGAATTTTCAATCATGATATCATAGAGGAAGGTTGGATATCTATGTTAATACAACTAAAAATGATGGTGATACAAGTTTATAATAGAGGGCACTATATGGTGATATACTTGAACCTCACAATGAAGAAGATAAGGAAGAGCATATCTTTTAGATAGAAGTCATTGGTCAAAGGATAAGCAACGTTCCATACTTTGAATATATTTTTCTATTTTACATAGAAGGCTTATAGCATCAATAATATTTATTTCTAAGTAGATGTCCTTGTTATATATAATTGGATTATTTCAGTGTGGTTAAAGGCATTATATATGTTTTGAAAATGTGAGTTTTATCCCTGTATAATTAAGGTTTAACCTTGTACCATTTAGCATTATAGGTCTTGTTCAATCGTTTCACAAACTCTGGGAAGAATATTTCAATACAATTCATATCCTTCTGGGCTTCTCGAGTTTGAAAATTTCATTGACACCCTTTGTTAGTCCAACAAAATTGTGATGCGAAAATTATCCTACTATATTCATGAACCAATCATTGTTCCTCAAAAATCATTGACATTGATCCATTAGAAGATGTCATCATATCATCTCAAAACTTTTAATAGAAATTATCGCATTCAAGAATCACTAGCTTATGAAACTGAGGAAAAAATTCTCTAGGAGAATGTTGTCCTTTATAGGGCTCATACTACACCAATAAGAGTCCAAGGATGACACTATCATTAATGTTACATGGGGAATTGAACTGGAAAATGAGGAAGTGATGGACAAAGATACAAAGGTGAGGAACCAAAAATGACAAATTATGTTTGTGTAATGGAACCAAAGGAATAATACCAGGCTAGGGAACCAAGAAACACTTCAACAAATCCAATTGATGTGGATTCAGGTTGTTGGAAAAAAACCTTGCAGAGCTAAAATGTTGAAGAATTTTTAAGTAAACTCCAATTAGGTACCAAGTGAAGATAAGTTATGTTATCATTGTATATGAAAATGGTCTCAAAATATTTCTAGCTAACAACCTATGGCATTTCAACATCTACCTTTCCCTCTTTGCAAGATGTAGTGTACCTCAACGATACATAATTTTATTTCTCCAACATTTCAAAGCCACTATGTATAAAAGTTTCCTACAAAGATTTTTTCCTTTTCAGAAGTGTATGTTCTAGACTAAGGGTCTATTCTGAGCCTTCATAATTTGGAGTTAGCAATAATCAGGTTTTGGGGCACTGTAAACAACATAGAATTTTCTAAGTAGTTCTTGGTTGCGACTTTGGATATGTCGAGAGCTTCGAGACCTGATGAAAGAAGAGGATGTGGACACTGTTATGAATCACTTCATTGGAAGATTTCAATATTTACAAAGATGGAAAACACAGAGGAGTTATCCTAGTGAATTGAAATTAGGACGTGCACAATTCGATATGTGCAAGATCCAGTATCTTCGAGTCTAGACCCTAGCTTTAACTTCCCATTCTCCGAATACAAATAACACAAGTAGTTTTTATTTTAAAATTCAGACTGATGGTTCTAATTTATATAAATTGATTCAATTCAAACATACATAGGAGAATTTGTTTGAATAAAAAGTAAATACCATCCTTTCTAAACATGGACATCTAGAGCATTCTAGGAAACACACTGTAGGAAAATTGATATAAGGTATGATTGGGTTTGAACAAGTGTACAAATTTTTGAATGAAAAATTTAGGAAAAACATTAGAATGCATAATTCACCTAATGTACCCACTTCTTTTAGTTTTCAATATATATCAACTCCATTTAAAAAAATATTTAGAGTTAAAAGCATATGACGATCCTTCTAGCCAACTGTAAATATCATTTGAATTAGCAGATCCTAAATGTGGACAAACAACATTGTGTCCAGCTATCTGAGACCATTTTTGTGCACTCTAGGAAATATTGTGATAAAATTTTTCAAACAATGAATAGGATATCAGTGACATTACTTACTAGTATTTTTTCATATAATTTACGATATCTTGATATTCATAAAGAATTTTGTATAGAGTAAAACACTTAACATATACAAAGAAGTTAATCCAAGAATACACACCAAATACTATTGATGTCACTAGGTCAGTGGAAGTGTCACTCTCAACTAAAATTTGTTCAAATATGGAGATGTATCTTCACTAAGAGAGGGTTATTTCATAAGCATCTCAATAGCATAGTTAAAAATGTTACAATTAGCTGATTTTGTAACATTGGTCATCGGAATTCACTCTAGTTTCAACACTCTTCTTAGGATATTCTAAGGCATTCTTCATGTTTGAATGAATCTCCAAGATGATCATTAGTCAGGCCTGCAACCTCCATGAAGGAGTACATGATTGTTGGTCCAAAAAAGAAAAAAAATTTCTTCAACAAATCCTTACTAATAGTTATTGTTTTGGCTGAATTCATAGGAATGGTCCTTGCATCCCTTTTTTCTGTTCAAAATGGCCTTGAAAGTCATGAAGTTCCATATGTATCTACCAACTGAGCCAAATTTTCATTCAATCTCAACAGAGCCAAAATGGAACATGTTAAACTACAGAACTGAGAGATTGTTGAACCTTATGAACGATTGTTTAAGAAACAAAAGAAAGTAAGGAAGAAGAATAAAATTTATTTTTGAATGAAAAATCTTTAAGGAGAGAGAGAGATGAAGGTCTATATGGAGAAAAGGAAAAAAAAAATTCTAAATTCTACTGCCCAAAATATGCAAGAAACCATAGAAGGCTAATGCAGATGGGTGTTTATAAAGGAAAAATCGAAACAATGCAATGAGGAGGTCTAATGCCAGTCCTAAAAATATGTATGAAACGTCAAAGTTTAAAAATATTTATAAAATGGACATGCATTGTTATTTTCAATGCCTTAATAGTCCTATAATATTGATTTCTCTCATTTCAAAAGCAAGAAGAAATCTAGAGCTAGAGGTAATATTTACCTGAAGGATTTGTTTTAAATTCTTTATTATCCTTCTAATTTGGCTATATCGATGATATCATGGTCTGCACAAATTGATGATATTTTCCTCTCATTGAATATTTCCACATGGTGGGATCAAAACCAACAAATGCGTCTTTGCAAACTTTGTTCAAACTTAGATCAAGAAGAATGACAGAAATATACCCAAATTAAGATTTAAAGGGAAAAATTTAAAGGTGAGAAGAAAATAATACTTAAAGGATTCATGATTTCTCAATATTGTTGGCCAATTCATTTCCACATGTGCATTCATTAGAAATAAAATGTGAAACAACATTCTGCATGATAGAATTGAAATTAATTAGTTCCAAGATTTCTTATTTTGAAGGAACTAAGATTAGAGGTAAAAGATACTACCATGATTATTAACACAAATATGACAATAATTAAGAAGAAGAAGAAGAATTATAATGTCAACAAGGAAAAGAGTAAAAAACAATTCACGTTCTTATCATCATGGACATGCACACCCCATTCTTGATCATGATAAGCTACATAAGTGGGATTTGCAAAAATAAATGAAGAAAAATATTGAGAAATAATTTCATTCTAGATCCATAATATTTCCATCACTGTTTGTAATTTACCACCATTACTAATCTTCTGAAACTTATACTTTTTTCACAGTGATCATCAATTTCACTTTTTCATGGAGTGTTTTTACTTGTACCAACAAATAGGTCGATCGAGTGCCATCTCACTAGTCGAGGTTGAACCCTCCGTTCGGGAGTTGAACCATAGAAAAATACGATAAGCAAGGAATAGTTGCACTTAACATCTCTAGCGACTAAACCAACCATTCTTTTGGTGAGAAACTATAAAATTAGAGATCACCATTTTGGAAATAAAATCAAGAGACATTCTAATATATTTCACCTCCAAATGTTCCAAGAACTTGAAAATGGTCATTGAATATGAAGCATTTTTAAATAATGTAACATATTCTCAACAACTATTTTTAAAATATATGAATTTTTAGCACTCAATTATGTATAGAAATTTCAATGGATAAGATCCATGAATTGAAGTTATTTACCCACTTTGAAATCCTGAAGACAATGAGTTACTTTCCAGAATGCTCTAACTTTCTATGTTGTTTCATTTTTTTCTTAGCAATTTTCTGCCATTTATGTAAGGCATTTGTTTTTTTTCTTCAAATATAACCTTATTCATGAGATAACCCATCTGCACAGGAAATAATTATCATATTTGAGAGCATGACCTTATGGTTTAATTAGAACAAAAATATTGAATAGTCCTGAAGATCACTATCACAAAATCAGTTTTCCTAAGGAATTAATTTTCTACTAATATTTCAACACGATCATTGTGTCTCTTTCTCCTTTTTTATTTTGACATGGGTGATACTACTAATAGAGATTTATTGAAAAAATAAGATGAAGTTTAATCATGGTTATGTTTTCCTAACTACAATTTTTGTTAGGATTTCGTGAAGCCCACAACAGGGAGAATGAAATGTTCTGCCAAAAAGAGAAAAATAGAAATTGAAACTTCCGAGTTCTAATTTTTCCCTAATAAATTTCTATGATATGAGTTTATCTAATTATGAAGTGACAACTCATCTCCTATTTAATAAATATTAGTAAGATTTTTAAGCACCACATATTGTACAACTTGGCCACATCTATCTTTTGTACAAAGTAAACAAGGTGAATTGACTCATAGAAACCACTTGAAATTCAGCCTGTTTTGGATTTTGAATTTCAACTGATCCTCTCAAACACCTAAATTTTAATATATATATTGTATGGACATGGAAATACTCACCTATGTCAGAACTGCATAAGGTGGAAGTGTGATGTAGCTACTTAGAAATTGCACAACAACCCTAGTCACAAACACAAGTATCCCAATAGAGTTATCATCAGATGGAAAAAAGGTTATTGTCCATGTTATCCTTAGACATACCACTACATAAAAATATGCTAATACTAATCCAAGAAAAAATAACCTAATTAAAACGATTATTTTTTTTCTTAGAATGTTCTCTCTTCATATTTAAGGCAAGATAAAGGTTTTATATACAAAATATGTACATTATTCTATGGTCTTGAATGATCAATATAATTTTTTTTTATGAAAAAATTTACTTAGAAACTCAAATAGTGATCACATACTTACCCAATGATGAATTTGGTTATGATTAAAACAAAATTGTCATGAAAACAAGATCTCAGGAAAAATTCTTAATAAAAACATCAAGTCAAATATAAATAATATGCAAAGATGTAGCATAAATGAAATTATAAAGCTATATAAATTAAAATCAATTTACGGTGTCTTAGACTATTTTTTATTAATTATTGATTTTATATTATATATAAATATCATCAAATTCAGTTAAATTATAATCTAGATCTCTATTACCTTTAAGTTGGACTTTGGGTCATTAACATGGTGATGCCATGTCCCAACCACAAAACCATAGTCCAAATAAACACAATACTACTAAATGTTACCATCATTACCATGGTAAACCCAATGAATCTACAAAATAATTATTTTTTTACTGAATAAACATATTTCTTACCCATATCCACAAAAAGAATGCAAGTTTGAAAAAATCAATATGTTGTTATTCCAATGAATATTTAGTGAAGATCATTTAGAAATATATTTTTTCAATGAGGTTTTAACATGAAAATCATTTTATACCTTGAATAAAGTGGAATGGAACAATAGAAGTAAAATTTGAGGGTGACCTATGCAAAATAGTCCTCCATTGGATACACTATCACAATTCCTTTCAGTACATAAATCCTATCTTAAATTTCTAATGCCATATTTTTTTATTATGACTTGTAGCTTTTCTCCAACCAACAAAAGTATCTGCATATTTTGGAACATAAAATGGCAATAAGTTTGAATATTTCAATCACAAAATGCCAAATATAATTTACTCACATGATCAATGGTACCTTGTCCTATCATTCCAATATGTTTGTGCACTTAAAATTAAGAGAGAAAACAAGATATAAGAGAATATATACCACCCTTCCCAAAGGAATGAATCCAATTCCAAAGTGAATGTTAGTTTAAACAGTTGTAGATATGTGGAATGAATACTTTGCTCCCACTCACTTCGCCACCCAAAGATTTGGATATTTTTTAAGGAAATCATAAATGTTTGGATTTGGAAAATTCTGCTACAATAGGTGGTGTTGATTAAATGTGCCTTAGGTTTAAACTAAGCTGGGTTGCATTGATAAAAATTTTGTTGATGTGCTTACCTTGTCTACAAGAGGGCAAGAGAGGATGACATCCTTGTACTGGGCTGCTTCCAAGGGAGAAAACTCCTCAGTGGTATAGATAACAGCTACAAAATCACAAAATCACAACCATATCTTAAAAATCCAATACCAGCAATATAATTTCCTATCACTGGATATCCATAACTAGATAAATCCATTTAGTGGTGAAAATAATTCTATTAATGAGGAACAAAATCCCATCACAACATTGTTATATAGATAACAATGCACAAATAAAAAATTCCCATTAAACTTTACATCAAAGTTATATGCAACTCCACTATTAATATCAGTGAAAGGAAAGAAACTAACACTTGCAACTAAAAACTAAGTTTCAGAATCCCAAAATGATTAAAATATTGGCAATGTTAACGAAAACACTAGAATAAGGAAGGAAGCTTGCACTAGGCACCCAACCTTTGGACTAGAAAAGTATCAATGTTTTCAGAGACAATAATGTTGGTATCAAAGTGAATAAGGATGATATAATTCACAACTCAATGCCATATTTGGTAGTATGTAAGGATAAAAAATCAAATATATATGAAATGATAAAGAAAATACCAAATTAACACATAATTATATAAGTTTCTCCCTAAGTCCAACAACAAATAATTAAATAACAAACCATGAAAATTCTTGGAAATAGAAATGAAAATTACGAATATGGGAAGTATGCTATAACTTGATCGATCATAATAAAAACCATCTAGGAAAGTTGGCCATCATGAAACACCATATCAAGGAGCAATTGGAATATCACTCACCTAAAAATAAGATTATATGTCACTAGGATGAAAATCCATCCATCAGTTGTTGGCTTAAGATCAACCTGAATAGTGTCTTACCCATCATTTCCTTTCTCGGGCTCCATATCTTGCTATGGTTTGAAAATGACCATAGTAATGGTAGGGAATTTATAAAACTAAGGAATATATGGGAATATTAATTGGGCCCATTTATTGTTTCACTCTTGTCATTCAAGGGCAGTAATAGTAACACTCTTTCATGGGTGTCCCTTAGAAGATATTTAGAAATAGGAAAAATGTGATGGAGAATAAATAGTGGTTGGTTTCATGCTCATGGTATAAAGATACCTAATCCAGAAATATAATAGTTCGCAGAAATGTGCCACCTCCATCTCTAATTTGGCCACCTGGACCTACATTTGCAAGAGAAGTTAGGCACATATTAGGGAACCATGAGACTAGATGAAAGGATTTCAATGAATGTTGCATATTATTAAATAATAATTCATTTCTTGTTTTCCAAATATGATAAATAATTTCAATTCTAATTAGGATCTATGTTTCATTGAATGAAATGGCTCAAGGATGTCTATCTCATAAAAGGGTAGCCTTCCGGGAGAAGGAAAAAGGAAGCTTGGAACCTAAAGGCCCCTTCCTATGTTGTCTTGGCTAAGTTAGAGTACCAAAAATAGGGTTTTAATATTTTCATCTACCCATAGCGGGGATCTATAATAGGGTGACACTAATTATTTTAGATGTTTAACAATTGAGCTTCCAAGCACGAGACATGCAAAGTAGGATTTTTTAGGAAATGAGGTAGCATGTAGATAGCCTCAAGTCTATGCAGTCAAGTCTTTTGCTTGGAAGTGACTCTCAATATTTTATGTATCCTTAAATCAAGCACATTATTAGTGGCTAACCAACAATATCCATCAACATGCCTATTTTTTTCCTTCATCTCCAGTCTTTCCATGAAGTCTATTCCTCCTAAAGACAAAACATTGAGTGTCATACGGTTGAAGCTCCAAACATTGAATATTTCCTTAAACATGAAGAATGACAGGTTGCTGAACGAGCTCTCTTGTTGTGGAATAATGACCATATAGTCATATTGATAGCTAAAAATCAAATTCTTCTTATTCCACTCATTTATGAAGCTTTGGAGGAGAATACTCAAAGTGATTGGAACAAGACAGTTCATGGTCTCACACTGAATTTAAGAAAGATGTTCATGGAGATGGATAGTGACCTTTTTCATGAATTTGGATGCATATTTCAAGAGAAGAAAACAAAAGAAAAATAAAATCAGGAAAAACATGAACAGATATGGAAACATTTGGAAGAATTCACGGATTCCAAAAATGGAAGAAAATAATCATTTCCAATCATTCTGTCATTAGATATTTGAGGGTCAGAATTAACCTACTTTAAATGAGAAAATTGATAATTACCCTGATAAAGGAAACCCTTTAAAATTTACGAGATTTTTATGGGGAATTTGTTGTAAACCTTGGTACATTCAATATCTATGGAAGTCCATAGAAAGCAAACCCGGAGGCATGTGCTCCTCTTAAGGTTGTCTTCTGAAATAAAAGTGGGTGGGTTGTTGTAATTCAAAGGAGTGGAATGTTACGAACAATTTGGATTGTTGTCCAAGTGAAGGAGAATGTAATGTATCAATCTTGTCGTGTTCGGGTACAAAGGAATTTCCATCACTGATTTTAGAGTATTGGTTACAGTCTTCAAATTTTCCATTCTGGAATTTTTGTGCAATTATGATTATTATGGATGTTGCAAATCATACTATTGATTCTATTTTTTTCCATTCTCACTGCATAGAGCTAGGAGTAAATCCATGACCCCAATTGCAAGTAACTTTTGTAGGTATATTGTTATTATTCTTAATTCAGAAGCTTTTTTCAGATGGAAATTTATCCGATAATGAATGCTTATAGTTTTTCCATTCAAAATTATTGGGTCTTATTATATAATGATCATTTAAAATATTTCTTGAGCTATTGGAAATATAGATGAAAGTGGTCATGTGTTTAACATTTAGGGTACCATTTTCTCGCTCTTAATAGAAATTATATTTATAATGTAGCTATTTGGTGGAAAAGTGTAATATCAAGAGATATTTTCCACAATGTTTTTATTTGGGTAGTAAAGTTTGAGATGAAGTTTTCCCATAGATAAAATTTATCCCTTAGTTTCTTTTATGCTTCACTTCTTGGGTATGCTTGCAGTTTCTTCGTATAAATTTTATTTGGAAAATATGCAATTCTCTACGTTATAGAGAATTTAAGTGGGTTTTTGCGTGTTAGTTATGAATTTTTATTTTATATTTCACAAATTTCTAAATATTTAATGATAAATTTTTCGAAGAAAATTTGAGTGGCGAGTTACATGTGGTATTTTCATGCACAATGCTATATATTGAAATTAAGGTTAACTAGTGACTGTGTAAACATATGAGATAATTGGTATATATTTGGAACATTTAAGAGTTTTATCGACAAAGAAAATGTTAGGTTATATAATAAACTTTTAGTAGATTGCAGTTAATCGTAGTGTTTACATTAATTAAAACTGCAATCCCAATTCTTGATATAATGACTTTGAAATGATATAATGCAATGTCTAGCTAACCCTTAAGGATGAGTTCAATATTTCCAAACCATACATGCTAAGAACTGAATGGATATAGATTTTTATCCTAGATAATCGCTTCCTTATTAGCTGCATCCATATGGCATTGTCCCTTTGTGAAATTGATGGTAATTTCGTTTGTGTTTCCCTAGTATCAATGACTGAAGGTAATCCTTGTTGAGGTCTATACATTCTCTTAAATTATATCTAGAAAAAAAAAAGGTAATTGGATTCAAAATTAAGTCCAAGAGAGAAAATTTTCTCAAACAAATGAGCTGAGGGAATGCAAGAAAAATCAATAAACATACCTACAACACATTTGTCACCATAAATTCTTCCATAAACAATCCCAAATGTGACCTCGAGATAATACTCGTGATATCCATTTTTCCCACTCCTCCTTTGGATTCTGGGCTTATAATTTCATCCATACCTTGCTCAGATGCTTGACTAGATTCCCCAGATCGATATAATTTTCTTTCTGAAAAACTCACTCTTATTTGGAATCCCCTCATTCCCTTTTATTTCAAATTCATAATACTTCCCACTGTTAATATAACCATCCTTCTTGGATTCCTTTTCCTCCTCGGGTTTCAAACCCCTATCCATCATGAACAATGGATCTTACAACCCAATACAAAACCCAAGTTGAGGATCCACACCTTTATCCTGACTTATGCAACAATAACTAAGAGATTATGAGCTCCAAGCCTCTCCCCAATTCTGAACAAAGAAGAGTAGTGTAAAATTAGTTGTTAAGAGGTCGATTTTATTTATTGATATATTTTTTCATTTTCCATATATATATATATATATATATATATATATATATTAATGTTGAAATGTGTATAAAATGTTATTTACTTTATAATTCTATAATTTTTTTTCTTTATTTTTATTTTATATTACATGTTATTAATTTATTAATTGGTTTTGTTTTTTTGTCTAATTAATATATATTAGATATAGTGACCTATCTTTAACATTCAAATTTTTTATAAAATTTTAATTACTTTATATTCATTATAAACATTCGATGTATTCTCTTTTTGCATGTCAACAATATTTTTTCCTTATGTAGATACATCAATCCATCGATGTCCTAAAGATGAACCACACTAACCTGTTCAAAACGTGTCAAATTGAGAAATTCCAATTTGATTGTCCTAAATATTCTCCTCATAAACATTATGGATCACAAAAGCTTTCACTCAGAGAATGTCGATTTTAGATTTTAGAGTAGCTGAAAATAATATTTTTAAGAGTTTGTCAATTGTTATGGTAGCTTATGTTTCCACTATTAAGGTTAATGTTTCTTTTCATTTCAGAGAAAGGAGGCCAATTGAAATATACGTTATACCTAATTATGTTTGAGGGCTAGAGAGTGATAATTTTTGCATCAGGGAACCAATAAAAACTGTATAATACGTCCCTAATATAAGAAAGTATGTTCATATAAGTGGGGAAAGGGTCCATGAGGTTTACATATAATGGGATATCCACTAGCCCTTAAGGAAGTGTAAAATGTCCTCAAGTATGTGAATAATTTTATCAATAAACTCAAGTAGTTGTAGGTAGCCCATTATTTTCGGCGAATTTCACTAAGATCTCAAAAATACCTTATTAGAAGCTAGTCATAGCTTAGTTTGAATTAGTCATTCATGTTAATCATGTTTAGTTGTATTACTATTATCTAGTCATATATTTTAACCTGGGACTAAATTACTCATTTATGTTAGTCATTTTTAGTTGTATCACTTAATATTGCTCATTTTTGTAGTATTTCACTTAGAAAAATTGTGGTGAATATGTTTTTTAGTCACCTAGTGACTAATTTATCATTTTCTTCTAGTGGTTGATACTTATAATGAATGAAATAAGGAATTTTTAGGTAGAAAATTAGGGATTAGGGAGAGTAATGCATAGGTCTTTGTGAAAATATTAATTCAAGGGGTTAAAGGATGTTGATTAATCGAGTTTGTAGGCCTTTTGATCAGATGTGAAAAAATAGGCTATAAAAAATTTCCCCCTAAAGTGCAAAGTCAGAAGTAACAACTCATGACTAAAGTGGTTTACTTTGTGAGAAGGTAAATATCAAGAACAATGGGTGAGATCATATTTCGTTACAATACATTTACCTGATGATATCATTCCCAATAGAGGAATACCCATGCTCAACACATAATATAATCATTGCATGTGCAATGATCAAAAGACATGACCACTAATGAGAAATGGTGGAGGCCTGACTGGATGAGTGTATTCATGATCATCAACATCATACATTATGATCTTGTATTAGTCCTGAAATCACAACTCAAATGGATTAAACTAGATCTAGGGCCTTCTAGATCATTCACACGACTGTCTAATATATGATTCTAACCATGTGAATGAATGATTACCAGCCAATGATGTAAGTCATTAAAAGACGCGAGAGAAACCACCAATGATGTTAATGGTTATCAAGGTGCTGCAATACAATCAATATGGTGTGAATGAATGATTTGAAGTCAAACACCACACACAATCTTTCTGTTGAAGGACAATGATGTAAACATGTCTCCGAGAGCGAGGAAACTTACCATTGATGTATGCAAGAAACAAGGTACCAAATGGTTGTTTCTAAGTCAACTTCCAGGATCATGATTTCATGTCGATTAGAAGCAACCCATTGTAGGAGGGCCTTGAAGTATCCCCCATCAATGACATGAAATGGGTATAATTATTTGAGACAAAATGATATTGATAAAGAACTAGATTAGGAATAGAATACATGGAATGAATGCTTAAGAGTATTGTATCATATATTCATTAAATTACTTCTCTTGAACACATAAGCAAAACTAAATGGTGTTGGAAGAATTGACCCAAAATAAAAAATCGAGGATTTGAAAACAATGTGATGAACCAAAAGAAAATAATATTTCCCAAATATGAAGTGGAAGAGTGTCGTGTTCAAGAGTGAATCGATGTCATTGACAAGTGGAGTACCCTATTTTCCCAATTTTGAAAACAATATTGGTGAGTTCCTCCTTATTTTTTAACAAGCTTGAGTAGGATAAAAAATGTTTCATCTGTAAGTTCATCCTTTATATGAATCCACCCGAGTATGTTTAATGAACCCTAAGAAGGAGTAGTTTCATCTCGTCATTTTGACATTTACATCATTGTTTGATGTTTTAACAAGCCCAACACAACATCTTTTTCATGTTTAGAGAGTTTGAAAAAGAGGCGAAAAAGAAAATTCTAGATGTTCCTTTTCGTAGATAGTCCCTTGAGTTGAAAAAGGGAGATAACGATACCTAAGATAGGCTCTTCGCCATGTTCAACTAAGTTATTAATTTTTTGTAAATAGTATATCTCAATCTTGAAAAGTGTTAAACTTATACTAAGTAAACATCTTTTCATTTACTTTAACGATTTCAAAAAGACAAGTGCTCGACAATATTTTCATATTTTGTGAGTTTGAAAAGATATGGAAAGGGACTCCTCCCAGAGGAATGAGTGGTAGAAAGGGTAGCAACTAGCTTCCTTCATGATGGAACTTCTTGAAACACATATATGTCAAGAGGTTGGCTAATAATAAAACTCATCGTAGTGGTTCCTCAAGAAAGGGTAAAACAACCAAGTGAAAGTGTATGATCGACCACGAAGATGGTGATGATGGAATGAGAAAAAAAGGGCTCATCTAGAAAAAATAGGTTGATAAAAATGGAAATCATGAGCGATAGGATGAGAATGGTTTCATTTTTACACAAACTTGAAACATGGGAAAAATATCGAAATTGGTTTCAATTTTACAAAGGCTTGAAATAGATAAAAACTATGCTTGAAATAAGTTTGCATGCCCCCAACATAATGACTGAATTCTAGGCACGTTCCACCAAACTTCATTTTATTCACCTAAGTAGACTACTATTTTCTAAAAGGTGGATGGAATGAATGTTCATTTACGATATGAAGTGAAAGACTTGAATGGAAATCTATGATATATAATCAAAGACTCGAATTCGAAGGGTATACCTGTTTCATTTTTTAACGAGTTTCACACATGAGAAAAAATTTGTTCATGGGGCCTTTCTTTAAATTTTTAATGAACTTCACGAAATAAAAGGAACTCTTCGACGAGGTCTTATTTCATTTTTTAACGATGTTATGAAACCAGCTCACAAAATAGAATAATAGAGAGATCAATGACATATAAATTAACCACTTCGAGGGGGAAACCTCATTTACATTACATAAATGAACATTTATTTCATGATACAAATGAGAAAAATATTTTCTATATATAGGAGTCCATGGGGTCACAATATAATCCTATCTGACGTAACAATAATAATGTAAGGGAGCAATACTAACAATAGTGGGCTATTATGGGCACAATAATAGAAATATGGGGACTACACGGGTAGAACAATAATAATAAAGGAGATACACTAACAACAATAAGGGATGACACTAGTAATATAGGGCCCTAACATGCCCCTCTCCTTCAAAAGGTTTTTGTCCTTAACGCTTGAGTATTTTTGGATGCTTCTGTATAAAATTCTCATCCTCCCATGCGGAATCTTTAGTGGGTTAGTTCTTCCACTTGATGATATAGTTTGAAATTGATTGACTTCATAGTTTTCGAGTTCTTGTTTCTGTCACTGCTTCATGTTCCAATATGATTTTTCCTTCTTCATCAAGTTTTACCATTATTTTTTGAACCATAATTTTTTCACCTATAGCCTGCAGTAAGCATGAAACATGGAAAACTCAGTGCACTTGGGAAGATGCAGGAATCTCTAATTTGAATGCCATAGTACCAATATTTTGCAACACCTTGTAAGGAGGACAGTACTTTGGCGATAAGTTATGATCCTTATTAGCTTGCTTTAGGGAAATTTGTTTGTATGGTTGTAGCCATAAAAATATTTAGTCGCCGACATGAAAACTTCTCTCTCTATGATGTTGATTTGAATTTTATTTAATTTTTTTTGTGCCAAATTTAGGTTATCCTTTGAGAGTTGGATAACTTTTTGTTGATTCTCAATGTGATCCTCCACTACTTGAACCTTAAAATTTTCTCTTAAATATGATGTGATGGATAGTGGATAATATCCATAAATTGCCATAAATGGGAACATTTTTGTTGTAGTGTGGAAGGAATTGTTATACCACCATTTAGCTAGAGGTAACCAATTGACACACTGTGTTTTTTTATCACGTACAAAGCAACGAAGATATCCTTACAAAAATTTGTTCACTATCTCAGTTTTTCCATCGGCTTGAGGATGATAAGATGAGCTATGAGTTAGTTGAGTACCTAAAAAAGAAAATAATTTCGTCCAAAAATTTCCATTGGAAATGAGATCTCTATTGCTTACAATAATCTTTGGGTTTCCATGTAGGTTTTTTGAATTGTTTCAGTAAATTCAGTAGCAGCTGTACTCAATTTAAATGGATGAGATAATGAACATAAGTGCACATACCTGGTAAGTCTATCAACTACCACCGTGATGATACTATTTGCTTCAGACTTAGGTAAGCCTGTGATAAAATCCATTGAAACCTTCTCCCAACATTGACATGGAATGGATAAAGGTTGTGGCAATCCCAGGGTCCTATTTGTCTCAACGTTATTTTTCTGGAAAACCAAACATTCTGCCATAAAATTTCTTTTAGTTGGGAATTATTACAAATATATAAACAATCCCTATACCATTAGAAATCATTTTTCCAACTAAATGTATCATATGTACCGGGATATTGATATAACTTTTGAATGAGTGTCCATACTTCATCATTTTTCCATTCCTCCCATGTTTTGATTTTCCAATCTGGTTGGATAATAAAAGTGGCACAAAGAAATTATTCCACATCCTTATCCTTTCTTCAGATTTCATCTGTAACAACATTTCAGTTCCCTTTTTTGTAGATGATTTCAAAGTCATGAACCAAAATATTTGTGACCCATTTTTTTCTCTTCTGAAGATAGTTTTTTCCCAAAAACTATTTAAGAATATCATGATCACTATTTACCTTGAAGTGTCTTCCCATTAGGTAAGGTTACCATTTCTTTAGTTCATGTAGTATTTCAAACATTTCCTTCTGATAAATAGATTTCTGTAAATAGTTTCCTTTGATTGGATAGATTTCAAAAGAATGGGTCTTCCTTATTGCATTAAAAAAACACCAATTCCATTTCCTGGGGCATCACATTCCACAATATATATATATATATATATATATATATATATATATTTAAAGTTTTGCGTAGCTACGACGAGTGCTTGGCACATTCATCGATAATGTTTTTATAGGTGCTTGTATTATTCCATAATTATTAGAAAACTTGTGATAATAACCTACTAACCCGAGAAATCTTTGCAAATTATTTATGGTTGTAAGGAATTTCCCTTACTTAATGGCTTTAATATTGTTAGGGTCTACCTTAGCAGCCTCCTAAGATACAATATGACCCAAATATTCCACCTCTTGTACTCCAAAGAAAAATTTGGAGGTTTTTTCATATAATTGTTTCTCCTCCAATAGTTTGAGAACCATATCAACATGTTTAACAATATCCTTCCAAGACCTATTGTAAATTAGTATATCATTAGAAAATACTAACACGATTTTTCTAATGGTTTGAAAATGGAATTCATTAACCCTTGAATGTAGAAAGTGCATTGGTAGGGCCAAAAGGAATTACCAAAAATTCATAATTATCCTCATGAGTTCAAAATATTTTTTTCAAAATGTATTTATTCGTCATTCTAATTTGATGATATCCTGAATAGAGATCCAACTTGGTGAAATAAATTGCTCCATGTAATTCATCAATCAAAGGATTGGGAAATTTATCTCTAATAGAACACTTATTGAGCTCCATATAATCTGAAAACATGCACCATGATCCATCCTTCTTGTGCACCAATAATACTTGAGCAGATAAAGAACTTTGACTAGGTCGAATTATATGAGCCTCTAGCATTTCTGCTATCATACGTTCAATATTTCTCCTTTGGACATAAGGATATCTGTAAGGCCTGATGTCTAGAGGAACACTTCCTGGAATAAAATGAATAGAGTGATCATGATCACAAATAGGTGGTGGTCCTTTCCGAGTTTCAAACACCTTGGAATGATTGACAAAGACATTTTGGAGACCTGGAGAAATAGATGATTTTGGTGTTGGAATCTATAATGAGCATAATTGTTCAACTATGAATCATTCTTTCTTAAGAATCTTTGTCATGACATTAGAGCTTATTATATTTCTCGACTTCACTGTGATAGCCCACAATTCAACTTCTTTTCCTTTCGAAAAAAAATTGAGGAAAATTTCTTGAAAATTAAAATCTACTCTCCCCACTGATTCTAACCATTGTACTCATATTACAAAATCAGAATTACCCATTGGAATGGAAAGAACTGGATTATTCAATACATATTCCCACATGTTTAACTTGATATTATGGAAATTTCTAGAGAAATTTCTAGTTCCTCCATTGGCCACAATCACTTGACACTTTGGCACTGGGTATATGAAGCAATTCAATTCCTTGGCTACCTTGCAATGAATAAAATTATGGGTACTACCCAAATCCATAAGAACTATTACATTTTTATTCTTTATATGTTCTTCTATCTTTAGAGTTCGAGGAGTGGTAACTCCTTCTAATGCATTACAGGATATGTTCGGATTCATTTCTTCATCCTCTATGGTTGGTTCCTAGTGTATATCCTATTCTTTTGAAGCTTCTTGTTCATTTTATTCCTCCTCTTTACAATCTATGTAAAATAATTTCTTCTCAATGCACTTATTATCTTTAGTGTATTTGTTATCCAAACTATATAAAATCCCATTTTCTCTTTTTTATTTCAATTTTTGTGGTATCAACCTTGTAGGTTGTGGAAGTATAGGAGTAGAAAAAATTTCATCTTTATAGTTATGAGGGCTAAGTTTACTTGTTGACATAATTTTGATTTCAATTTTTCCTACCAACCTTAATGCCTTCACCGTTGTATCATGTTCCCAAAGGTGAACCTCATGTTGGATGTTATCCTTTAGAGTCCCTTTGAAGACATCAATCCTATGTTCCTTTGGAGTATTATTTACCCTTATATTCAATTTTTGGAAGTCATCAGTGTGCTCCATCATTGAAACCTTTTGTTTGATATTTATCAACTAGATAAAGAAGGTATTTCTCTTTGTTTCCTCATAATGCTCCATCATTTCCTCCATAAAAATTTACCAAGTGACCAGTGGTTTATGAGAGCAAAGCCATCATTATCATACAAACTGATTTTTTTCTAAATATAAAGTTGAAATGTGTACCTTTTGTGTGTTTTACATATTATGGAGCTCAAAGTATTACTCCATTTGTAGTATCCAAGTTATCAAATCCTGGCCATCAAACTTCCTCATATCTATCTTTGGAATATGTTGGGTCTTAATTCCAAAAGTAGAGTCTATGAAATAATGATTAAAATTTCTTTTGATCTCAACATGAGTTTCCTCGACTACCTTTTCGCCATTAGGAATCTTTTCTTGTAGAAACATTGCCAAACTTTCCTTCAAAATTTCCATGTATTTCTTCAAACATTCCATGTTTCCTTCTATACCATTGATCTTAGCTTCGATGCCATCCTTCTTAGTTTCCATGCCATCCATCTTAGCTTTCACGCCTTTCTTTAAACCATTCATCTTAGCTTCCATTTATTTCTTCAAACCATACATCTTAGCTTCCATTTCATTTTTTGTTACTCTTTGTGAGAGAGAAATTTGTTTCACTTGGTATTATAATTTTCATATTGCACTTCTTCCTCTTCATGAGTCATAATAGAGCCTTCTGAGGGCTTAATGGTTGTTGAATTATTTTTAGGGTTAATATTATAATTTTATGAAACCAACACCATAAATAGAAGAAAAGAGAGATCAAGGACTTATAAATAAGCCAATTCGAGGAGGAAACCTCCTTTACATTACATAAATGAATAATTCTTGGATGATACAAATCATAAAACCTCCTTCTATATATAAGAGTCCATAGGGTCAGAACATAATCCTACCCAACCTAACACTAATAGTGTAAGGGCACAATAATAACAATATTGGGGTTACAGGGGTACAACAATAACAACAAGAGGGCTACAATAATAACAATAAGTGACTACACTAGTAATACAGGGACCTAACATGCCCCTCTCCTTCATAAAAGTGTTGTCGTCAATGCTTGAGTAGCTTTGGGTACTTCTATATAAAATTCTCATCCTCCCATGTAGAATCTTCAATGGGTAAGTTCTTCCACTTTATGAGAGTCTATGAAATTGATTGATTTCGTAGCTGTCGAGTTCTTGTTTAAGTGACTACTTCAGGTTCCAATATTATTTTTCCTTCCTCATCAAGTTCTTGGAATATTGTTTGAACTAGAATTGTTTCACTTATAACCTTCTTTAAGCATGAAACATGTAAAACCGGATGCACTTGCAAAGAAATAGGAAGCTTCAATTTGTATGCCATAGTACCAATATTTTGGAACACCCTCTAAGGACCATAGTACTTTGGCGTTAATTTTTTATCCTTCTTAGCTTGCTTGAGGGACATTTTTTTGTATCATTGTAGCCGTAAAAATACGCAGTCTCCTACATCAAAACTTATGTCGCTGTGATGTTCATCTGCTTGTTTCATTCGATTTTGTGCCAAATTTAGGTTATCCTTTAAGAGTTGGAGAAATTCTTATTGATTCTTGATGTGATCTTCCACTCCTTGAAATTTATAATTTTCTCTTAAAGATGATGTGATGGACAGTGGGTGATATCCATAATGGTCTGTAAATGGGGTAATTTTCTCTACAGTATCGAAGGAAGTGTTATACCACCATTTAACGAGAGGTAAATGTTTTAGTGTGTTTGGTGCAGGTATGTATGAAATCACACCAACTTAAGGGGTGTGTTCTACCCACTTATGTTATTCGTAACAGGAAAAAAAGGAAGTGGAGTCAATTAGGTTAGTGGAACAAGCTAGAATCAATAAGCATGCTAGATAGAGAAATAGCATACATATATAAACTAAAAACTAAAAAAAAAAAACATGAGCTCTGAAAATATTCAAACGACAAAAATAATATGAACAGTGACTCTAGGCCGCTGTTATTGAGCACTGGTAGTAATAAGAGTGAAATTTTACCCTCTTGCCAAAGGCCCCTAGACAATGGTTCTAGGTCCCAATGTAAGGATGTTTTTATCCCAAGCTTCCATCGGTGCAGTCTCCCTCTCTCTCTACTATGTTGGATTGAACTTGTTGGATGGCCAACAATTGATTCCCCTTTATCTTCAGCTCCGACTTACACACTGCTAGTATTTCATGGCAAATTATGGGCAACATAACAATGTGTTCACCAATTCTTCATCTCATGGTGGCCTTATATAGGATATTTCCAATCCTCCCTTACCTCTCTTGGTACATGGAGGATGGTGACCCAAGAGAGGGGTACGATTCCTTTGTGTGCTCCAAATATTCCATTGTGTACTCACATAGTGTCTAAGGAGGCATTGGTGGTTGTCCTTAGGTGGCTTCAAGAAAGGCATCACTTGTCCTTTTCTTTGTGTGGTCCCAGATAGTGACATTTCGCCACTCCCAGGATTGCTCACATATCGTTCAAAAATTCACACTTAAGGCGCTCTTCACGAAGGATTATGTGCTCAAATAACATTTAAGACTAGTTAAAATTTGATTTTCCTCAGACCTTAGAGATTTTTAAGTACTTTCTAGATTCTGTAATGTCTTCCTGCCCTCTAAGTCCTTTTTCCTGACATTAATTAATTTTTTCTTCTGCTGTATGATTTTCTAGTGTTAATAGTAACCACTTGACCCATTGTGTTTGTTTATCAGATACAAAACAACGAAGATATCCTTCCAAAAATTTATTCACAATCTCAGTTTGACAATCGGATTAAGGACAATAAGTTTAGCTATGAGCTAGTTGAGTACCTGCTGTACTGTAAAAAAACCCTCCCCATTTCTAAATTTTTATATTAAATTTCAATAAGTAATAGGTCCCCTTTTCTTTTTAGACAGGAGTAAAACTTTGAGGAAATCCAATTATCATAGAAAAAAAACAAAAAGATTCATTGTTAAAAGCATACAAAACCATCAATTGCACATTCTTTATCCCAAATAAAAATCGACCAATGCAATATCAAAATAATTCTGATCCAATCATTCATAAGACTTATATTGCATCAGCACAAAGTCTAAATGTTTTCCTTTCAAAAATTCTGATGCGATAAAGTAAATCACAAATCGCAAACCGGAGGGGTGTTATATCTTTATATCTTCTTTACAAAGCTCCGATGTGATGAGACTTCTCGGTAATCACATTTCAGATAAGTCATACTCCATTAGGTCTATTTGAGAAACTACGATGCGATGTAATTTCAATCGTAGTCACATTTCGATGAAACAATATCACAATTTCTTGTTTTATAAAATTCCTGACACGATGGACCCCACTACAATCGCAATTACATTTTAGGAAATTCACATTACAACACAATGCCATTGGAAAGATCTGACGTGATAAACCATTCATTATCATCAATTTCTATTCATATTTCGCACATATCATTCATCGGAAAATCGCAATCAGAAGTTCCAAAAGGTAATTTATTACATCAAGATTTTGACATTGCCGATCCCTGATGTACAAACATCATTAATTGGAAATCAAATGAATTATGACAAGAATTTCAAATATGAATCTTTGAATTTGACTTCTCTTAAAGGCATTCAATTTTGATACGGAGATAATCAATTTAGAATCATGAATAAAATCCTTCGCAAAATTTTTCTTAAACAATGTATTTTTTTTAACGATGTTTATTCTAACTCAATTTCTTCCCCCTTCTAAGAGGATTTTCTCATTTTTAGATCTGTAGAACAACAATTCCGCTTATCCGCAGAACTGTCGAGACAATACCACAAAGAAAAAATGTCAAAAAATCTTAAGAAATCGAGAGTTGCTGCCATCACAAAGGTTACAATCATGCCAAAGGAAAATCCAGTCAAAATAAAGCTAATTTTGGATACTACATGGCAGGGTCTCGGAAAGATTTCCTCCGAAGAAGTTTATAACTTTCTTGAAGAAGAAAACCCTACAATTATAGAAGTAAAAGTGACGGTGCTAGATGAAGAATCAGATTCAGATAGTCCCCTTAAAGAACTAGAAAACTCTTTTCTCCTTAGAATTGCAGCTCACACAAATGTATTTCCATACTGTGATCTAATACGATGGGTAATAGAAAACAAAACCATCACAGACAGAACATTTTTCACAGTTGGAGGAAAGATGTTTGGATCCTTTAGAGCCAAAGACATCAAGGCAATATATCATCTGCCAAAACCTCAGAACACCTACAACAAAGCCTTCATAGAGGATTTCGGTTCAAGCAGTGAAATAGAATCAAACCCTATTAAGCAATGGAGACAAGCTCCAAACAAACGTAAGCATGAGACCTCAAGTATGTATTTTGTAGAGTCTGTCGCACCTTCATATTGCTATGTTGCTGCCATGATGTGCAGACTATTTGAGAGTGATAATTTTGCAAGGTTTTCTATTCAAATGGTACCCCTGATTGAGGCCACTGTAGGTTCCGTTATTATGGATTTTTCAGTCATTCTATCTGATAAAGTAGCAAATAAAATTCTAGATTATAGAAGAAATAAGCATACTGGAACTACACCCTCATTTCATTTCTGTGCTTACATTTTAGATGCTTTATGATTTAATTCTGAGTTTCCTATTTTGGGATGGAAATGGACTCCTCAGGATGCTACACCTATACACATATATCATAAATATTTGTGGAAATCCCATTTCAAGAACCACGTATACAGAGTTTTCCATGGCTACATGTTGCTCATTTATCAAGCTATTTTTAACCAACCCCGTCCTTGACTCTCAGATAAGGAAAAACTTGATTTAACCCTAATCGGTAGTTGGTTCAGGGAAGAAAAGTTGACCTATATCAAGGTATTTGGAAGCATTGTTGAACCTCACATCTTGCCCTTATATGTCCTGATAAACTATTGGCTCAAGAAATAGCTTACCAGTTGACCGAAAAGGGAATGTCCAGAATTTTAAAGAATTCTAAAAAATTGATGTGGCCTACATGTCCTTTCCAATGTGGAACTTATAACCTCAATGATTTCAAGCATGTAGAAAAAGAATCCCTTAAGATAAAAGAACTCAAGCTTGCAACTGTTCCCACTAGGCAATATGATCCAAATGAAGTTGCCTTCAACTTCACATTCATGGTACAGATTGCTAAATTTGAGCATGAAACTGATGATTTTGCTGACCTATTTGTCTCAATTGAGAAATTTTCACAGGTTTATGATTCAACTAAAGAAATGTTTCAAATAGAGGACATGAATAAGTTTTTATAGTTTAGAATAAAAATACTACTTACAGTTCACCTCGACCATTTAAAGACTACTTTACAAGAAAAAGAGAGTACTGAAATAGAACAAAACATAGAGGATATAGGCAGAAAAATTGTTGTACAGACAGAGAAAGAAGATACAAACAGCAAGCCTGATGATCAACTTGAAAAAGAGAAGACCAGTGAGAAAGAGGGAGATTCTGTTGAAACCAATATTAATGAACAATTTTTAAAAGAATATGAACAATTTTCTCAACATATAGGAGGCCAAGGCAATTTTGAAATTAATAACATTGACTGTCAAGATATTGAGATCATTCCTGAAGACCCATATGAAGAAATTTTACTAAAATTTGAAGGCATACCCCCCCTAGATGTGTTTCACAGCCCTAAGCATAGATTTGTAGGAAGAAAACAAAGAAAGAGAAGGATGATTTATCAAGGACCACTTTTAACTCCCCAGGTTGAACTAATGAATGTTGTTTGGAAACACTCTGAAGTAGATCCTTAAGAGGATCTAACCAAAATATCCCAGAATGTAGGGGATTATAGTGCAGACACAATGGATAAATCTAATGAGGTTACTAAACTGGTAAAAAAAAAGGACTTGTAGATAGCATTGTTAGAAGTAAGAAAAAAAAATGATCAACAAAGGATATCACAGTTAGAGCAGCAACTTGAAGAACAGAGACTGAGAATTAAGAAACTAGAAGAAAAAATTAACATTGAAAAGCAAAAGCTTGATGAACAAGATTTAAACAAACAACATTACTTGTCCCAGGAAGTAACAAAATTGTAGACATTGCTACAAAATGAGAAAACTGCCAAGGAAGAGCAAAGTATAATATTTCAAGCAAAAATGGATAAATTCAAATATTATCCTAAACTGGACCAGTTCAAAATAGAAGCCCTTGAAATGAGTAAGTTGTTATCTCAACAATTGGATGATCTATGCCAGAAAATATCACAAGCTAAACACCTCAATTAAATAACATCATCCCTCATCAACAAAGCAGTCAATACAAGATTAGAATTTGAAAGCGCCGATGAGAAGATTTCAGAATATATCACATGGTATGAAACATAACAGAGTAAAATTGAAAATCTTCCTAGAATTGAAGCATCACATAAATAAATTCTATTTGCTGAGTGGGAAAATCAAATGATTAAGGAAAAACATGCTACTTCTAGAGCAAGGACTATAATGAATAATTTGACACAGCTGGTTAATGATAGTCTATATGTAGCAAATTTAATCTTAGATTGCAGTCCAGGAAAGATGCTGAAGGTCAAAGAAATAGATAAAAGGTGGAAACAGGAATTAATCAATAAAGATCAAAATATCAATAAAGCACAGGGAATTACATGGGATGACTTATGGTCCCATTTGATCAAGCCATACAGTCAGCAAATGGAAAAAATGTCTTTACAGTGCCATCAATTATATCATCTCGGAACTTTATGATGCCACATACACCGGTCAAATACATTCTTGGCTGAGTCACCCAACTGAAGTGAAAGAAATCCTCAAAATCTACCATCTTCACACATTAGATATTATGGAAATCCAATGAACCTGTTTTATTGAAAATCACAAATTTTTTTAGCAATAGTTTTAGTTAATTTGTTTTTTGAAATTCCTATTTAAAGCCCTTTCAATAATTTTATAAGGGGTCCTAAATTTGTAATATTTTAGGCTTGGATAATACATTTCTGTACTCCTTAACTATCTTATTATTATAGAAGGATCACATCCTGGGATTTTGTGGTGAATTGTTTTTTAGAGTTTCATTTCTGTACCTTGAAGATTGTTCTAAGTTAAAGAGCAGGATCAGAATATCAAATTGCATCAGGAAAATTTCAAATGTATCTGGTATTTATAACGATTATGTTTTATTCTCTTTATGTGATGAAATACTCTCATTGAAATTTGTTATCATTTATATATAATTTCTTCTCAAATATTTCTTTATCCTATCATTTCCAAAGATACAAGAATATCATCTTTCATAGTGTGTGTAAATGATATAAATTTATGAATGCGACGTGCTATTATAACTCTGTTTAATTTATTAAATAGAGTTATCATTATATTATAATTCATCTTTCTTTTAAGTAAATAATACATTTTCATGGTTATTTGTTTAAATGAAATAATCTTTAAGTCGTATTCATATTTAATACCCGAGTTAGTTTTAGATTTATTTGTAAGTCATAAATTAAGTTAGACATATTATCTTAATTAGTTAGTTTCATTATCCACTTGCACAAACACCCTATCACAAATCCATTAATTATTAGGAAACTGGTCCTATAAATCTAGCCAGAGCTACCATCCTAAATAGAGAAGGAGTTGTTCTAAGGTCCAGACCAGGTGGTTTTCCCCCAATGCTTGAAGCAACAATTTTTGGGGCTTCAAAATTTTCGGTGCTAGAAGGAGGGCCTAAGCTACGAATTGCAAGAAAATCGAAATCTACAGGCCATTCCAAGAGCAATTCACCCTCATCATCTTCTTCAATTTCTTCTACATCTCAAATCTCTAGAGAAGAAATTCAGAAGAACATTAATACACCCACTACCAAAGCTTTTGATATATCAGACAATCAACCTCCTAAGTCCCCTGAAGTACAAGCTTTAATTCATAAACTCAAAGGGTTCTCATTATCTTTAGAAGAGTCTGAATTATCTGAAGGTAGTGTTACTTCACAATTCATATCCTCAAAACCTCTTACTAGGTCACAAAGTGAAAAACTTGGTATTATTCAAAAGGAATTTCCTTTACCTAGTCTAGTTAAAACCAGAAAAACAACATCAGAATCAGATAGTGATATTATTTCCTCATCACAAACTCACTCATCTACTTCCCAAATTCAAACCCAGAAGAGTACAATTATCCCAACAACATCTACTCAAACAACAATTGTCTCTTCAAGTCCGTCAACCGTTATCACAACAATGGCACAAAGACCATGGAGTAGTCCAGGAGTTGTTGCAATGCCTACACCTTTACATCCATTACCAGATCATCCTAAAAAATGGGTGCCAAAATTTCGTCCTGACCTTGGCATACAAGCAAAAAAACACATTAATAACTTTATGCTGTCTGTAAATTTACATGCAGTAGAACATGAAGATGTTGTGGTCAAATTATTCCCTTATAATTTGCAAGGGGCAGTAGGATCTTGGTATTTTTTATTACCATCAGGATCTATTACAAGTTGGGATATGTTCCAGGAACATTTCTTAAACAAATTTGGAGATGATAGATGAATAGCGACTTTAATCAATGATCTCTCCAACTTGAGAGCAGAATCTAGAGAACCCATCAAATATTTTAATTTTTTATTTAACAAATCTTTGAATAAAATTCCTACAACATGAAAACCCAGTGAGCAAGTCTGAAGTGAATTGTATATAACAACTTTGCCTTTAAATATAGCTATCTTTGTATATAGAGCTTCTAAACCTACCTTAGATGAAAAACATCAAAGAAGCAATTGCAGTAGAAAGACGGATTATTTCTTTAGATAGAAAGAATGTTAATGAGGAAATAAAATCCAAAAAATTTAGTTTCAAGGATGATTCAAAAAATAAAACACCTATGGATCCATATGATATGGAAGGCTTACTGAGAAAGTCTTGAAGACTATTTCCAATGAAATGGTCGAAATTAAAAAACAAGTAGCAGAAACTTCCACCAATAGACCCTTTAGAAAATTCAAAAGAAGTCAGACAACTGAATCCAAACCACTCCTTTGCCTACTCAAAATCAACCATCATCTACTAATCCTCCTACAACAACATCTAACACTCCGGTGGTGTCTGATTCTATGGATTATAAAATTATTGAAGACATGAAAAAGACCATAGAAAATACTTCTTTAAATGAACTCAGAAAACTCAAGCATCAACAAAAGCTGTTGTTGAAAGAATTAAATGCAAATCCTCTTTCTCCTCTACCAAATGGTGTAATTTCCAAAGCAGCTAAAGGATCAGGTAAGCCACCAGATAAAGAAGATGCTACTGATACTGTTCTTATTGGAGATAGATCTAATTCTCAGACACCTCCTTTTATCTTGACTTATGAGATATATAACAAGAATTTACATAACTGCTTGATAGATTCAGGAGCAGCATCAAATATAATTCCTACTCCAGTTTGCTCAAAATTAAACATTTAACCCCAAAAATCTGAAGTTCATATTGTTCAATTAGATTTCACTAAAGTACAAGTTGTGGGAGAAATTAATTCAATCACTATTAGGTTAACCTCTAATCCTAGGATAGTCCAGAGAATTGACATTCTGATTACAGATATTCTTGATTTTTATGGATTAGTGTTGAGCAGGGATTGGTCTGCAAAAATTAATGGTGATATCGCTACTGATTATTCTCACATGTGGCTTCCCCACAAAGGGAAACCGAATAAAATCAAAGTCGAGCAAGAAAAATACATGCTGCATACTGTAACAGAATTTGAACAAGAAAATCAACCTGTAGCTTTTAATAACAACATTCTCGGAGGTTATTCTGCTAAATCATTCCTTGGAAATTTCACGACACCTAAATCACCTTTTTTCTGTAAATAATTTTACTTCGCAAATTGAAATTTTTTCACAAACCGATTCCTCAAGATGCGTTAATATTTCTAATCAATATGTAAATAAACCTGTAGATAAGTCTTTATTTTGGTCTTTGTATTTTGATGGATCAAAATCCGATAATGGCATAGGAGCAGGATTTAGCTGATCCAGAAGGAGAAAAAACTATGCTTTCATGTAGACTAGAATTTGAGTGTACAAACAACACTACAGAATATGAAGCCCTGATCCAAGAGCTTTATAAAGCAATAAGATTTAGTGTTAAATACCTAGAAGTATATGGTGATTTTGAAATTGTGATGAGACAGGTAAAGAACACTATCCATTGGCTTTTAGGTCATCTTAAACATTATTAATCTCTTGTTCAAGATCTTACCACTCAATTTTTGGAATTCAATATCTCATCTATCCCTAGAACTCAGAATTAGCTAATGTTGCTTCCAAGCTTTTTCTAGCTGAAAATTATAGTCCAGATAGGTTTTCAGTTGAATTAAATTTTTGACCTTATGTACTGGATAATATCACCAATTGGAGAGTATTCTATCATGATGAAGATATCCTAAATTTCCTGACTTCAAACAAATCTTATGATGACAAAATAATTGATGAAAGTGATCATGATCTTTAAAACACATCAAAAGACAATGAAAATCCTATTCCCAAATATGTAGTTAAACTTGAAGATCTATGTGATATCAAAGATAGATTCAAAAATGTTACCAATGCCAAACTTCAAAGTTGTACTTTGATACAAGGTCTAAACCAAAAAATGTTAATTTAGGACTCGAGTTAACTTGAGAGGAAAGGATCGCTTTCATAAAGCTTCTGAATAAGTACAAAAATGTCTTTTCTTGGAATTATGAAGATTTGAAAACTTATGATACATCTCTCATTCAACATACAATTCCAATGCTTTCTGATGCAAAACCAGTACAACAGAAGTTAAGAAAAATTCATCCCAATCTGGAAAGTGAAATCAAGATAGAATTGAATAAAATTTTGAAGGTGAAAATTATTTTTCCTGTAAGACATTCCAGTTGGGTCTCAAACATGGTGCTTGTCAGGAAGAAGAATGGAGATATTAGGATCTGTATTTATTTTAGAAATCTAAACAACGCATGTCAAAAGTATAACTTCCCATTACCAACAATAGAACAAATACTTCAAAGAGTAGCTGGTTATGAACTAATTTCTTGTATTTTTTTTTTTCAGGTTATAACCAAATATTGGTACATCTGAATGATAGACTGAAAACTACCTTCAGAACCAAGTGGGGAACATATGCCTACCAAAAAATGCCTTTTGGTTTGATAAATGCAGGAGCTAATTTCTAGATAGCCATGGATATAGCATTCAAGGGTTTGATTAATAGATTAGTTGTTATCTATCTTGATGACATAACCGTATTTTCAAATAAAAGAGATAATCATCTGCATGATTTGAAACAGGTATTTGAACAATGTAGAAAGTTTGGCATTTCTTTAAATCCAAAGAAATATTTATTTTCTCTAAATGAAGGAAATCTCTTAGGATTTGTTGTGTCTAAAGATGGCATATATATAGACCCTGATAGAGTAAATGAAATTTTTGATATTTTCTTACCACATAATAATAAATCCGTGCAATCCTTTTTGGGACAGATCAATTTTGTGAAGAGATTTATTCCTGATTTTTCTCAAATAGTTTTACCTTTGCAGAATGTGATTAAGAAAATTTCAGTTTTCAAATGGGGACATAAAGAAAAAGAAGCCTTCGATTCAATCAAACAGGCAATCAATTATGCACCTACATTGAATACCCACGATTTTTCTAATCATTTCATTTTGTATACTTTGGCTACTGAAACATCCTATGCTGTTGTTTTGACACAACCCAATGATCAACAAGCAGAAGCATTGATCTCCTTCTTTTGTTCAAATATGCAAGGAGCCGAACTTCAATACTCTGATGTAGAAAAAAAAGCCTTTGCTGTGTTTAAATCAATCAAACATTTTAAACCATTTTTCCTAAAGACACATATGAAAATTATTTTCCAATTTTCTGCAGTGAAACAATCATTAGTACAAAAGGAAGTAGGAGAAAAAAGAGTTAACTCGGTAACAACTTTACAAGAATATGATATTGATATTAAGCCAGCCATAATTGTTAGAGGACAAGGTTTTTGCAGATTGTTCGCAGGAGCTTCCAACATACCAGAACATCAAGATCAAGATAATATTATTCAAGTAAATCAGATAAGTGTTATATATTGTGAATCTCAATATGTTGATCTGATTTTTTATTTGAAAAATGGGTACACTCCTTCTAATCTCAGCTATAAAAAAAAATGCACTTTAAGAGTAAAAGCCAAACACTTCAAAATCATTGATGATGTGTTATTTAGAAGAAATTATGATTCCATTTTACTATGATGTCATGAAAAAACTGAAGCACACAAGGTATTGTAAGAATTACATAATGGACCAGTAGGTGGACATTTTGGAGGAGATACTACATCTCACAAAATAACCCATGCTGGTTACTATTGGCCCACCTTGTTCAAAGATGCACATGACTATGTAAGGAAATGCAAGACTTTTCAAACTGCTAGTGGAAGAAAAAGGAAAACAACCTTTGCTTTACAGCCAGTAAACATTGAGCAACCATTCGAATAATGGGGTCTTGATATTATTGGAGAAATTGTTCCACATTCTTCTAAGCAACACGGATACATCATTACAGCAACAGATTACTTTACAAAGTGGGTAGAAGAAATTCATTTAAAGGTATCCAATTCTGATGCAATCATTGAATTCATTGATTAATTCATCATTACCAGGTTTGGTGTACCTAATTCCCTTGTTTTTGACAATCCATCTCATTTTTCTAGAAATAGTATAATGGAATTTGCAATAAAAAGAGGTTTCAAATTGAAATATTTAGCAAATTATTATCCACGAGGTAATGGTTTAGCTGAATCAACTAATAAAAATATCATCGAAATCATCAAAATAACAATTGATCAGAGTCAAAAGAATTGGGTTAAGTCTTTAATTTTTGCACTATGGGTTGATTGCATAACTCACAAGGCTTCAATAGGTACTTCACCTTTTAGTCTAGTTTATGGAAAAGAAGCTGTAATACTGTCAAACATAGTACTTCCATCTCTAGCCATAGCTCAATTCATTGAAGAGAATTTTTCATAATCTATTCAATTAAGATTTGATCAAATTCTTAAATTAGAAGAAGATAGAGAGAAAGATAAAATTGTTCATACCAAACATCAACAATTTATAAAATCTTCTTTTGATTCAAGTTCTGCAGGATCCAAAACTTTGCAAATTGGTGATCTTGTTTTGAAATGGGACAAAGCACATGAAGGTAAGGGTAAGCATAACAAATTTCAAAATATGTGGCTTGTACCATATCATATTGTCGAAAAGATAGGCTCATCATCATTCCTATTGCAAGATTTAACAGGAAAGATAATCTCTTCATGTGAATGGCCTTATTTTGAAAAAAATATTTTCTTAAGAAGGAATCCCCTTCTTACCTGTACATATTCCATTATGAAAGTTTGTTTGTTAAATAAATAAGTTTGCTAATAGTCTTTAATTCACTTTTTACTATTTGAAAATATCTTTAAAAAAATATTGTAAATACTTATTTATGTAAATAATAATTTTTAAGAAAATGATTGCAGTTTTGAATAGTTAAAATAGAATATTAAACTTTGAAAATCTATTTAAACATTTGCAAAATCTTCTGAAACCTTGAAAATATTGTAAATCATTATAATTTTTTTAAGCAAAGAAAGGTTATCCATAAAAAGTAAATACTTTTCCAATTTTGGCACTTAAAACTCTAAAATATTGTCATCCATTGACTCCTAAGGAGAAAATCATTCACCCCATCCATTAAGGTTATGATTTTTTAGAATGTAATTCTAAGGAATTATCTTTCTAATACTAAGAGATAAGAGGTCTCATCATGAGCCTGCTTACCATGATCATAAGAAGTAATTAAACTGACATTACCACCATTGCATACCAAAACAGGGTAATGACTTTTAAACATAAGACAAGGGGTCTCATCACGAGCTAGCTTGTTCAGTTTAGTTACAACTTGTGAGTGGCATTGTTATGAACTAGCTACCAAACCAGAACAATGGCTTTTAAATTAAAAGAAAAAGAGAAAACACAAGATAGTATATCTTATGAATTTATCTTTTAAAGAGTCATGCTCTTAGATGGATGGGACAATGAATGACCAATGGTTAATAGGTAACCCTGTCGAGACTATGAGCGTTTGTAGGCAGCAGAGGCAGTGCCTATGACAATAGAGTAAATCACAAAGCTAAGAACTGAGAGGCCCCCTACTTTATCTTTATCAACCAATCAAAGCTTGATAAAACCAAAAAATTGTTTTTATTTTTGAGGAATTAAAAGAGATTGTAAGTGATTCTTATTCTTTTTTAGAGTTACATTTTATTTAAATTTTTCTAAGACAGTTTTCATTATCTTTAAAACTTTTTACTTACTAAAAGTATAGTGTTCATTTTATTTTTTCAGAGATAACTGTTTCTTCCAGTGAATTGCCAATTGTTTTACTGTACAACAACCCTCCCCATTTCTAAATTGTTATATTAAATTTCAATAAGAAAAAGGTCCCCTTTTCTTTTTAGATAGGAATAATACTTTGAGGAAATCCGATTATAATAGAAAATAATAAAAATATTCATTGTTAAAAACATACAAAAGCATCAATTTCATATCGTTTATACCAAATGCAAATAAACCAATGTGATATCAAACAAATTATCATCCAATCAATCATAAGACTTATATTGCATCACCACAAAGTCTAACATTTTCCTTTAAAAAATTCTGATGCGATAAACTAAATCACAAATCACAAATCGGAGAGGTATTATATTTTTATATATTCTTTACAGAGCTTTAATGCGATGATACTTATCGGTAATCGCATTTCGGATAAGTCATACTCCATTAGGTCTATTTGAGAAACTCTGATGCGATGTAATTTCAATCGAAATTGCATTTTGGTGAAACAATATCACAATTTCTTGTTTTATAAATGTCTTGATGTGATGGACCCCACTACAATCGCAATCACATTTCGAGAAAGTCACATTACAATACAATTCCATTGGAAAGATCTGATGCGATAAACCATTCATTATCATCAATCACTATCCATATTTCACACATATCATTCATCAGCAAATCACAATTGGAAGTTCCAAAAGGTAATTTCTTACATCAATATTTTGACATCGCCGATCCCCGATGTACAACCATCATTAATCGGAAATCAAAAAAATTATGACTAGAAATTCAAATATGAATGTGTGAATGTGACTTCCCTTAAAGGAATTCAATTTTGATACGAAGATAATCAATTTAGAATCATGAATAAAATCGTTCGCAAAATTGTTCTTCACTAATGTCCTTTTTTTAACGATGTTTATTCTGTCTCAATTTCTTCCCACTTCTAAGAGGATTTTCTCATTTATAGATCTATAGAACAACAATTTTTCTTATCCACAGAACCATCGAGACAATACCAGAAAGAAAAAATGTCAAAAAAGCTTAAGAAATCAAGAGTTGTTGTCGTCGCAAAGGTTACCATCATGCCAAAGGAAAAGCCAATCAAAATAAAGCTAATTATGGATACTACATGCCAGGGTCTCAAAAATATTTCCTGGGAATCATTTTATAACTTGCTTGAAGCAAAAAACCATACAAATATAGAAATAAAGGCGACAGTGCCAGATGAAGCATTAGATTCAGATAGTCCACTTAAAGAACTGGCAAACTCTTTTCTGCGTAGAATTGCAGCTCGTGCAAATGTATTTCCACACTATCATCTAATACAATGGGTAATAGAAAACACAACCATCACAGACATAACATTTTTCACAGTTGTAGGAAAGATGTTTGGATCCTTTAGACCAGAACACATCAAGGCAATGTATCATCTGCCAGAACCTTAGAACACCTATAACAAAGCCTTCATAGAGGATTTCACTTCAAGCAACGAAATAGAATCAGACCCTATTAAGCAATGGAGACAAGTTCCAGAAAAAAATAAGCATGAGATCTCAGGTATGTATTTTGTAGAGTCTCTCGCACCTCAGTATTGCTATGTTGATGCCATGATTTGTAGACTTTTTAGGAGTGATAATTTTGCAAGTTTTTCTATTCAAATGGCACCCCTGATTGAGGCCACTGTAAGTTCCATTATTATGGATTGGTCAGTCATTCTATTTGATAAAATAGCAAATAAAATTATCGATTATAGAAGTAATAAGCATACTATAACTACACCACCATTTCTTTTATGTTCTTACATTTTACATGCCTTATGCTTTAATTCTGAGTTTCCTATTTTGGGATGGAAATGGACTCCTCAAGATCCTACTGCTATACACATATATCATAAATATTTGTGGAAATCCCATTTCAAGAACCATGTATACAGATTTTTCCATGGATACATGTTGCCCATTTATCAAGCTATTTTTAACCAACCCCCTCCTCGGCTCTCAGATAAGGAAAAACTTGATTTAACGCTAATCCGAAGTTGGGTCGGGGAAGAAAATTTCACCTATATCAGGGTATTTGGAAACATTGTTGAACCTCACATCTTTCCCTTATATGTCCCCGATAAACTATTGGATCAAGAAATAGCTTACTAGTTGACCAAAAAGGGAATGTCCAGAATTTTAAAGAATTCTAAAAAATTGATGTGGCCTACATTTCCTTTCCAATGTGGAACTTATACCCTCAATGATTTCAAGCATGCAGAAAAAGAAGCCTTTAAGATAAAATAACTGAAGCTTGCAACAGTTCCCTATAGGCAATATGATCCAAATGAAGTTGCCTTCAACTTCACATCCATCGTACAGATTGCTAAATTTGAGCATGAAACTAATGATTTTGATGACCTATTTTTCTCAATTGAGAAATTTTCACAGGTTTATGATTCGGCTAAAGAAAAGTTTCAAACAGTGGACATGAATAATTTTTTACAGTTTAGAAGCAAAATTATGCTTATAGTTCCCCTCGACCAGTTAAAGACTACTTTACAAGAAAAAGAGAGTACCGAAATAGAACAAAAGAAAGAGGATATAGGCAGAAAATTTGATGTATAGACATAGAAAGAATATACAAGCAGCAAGACTGATGATCAACTTGAAAAAGAGAATACCAGTGAGAAAGAGGGAGATTTTGTTGAAACCAATATTAATGAACAAATGTTAAAAGAATATGAACATTTGCTCAATAGATAGGAGACCAAGGCAATTCTCAAATTAATACCATTGACTCTCAAGATATTAAGATCATTCCTGAAGACCCATCTAAAGAAATTGTACTAAAATTTGAATACATAACCCCCCTAGATGTAGTTTACAACCCTAAGCATAGAGCTGTAGTAAGAAAACAAAGAAAGAGAAGGAGGATTGATCAAGGACCACTTTTAACTCCCCAGGTTGAACTAATGAATGTTATTTGGAAACACTATGAAGTAGATCCTTAAGAGGATCTAACCAAACTATCCCAATATGTAGGGGCTTATAGTGCAGCCACAATGGATAAAGCTACTAAGGTTACTCAACTTTTACAACAGAAGGACTTGTAGATAGCATTGTTAGAAGAAAGGACAAAAAATGATCAACAAAGGATATCATAGTTAGAGTAGCAGCTGGAAGAAGAAAGACTGAGAATTAAGCAACTAGAAGAAGAACTAAACATTGAAAAGAAAAATCTTGATCAGCAAGCTTTAAACAAACAACAACACTTGTCCCAGGAAGTAACAAAATTGCAGACATTGCTGCAAAATTAGAAATACCAAGGAAGAGAAAAGTATAATATTTCAAGAAAAAATGTATAAATTCAAAGATTATCCTAAACTTGACCAGTTCAAAACAGAACCCCTTGAAATGAGTAAGTTGTTATCTCAACAATTAGATGATCTATGCCAGAAAATATCATAAGCTAAACCCCTCTGTGAAATAACATCATCCCTCATCGACACAGCAGTCAATACAAGATTAGAATTTGAAATCATTGATGAGAATATTTCAGAATTTATCACATGGTAGGAAACAGAACAGGGTGAAATTTCAAATCTTCATAGAATTGAAGCATCACATAAAGAAATTCTATTTGCTGAGTGGGAAACTCAAATGATTAAAGAAGAATGTGCTACTTCTAGAAAAGGACTATAATGAATAATTTGACACAGCTGGTTAATGATAGTCTATATGCAGCAAATTTAATCTCAGATTACACTCTAGGAAAGTTGAGAAGGTCAAATAAATAGATAAAAGGTGGAAACAAGAATTAATCAGTAAAGATCAAAAGATCAATAAAACACAGGGAATTACATGGGATGGCTTATGGTCCCATTTGATCAAGCCATAAAGTCAGAAGATGGCAACCAAATGTCTTTCCAGTGCCATCAATTATATCATCCTAGAACTTTTTGATGCCACATACACGAGTCAACTGCATTGTCGCTTGAGTCACCCAATTGAAGTGAAATATATGCTCAAAATCTTCCAGCTTCATGCATTAGATATTATGGAAATCCAATGAACCTGTTTTATTGAAAATCTCAATTCTATTTTCTGATCTCCGATGATTTTTTCTTAGTAATATTTTTGGTTAATTTGTTTTATGAATTTTCTATTTAAACCCTTTACAAGCATTTTATAAGGTGTCTTGAATTTGTAATATTTTGGGCTTGGGTAATACATTTATATACTCCTTTACTATCTTATTTTTATAGAAGGATCACGTCCTATGATTTTATGGTGAATTATTTTTTAGAGTTGCATTTTTGTACCTTGAAGATAGTTCTAAGTTAAAGAGCAGGATCAAAATATCAAATTGCATCAGGAAAATTTCAAATGTATCCAGTATTTCTATTGCTTACGTTTTATTCCCTTTATGTGATGAAATATTCTCATTGAAATTTTCTATCATTTATATATACTTGCTTCTCAAATATTTCTTTATCATATCATTTCTGAAGATATAGAAATATCGTCTTTCACAGTGTATGTAAATGATATAAATTTATGAATGTGATGTGCTATTATAACTCTGTTTAATTTCTTAAATAGATTTATCATTATATGATACTGCATCTTTCTTTTAAGTAAATAATACATTTTCATGGTTATTTGTTTAAATGAAGTAATATTTAATTCGTATTCATATTTAATACCCGGGTTAGTTTTAAAGTTATTTGTAAGTCACAAATTAAGTTAGATAGATTAGCTTAATTATTTAGTTTCATTATCCACTTGCACAAACACCCCATAACCAATCCATTCATTATTAGGAAACTGGTCCTATAAATCCAGTCGGAGCCACCATCCCAAATGGAGAAGGAGTTGTTCTAAGGTCTGGACTGGGTGATTTTCCCCCAATGTTTGAAGCAACAATTTTCGGGGCCTCAACGGTACCAAAAAAGAAAATAATTCAATCCAAAAATTTCCAGTAAAAATGGGATCTTTGTCACTTACAATAATATCTGGGTTTCCATGTAACTTTTTAATTGTTTCCATAAATGTAGTAGTAATTGTGCTTGCTTTAAATGGATGAGATAATGCACAAAAGTGTGCATAATCAGTAATTCTATCAACTATTACCATGACTATACTCTTTCCTTCAGAATTAGGTAAACATGTGATAAAATCCATTGAAATCTCCTCCCAATGTTGACTTGGAATGGACAAAGGTTGTACAAGACCTGGGGTCTTAATTGTCTCAACTTTATTTTTTCTGGAAAACCAAACATTCCGCCACAGAATTTTGAATATTAGATTTAAGGCCATCCTAGAAAAATTCTTTCTTCACCCTGTGGTAAGTTTTTAAAAATATCGAGTGTTCTCCTAAAGGAGAAGTGTGCGATTCGAAAAGAATGTTTTGTTTTAGTTGGGAATTATTACAAATATATAAGTGATCTTTCTACCATAAGGAATCATTTTTACAGATAAATGTATCAGATGTACTAGTATCTTGCTGCAAATTTTCAATAAGTTTCCACACTTCTTCTTCCTTCTTCCATTCATCGCTTGCTTCGGTTATTGAATCTGGTTGGATAATAGAAATGACACAAAGCAGTTATTCCACCTCTTCATTCTTTCTTGAGAGTGCATCTGAAACAAAATTTAGCTACCCCTTTTTATAGATGATTTCAAAGTCATAACCCAACATCTTTGTGATCCATTTTTTCTGCTCTTTTGAAGATAGTCTTGGTTCAAAAAAGTGTTTAACACTATCATGATCGGTTTTTACCTTGAAGTGTCTTCCCATTAGATAAGTTCTCCATTTCTTTAGTGCATGTAGTATGCTAGCATTTCCTTCTCATAAATAGCTTTCTATAAATACTTTCCTTTGATTGGAAAACTTCAAAAGTAATGGGTCTTCCTTCTTACATTAAAACAACACCAATTACATTTCTTGACTCATCACATTCCATGATAAAGGTTTTTGTAAAGTCTGGCATAGCTAAGACCGGTGCTAGGCACATTGCCTCTTTAAGATGTTCAAAGGCCTTAGTTGCTTTCAGAGTCCATGAAAATGCATCTTTATTCAATAATGTTGTTAGAGGTGTTGATATTTTCCCATAATTCTTAACAAACTTGTGATAAACCCTATTAACTTGAGAAATCATCACAAATACTTTATGGTTGTGGGGACTTTCCATTCCTTAATCATTTTAATTTTTTTTGGGTCTACCTTAACACCCTCATGAGATACAATATGAATAATATATTCCACCTCTTCTACTCAAAATAAAAATTTGGATGTTTTTGCATATAATTGTTTCTCCTCCAATAGTTTGAGCACACTGTCAACATGTTGAACATGATCCTTTCAAGACCTGTTGTAGATTAGTATATCATAAAAAAAATACTAGCAAAAATTTTCTAAGGAAGGGTTTGAAAATGGAATTGATCAACCCTTGAAATGTAGAAGGTGCATTGGTAAGGCCAAAAAGCATGACCAAAAAATCATAATGACCCACATGAGTTCGAAATTCATTCTAATTTGATGATATCCTGAATGAAGATCTAACATGATAAAATAAATTACTCCATGTAATTCATCCAATAATTCATCAATCACAGTAATGGGAAATTTATCTTTAATAGTGAGATTATTGAGCTCCCTATAATCTAGAGACATGCGCCATGATCCATCCTTCTTATGTACCAATAATACTAGAGCAGAGAAATAACTTTGACTAGGTTGAATTATACTAGCCTCTAAGATTTCTGCAATCATATGTTCATTTTTGCTATTTTGGACATAAGGATATCTATAAGGCATGATGTTTTGAGGAACAGTTCCTGGAATCAAATGAATAGCATGATCATGCTACGAGTAGGTGGGAGTACTTTGGGAGTTTCAAACGCCTTGGAATGATTGTCCAAGAGTTTTTGGAGATATGGAGAAATGTATGATTTTCATGTTGGAACTTCTAGTGAGCATAATTGTGCAATTACGCCTCGTTGTTCATTCTTCAGAAGCTTTTTCATGACATTGGAGCTTTTTATCTTTATTGGCATCCTTGTGATACCCCATAATTCAACTTATTTTCCTTCTGAATAAAATTTCAAGAAAAGTTCTTGAAAATTAAAAACTATCGTCGCCAAATATTGTAACCATTGTACTCCTAGTGCAATATCAACACCTCCCATTGGAATGGAAATCATTGGAATATTCAATACATATTCCCCCATGGTTCGCTTAATATTATGTCATTTTCTAGAGCAATTTATAGTTCCTACATTTGCAACCATCACTTGACATTCTGGGGCTGGGTATAGGAAACAATTCAATTCCTTGGCTACCTTACAATGAATAAAATTATGGGTACTATTAGAATCAATCAACACTATTACCTTTTTATTCTTGATATTTCTTTCTATCATGAGAGTTTTAGGAGTGCAAATTACTGCCAATGCATTACATGATATGGTCAGAGTCATTTCTTCTTCTTCTAGAGCTGGTTCCTGGTGTATATCCTCTTATTTTGAAGTTTCTGATTCATTTTCTTCCTCCTCTTCACAATCTATGTAAAATAATTTCTTCTCAGCACACTTATGACCTTTATTGAATTTGTTATCACAACTATAGCAACGCCATTTTTCTCTTCTTTCTTCCAATTTTTATTGTGTCAACCTTGTAGGTTGTGTAAGACTAGGAGTATCAACACTTATACCTTTATATATGTGAGTGGTAGGCTTGCATGTTGCCATAATTTTACATTCAATTTTTCTTTCCAACCTGAATGCCTTCTCCAACGAATCAGGTTCCCAAACACAAACCTCATGTTGTATGTTATCGTTTAAAGTCCCTATGAAGACATGAATCATGTGTTCCTCTTGAATATCAGTTACCCTTATATTGAATTTTTGGAAGTCCTCAATGTGCTCCATCAATGAACCCTTTTGTTTGAGATTTATCAACAGGCTAAAAATAGTGTTTCTCTTTGTATCCTCATAATGTGCTATCATTTGCTCCAAAAAAATTGACCAAGTGATAATTTGTTTATGGGAACAAAGCCATCGATACCATACAAATGTATTTTGTTCTAAATATAAAGTTGCAATGTGTACCTTTTGTGTGTTTTCCACATTATTGAGATCAAAATATTTCTCCATCTGTAGTATCCATGCTATGGGATGCATGCCAAAGTCATCAATACCATAAAAATGTATTTTGTTCTAAATATAATGTTGCAATGCCTACCTTTTTGTTGTTTTTCACATTATTGAGATCAAAATATTTCTCTATCTGTGGTATCCATGTTACGGGATGCATGCCATCAAAATTTCTTGTAAAGATATTTCAAATATGGTGGGTCTTCCATCCAACATTAGAGTTTATGAAATCATGATTAAAATTTATTTTTTTCTCATCATGAGTTTCCTCGACTATCTCTTCCCCATTAGAATCATTTCTTCTATCAACTTTGTCAAACCTTCCATGTGTGCTTCTAGATCATTCTTCATGTTTTCCATTTTTTCTTCCATGTCATCCATCTTAGCTTCCATGCCATCTTCCATTCCATCCATGCCATTCTTCAAACCATCCATATTAGTTTCTATGCTTTTCTTGAAAACTTCCATTTCATTTTTTGTTTCTCTTTGCGAGAGAGAAATTTGGTGCACTTGCTCTTGTAATTTTAATATGTCATGTTGCATTTATTCATCTTCATGAGTCATAGTAGACCCTTCTCAAGGATTAATGTCTATTGAATTATTTTTACGGAAAATTTTAATACTAATATATATTCTACAATATTCCATTGGAATCAATTCAAATTGATTCTTCAAACAAGACTTATGCAATTCAGAAAAAAAATAAAAAAAATTACACACCTTTTTCTTTCTTTTCAGGAGCTCGATATTGAAACTAAACTTTCACTATGATTTAGGATATTAAATATCTTAAATTCAGTCCTATAGTAGCCCTCTGAATCCTTTTTCAAATGCCACCATTCTGACCTGATTTGGATTCTTCAAGGCAAAGTTATTCTGAATCTCTTTCCATAACCTAATTATGGACTGGTTCAGTAGAGTGAACTTGTATGCTGTGCCACGTGTCATTGTTTCCTCCTTAGGCTCTCAAATTAATATTAAGGAAACTACATTCTGTGTACTTGTAGCCAATTTTTATATAATTCTAATACGATTCTCAAAGAGAGATTTATTATGATTTTCCCATGGTCACATCTTTGACATGAAATTCATGAGCGTGAAAAAATCTAACTTCCATAGATCATATCTCTGAAAATGTTACGAAAAAATATTTAAAATTTTTTCATGAAGTTCCTCAGGATCTCTGCTTCGCCCTATAACAATTTTATTTTCTAAACCTTTGTAGAAATTTTTTTTATAGTGAAAATCCCACAATGACCTGTTTAGGTGAAACTCAGAAGCTAGAAAAGAACCCTAACTTCCATAGATCATATGTCTGAAAATATTTTGAACCAAGATCTAAAATTTTCAAACGTTGTTCCTTGGGATTTTGGCTTCTCTCTATAAACGTTTCAGATTTTGAACCTTCCTATAAAAATATTTATAGATAAAATTCCACGATGACCTGTTTGGAGCAGCAAAACCCTAGAATTCAAAGCTCTGATACCAGATGTTATGAAACCACCTCCATAAATAGAAGAAAAGAGAGATCAACGAATTATACATAAGCCACCTCAAGGGGGAAACCTCCTTTACATTGCATAAATGAACCATTCTTGGATGATACAAATGAAAAAACATCCTTCTATATGTAGGAGTCCATGGGGTGACAATATAATGCTAGCCGACCTAACCATAATAATGAAAGGACACAATAATAACAATATTGGGGTTACATGGGTAAAACAATAAAATGAAGGGGGCTACACTAAAAATAATAAGGGACTACACTAGTAATATAGGGACATAACATAGAACCCAATACTGAAATCTATGCTTCAATATGCCCTTGGAATCACTTGAAACTTATTTTTCAAACAATACTTATGCAATTAAAAAAAAAAATACGCACTTTTTTCTTTGTTTTAAGGAGCTCGATATTGAAACTGATGTATCTCTGCAGTTTCATATCCAAATTTATTTATATTTCATGCTTTAGTATCGCTATGAATCTTCTTTCCAATTCCATAGGTCTAATATGATTTGGATTCTTCAAGAAAAAGCTATGCCCAATCTCCCACAACGACCTAATTATGGACTTGTTTGGTAGAGTGAACTTGTACAACATGTCATGTGTCATTGTTTCCTCCTTTGACTCTGAAACCAATACAGGGGAAAATACAGTCTATGTGTTGTCGAACATTTTTTACGCAATTCTAATATGATTATCAGGGAGAGAGTTATTATGGCTTTTGCAAAGATGCCTCTTTGAGATGAAATTCAGGAGCTTTCATAAACCCTAACCGACACAGATCATATCTCGGAAAATATTTCAAACAAAGATATGAAATTTCTCCACGTAGTTCCTCCAGATTTTGGAAAAAATGGGTTTTTTTAGCTTCTGAACCTTCGTAGAAACAAAGTTATGGAAAAAATTACATGATGACCTATTTGAAGTAGTGAAACCCTAGAATCCAAATCTCTCATGCCAAATGTTATGAAACAAGCTCACAAAATAAAAGGAAAGAGATATCAATGACTTACAAATTTTCCGCTTCAAGGGGGAAACATCCTTTATATTACATAAATGAACAATTATTACTTGATACAAATTAAGAAACCTCCTTTCCCTATATAGGATTCCATGGGGTCACAATATAATCCTAGCCGACCTAACAATAATAATTTAAAGGAGAAACAATAACAATAGTGGGCTATTATGGGGCACAATAATAAAAACATGGGGAATACAGGGGTACAACAATAACAATAAGGGGACTACACTAACAACAATAAGGGACTACACTAGTAATATAGGGCCCTAACAAATGAACTTGACACAAGAAAAGTAACATTTCTATGAAAACCTTGTTTCATTATTTAAGGATATTGACACAAGAAAATGAACTTTTCTCTGAGCTCTTCATCAGGACCTACAAAAGGCCATGGATTCCAAGAGTTTCTTATCATATGGGAGAAAAATGCTCTGGAAGGTATCAAAGGATCTAGTGTAGAGAGAAGACTCTAATGTAGCAATAAATGATTAACCATATCACCTACTATATCTACGTTGAAATAAGTTGAGAAGACAGTGAAAGGATCATCTTCATCAGTAGGTGTGTGAATGGGATGGGTTGCCATGTAATTGATCTATGGAAAGGTAGATAACACTTGAATATAAGGACCATTTAGGGAGGCTATTTGATTGGGATTCAAATGAGGACCAACGAACAAAATTTTGTTAATGGCATGATTATTCCTTCATGTGGAAGACACATCACACAAATGAGTGAAGAGGTGAGAGTTCTTGTGACATAAAAATATTCATTCCTAAGGAATAAGTTAAATTCCAAAGGGACTTGGACTACCATCACATTGGTATAGATAGTATTTCCGCCCAAACCAATAGATAACATAGGAAGGATCCCTAATAGTGAACTGCTTCCTCTATGAAAAGCCAACATATTCTAGGTAACATGCAGAAGTTGCAGAGAACATAAACCTTTCGAAGAAGTTGAGGATAGAATACTAATTGATGTGCCTTCGACCTTGAATAATCTAGGTAAGGCCATATTATAATCCTATAATATGATCTAAAATGGCATGTAAGGAGGAAGATGGTATCCTTCCAGTCGTCTCCAATCAAAGCAAGTGACCAAACTACTTGGAGGAGGTTTTGTGGGAATGGGAGAGCTACCCTATTGTGCTATGGCAATGGGATAAATTCTCTCTAGTTCTTTAGGAATGAAAATATTCCCCCTTGTGTCGTGGAAATGGGATAAGTATCCCCTAATTCATTGGAACCAGAGGAAACGCGAAGAAATTGAGTTATATGAAGTTCACTCTCTACAGGAAAGGTACGTTGAACTGAAGGTGGAATTGATTCAACCATTTTATTAACCAATGGTTGGTTAGGAATAGACTCATCATATTCATGTTTAGAGATAGTGGGATTTACTAGATATGAATTATAACCAATCACTTCATCAGCTAGTGGAGGATCAAGGGAAATATTTCAATAATGAGCAGGAAGACAAGGCCGAGAAAATATAAAGTTGTCCAAAAATTTTGAGGCTTCATACAGATAGGAAAAAACTCCAATAGGATTATTCCATTCACATAATCTATAGGGAAACTTAACTTTACCCTTTTCACATGGACCTTCCTATCACTAGGAGATGATCTATCACCAACATGATCTCCAGAGCTTGATGACAAAATTTGATGTGATCCCACGGACCATAACTCTAATACTTTGGAGATACTAGAAAAATATCTAAGAAGGTGGTCATGCTTACATAATTTGTAAGGAAATTTAAATTTGCGTGGACGATTGGATGTTTTCTCCATACTAGTTTCATGGGTATAAATGTTTGCTCATTTCCCCCCCTGCTTATCTTGTTGCGCCATAATATTGATTTTATTCTTCTTCTTGTCCACCTTGTTACTAACTTTGAGGCTTTCACTATATTAATAGGAAGGAGACCGAAAAGGCGAAGAAGGAAAAGGGTAGAAATTAGGATCAACATGTTGAGGTGGAGGACTACTTGGTTGAGGAGTAGTTTGGACATTCATAACCATACGAGTCGAAAATAACAAAACTGGAAAACCAATGGTAAACCTAGGAAGGGACAAGTTTTCCATATAAGGAGCACTAGTATTTCCAAAAGAAGGAAAAGGACTAGGTTTCCCTTCATAGGGGTTTCCTTGATTGGTGTACTCATCAATTGTTGCAATTAATATTTACCTAAGATCTACAAAGGATTTGTTCCATGGTAAGGATGTTGTTTCATGATCAATTAATTGATTTTAAAAACTAAAAACAAAGACAAATAAGAAAGGGGTAACTAGGAAAACGTTTTACCAAGTAACTGTGAATTGCAATTTACAACCTTCGAGAACTAAGGATTTACGTACAAGGAGTCAATCTCCCCAAAAAAAAAATTATGTGTATCAAAGTATATAAGGTAGCCAAATTCTTTAGCTATGGTGAGGATAACAACCTATGGTGGACTTCCAAAATATACTAGATGCTACGTGGAAGTGTAGTCCATAGTAGTGTTGTCTAATACATAACCGTTTGATGAGAGAGTTCCCATATAATTTTCATGCATGGAGCACAATCCAAAATACCCAAAGGTATGCAGACTACGGTCTGATACACTTACGTATGTGGAAAAGGATATCACCCTCGGAATGAAACGTTGGAAAAAACGATAACTCCTACGTTTAAATATCTTGAAACACGTATCTATCCTAGATCTCTATGTGTGTCGTTAAGTTTAAAATTATCCTTAGTTTAATTTAGATGAATTTAGAGTTGATTTTGAATTATGTTTCTATTTCAAGGCTAAAAATGCGATGTGACCTGAACACACCTATGATGCAACTAATATTACAAAAATAACTCCCTTCATTTCATTTGAACAATGAAGGCCTAACTACGTAGGGGAAGAAGAAATCAATCAACAATGCAAAAAACAAGTGATGCAACAATGGATCTCCCCAACTTCACTATTCCAATCAAAATAAAATCCCGATATGAAATGCATGATTCATAATATTTTTATTTTGCAATGCAGTTAATTTGTATATGAAAACTGAGATATATTTCTTATCATTAATAAAAGAAACTATTCAAAATTATGACTAAAACACCAATTATTTCAATCATTCAATGATCAAACAATTTAATTTTCTAATGTGGTAATGATGAGAGCAAAGGAAATATAAAAAAATCCTTATCAAAGGTACTCCAAACCAAAATAAAACAATATGTATGCTTATGAGAGACCAACATACACTCAGTGGCACCAGGGGGATCGACTGGAACAAATTTAATAAAAGAGAAAATAACAAAAGGGAATTTTTTTTCATCAAACATGGATCATAGAAAGTGTTAAAAGGGCTACGGTGCACTACAATGTAGGTGCAGATAAGTCTAGGGTGCATTGAAACACACTATCTCTAGACCACATGTTGTGGTGATCAAGGAAAGCCATGTTTTGGCACAAAAAATGAAGGTGAAGCTCAATGACAACTCTTACTAGTTTTTTTTATTGACTGAGTATGAAAGTGAAGGTTTGAAAAAATAGGTAAAATAAGCACTAAGGAGAAATAAACCACCAAGGGCACACATCATTCCATAACGGATTCACCAATTTGTTATACGAAATATATGACTGTGAACAAAAGTATCCTCCCTAGACTTGGTCTCGTAGCCTTAAACAATAAAGAGACAAATAAGTTATTGTTCCCCTTGAAGAAAATACATAATGGGATGAATCCTACCTACAAGCGGTCATATGCTTCCCTCCTTTCTTGGATTGTATGCTCCAATCCTATCTCTAATTACTATAATTTTAACCCGAACAAACAAACAACACAAGCCAATGATCTAAGAGATTTATGTAGCATCATCTAATCACTTTATTCAATGGATCAATATGGGATTGAAATACATGAAATCATAACATCGCATATAGGAAAAATAAATAAATATTTTCACTAATAGAAATGGAGTGAGCTACAACCAAATATAAGAGTTGATCTTGCAGAATAGCCACTCTAAGTTGACTTGTCCTTATTTACCACAAATTTTTCCTCTATATCACTGTAATGCATGCAATATTGACTCTTCACAATAGCAAGATGATGGTGGAATCTATCTCCAAAATATAACCCTAGCTTATGGATGGCCGCAAACATATAGAAGAGCAAGGTAGGTTGGGTGTTCTTACCCATTTACCAATATAGGCTTGAGATCCACTCTTTATGGGAGGCTGAACCCAAAGGATAAGGGAAGGAAAGTCCAAGTTATTATAGGATAAAATTCCATCATTTTATCTCAGGTAAATGGTTGTAACAAATTTTGGAAGCTTCTAGAAGGGGAAGCTTCAAAAATAAGTGGGCTAACCATTTTATGGAATGCCCTGGGTTTCGCGCACCCAGTGACCGACAAATCCATCCAGCGAACATGGGCCCCACACCCCTCCCCTTCTTCGCCTGTCTCTGTCCCACGACGTTACCATTAACATGCCCCTTCAACTATCCCTGTAATAGGCTAACCGTCCCCATTTGCGGTACACTCACACGAGCCACCCACATGAGCTCGCGTAGCCAGTTTCAAAGTCGAAGTGATAGAATTTCAAATTTGAACAAAATGATGGGTGTGGGAGTAATGGATGCTACCTACCAGATCCCTAGAGTTTCCGCCTAAATGCCATTTCCAATTTGTTCACTCCTCCTTTAGTCATTCTATCGACCCATTCGATCCTCATTATTCTGTCGAGTCATTATGTCAAGAGCATCTCTGCATTCCATTATGTAAGTCTGCCCTTCCCTTTCTGTCTTCAAGACTCAACAGACCAGCAGACCAGCAAATCCCCGTCAAGTCTCACAGTGAGGACCAGCAGAGTTCGAGAGCCAAGAAATTGAGTAGTAGAGACCCTTCAAGACTCATAGTAAGGACCAGTAGAGTTCGAGATCCGATAAATTGTGTAGCAGAGTTGTAGTGCTGACAGAACTTACATTATTTTAGCAGCAGGGCCAATAGAACTTACATTATTTCAGTAGCAAAGTAGTAACAGAGCAGAGCAATAGGTTGTTTGGAAAATTCTATATTTGTTCCAAAATCATTGATAATGAGTACTTGTTTTTTTTTTAATTCCCACTTCATTTTTTATTTGTATTTTTAATGAGCTCCCTTTGCTTGTTTATGCTCCCAATTTCACGGACCAATTTAACTAGGGAGTAAGCTAATCATTCGTGTAGAAGGAGAAGTAGCAGTAGAAATAGCAAAAGGTAAGTAAATTTCTCGTTTATTGTGTTTTTCCTCCTTTTTATATAATGCAAATTTACTTTTGAGCAGTGGCGACAACTCATTGTTGCCTACAAATTTGACTTTTTAGCAGTGGTGGCAATTCGTTGTTGCCTACAAATTTATTCTTAAGCAGTGGCGACAACTCATTGTTGTAGTAGCAGCAATAGCGTGTTGCCACCACTCTAACAATTTATTACCGCAACTGCTATAAATTAATTTTTTATTTATATGAACAAAATTTGAAACTTCATTTTTTGTTTATTTTGTAGAGAGAGCGGCAACTCTCTATTGTAGTAGTGGCAACATCGACTTGCTGTGACTGTAAATTTTAATTTTGAGCAGTGGCAGCACCTCACTATTGCAGTAGTGGCAACAGTGATTTGCCGCCACTATAACAGTGTGTTGTTGCAACTACAATTAATTAAATTTTTATTTATATAAACAAATTTACAAACTTCATTTTTTATCTATTTCGTAGAGAGAGTGGCAACTCTCTATTGCAATAGCGATAATAGTGAGTTTCTGCTACCGCTAGAGAGTTGTCGTTACTGCTATAGAGTTGCCACTACTGTAACAGAAAAATATAACAATATTTAATTAAATTATTTTGTTGTTTTGCAGATGGTTTCAAAATGGGTCCTGGCTACCCATATATGGTGCCACCAAAACTCAGGGAGAGCACGAACAAGTTTTGTGCTTCATAATGAATCCCTAGGCCAGGTTTACCAGAATAATAGAGAATTACCTGGGATAACAACCAACAATGAAGCATACTATTATTCTTTGATTGAGGGCTTCACAACTGCACGGAGTTATGGTTCAAGTGACATTGTCACTTACCCAAACTCCAAACTAGTCACCATCAGATGAATGGTTTCTACCAAGTCAGAAGACCTAACTTGAGGCCTCTTGAGCGGCAGGAAAAATCCATTGCTGCACAGTTCCAAAGTTTTGAAATTATACACAAATATGATTTCCAAAGGGTGTTTGATTCGATACTCATCAAAGTAGCATCCAATGGTCATGGGTGTGGCATATTTGTGGAGCTAGCATGTGCTCCACCAATTATTATTGATAGGCATTGACATAGATGGCATATTAATGAATGGAATGTTGTTTTGATTAGGATTGGGGTTATTATGGGGGGAGCCATATTATTATGTTCATATTTTTTGAGATAGATTGGAGCAACCTGATCTCCATCATTTTTGTATGAGTTGTTTTTTATAGATGCCCTCACTCTATTTTTTGGTGTTATATCTCAACACATGTATGTATAAAATGTATTTTCAGTAAATACTATAATGGAATTACATTTTTATTATAGTCTAGTTATGTCATTATATTATGTGATGGATGATTTTATTATGCATTTTATTTTGGAAGTCAGATTCCAATCTCATTCAATTGTGTTGGCACATGTACAAAAGCCTCGCTCTATTTTTTGGTTTTATATCTCAACACATGTAGGTAGAAAATGTATTTTTCAGTAAATAGTATTAATGGAGTTACATTTTTATTACAATCTAGTTATGTCATTAGATTATGTGATGGATTCTTTTCTTATGCCTTTTATTCTGGAAGTCATATTCCAATCTCATTCAATTATGTTGGCACATGTACAAAAGCGTTGTCATGTATTTAATAGTTTTATTACCAAAGGATTCTAGAATATGCTACAAAATGAAAATATTTATTCATTATAATGCCTTCAATACACCTTCACAATTCCTACTTCTATGAACATTCATTCATTCATTATCAATGAGCATCACATGCTCCCATAATTTATACAAGCCTCTAATTTGACTATAAATGATCTCTAATTCTTAAAGAAGCCTATTCATTAACAAATTATGTGGCATACCCTTGGTTACAAGCCAACCAAGATAGGCTATATATCAATCATTATTTGTCCTTTATACATACATGATTAAATGAAAAATGAAAATGTGACATCTTGCACTTTTGCAATCCATAGATCCCACCTCATTTAAGGGGAAGAAATGTATAAATATCCAAAAAAAACAATCCAATTGTTGTGAATTTATCTATCATCAACATCTACAGCCACAAATCTAGGTGTTTTGAACTGAAGCACGTTTTGACATCCATGACAGAAACAACAGCTTAGCCTGCAAACAGAGAAAATAATATGAAGAACTTGCGAATCAATGAATTTATCTTGACAACCCAACTCTTTAACATCTTTATGTACTGAGAATAGAACCCACACAGTTACCAATGCAAGTGAATAATGCCAGGGGATATGCTTTGAAAACCATTAAAGTATATATGATTTTATGATTTGAATGAATTGGAAAGTTAGCTTCACATGTTGTAAAGGGGAACATTCATCCCGATCATAACATGTTTATATGAAATCGAGCAATATAGAGACTATTGATCTCAATATTAAAGTTTTGTTGTGTTCAGAATCTCATATGAACTTTTCCTAAAGTTTTCATAAAAATGAAATCTTTTGATTATGAAAAAATGCACATGTGGTGTTAGTAGATGGGCAACGATTTCATAATGGAATGCATTGTTGCAGCATGGACACTTTATTTTCACATCTTACCAAGCATATTGATACATAGTTATATATTTTGATTTAAAATTTTTTAAATTAAAGTAACTTCAATCTCCTATTTAGAAGATATTTTTTTCGAAGATATGTTTTTAAAAGCTTGAATAACTTCAGTATTAATACGTGCGATTGCGCGGACCCGAAAAGGCAACAAAGCATGAAAATAAATCTTTAAATTAATTTAAGCACAACCACATGGATTTTTGAATGTGCATTTCAAATTTCATTTAACTTAACCGTAAAACAAAACTATATCACATAAAAGTTGCGATGTGCGATTTGCGCACATCGTATTTCGCAATATTTAAGAGTAGACATTACAAGTGGGAAAAATTATATATGCCAACATACGAATTCACGACATTTATTTCTCGAGCATGTGAGGCTTTAGGTTGATTGATATTGCGTTTATTTTGTGTCAAGCTTTAAGAGATCTGGTTTTAAAATTCATGCATGTTTGATATAAACAAATAGTTTGACTCTCTCCTACTTTTAATGCTCTCCCTATTTAATTCAAATCAAGAAACCATTTAATGAAGGAATCAAGGGAGATTGAAATGAGCAAGAAGGGCAAAAAGATTTATCAAGCACTTCCTATTGAAGACTCACAGATGTCTCCCTTATTCTTAGATACTACCTGCAATAAGGAATGCGGTAGTTCATCAAGAGAGACAATGTATAAACTGTTTGAAGATGAAAAACCAAGCGTAATAACCAAAATCTCTACAACAGGAAAGACATCTACCTCAGACTCTACCGAATTTGATGTTGCATGTCCATTCATCCACAAGGTAGTAGCAATACCAAAAATTCTCCCTTACACAGACATGGTTAAGTGGGTAATTGACCACTTAAACATAGTTAACAGAAAATTCAAAGACTCAAAGAAAGAAGACTAAGGGTATTTTAGGGCAGAAGACTTAAAATAAATGTATCATCTAGCCTCCCCGTAGCATAAGTATGATAATTCGTTTTTGCAAAGATTTAGTGTAGAGCATGCAGATCTCATGAAAGTCATCAAAGAATGGAAGGAAGACCAGGGAAAGTTGAAGCAAGATAAACTCGGTATGTACCCAATTGCCCAATTTTCTTCCCCTTACTTTTATGCTACTGGTATTTTGTGTAGATTGTTTGGTAGACTTGATACTACTAGGTTTTCAGTAGAATGGGTTCCAATGGTTGACGCAATCGCCAATTGATATATTCTTAATTGGGCAAACATCCTATCTAATAATTTAGCCAAACATATTACTGAATATAGTAATAAGAGGAGTGCTTCATCTAGAGAGACACCTCCTTTTTATATGTCTGCCTATGTCATGGATGCCCTCTGTTTCAATTCTAGTTCTCCTACCATGGGATGGAAATGGACTACCTAAGACGCTACCCCAATCCACATTTACCACAGTGACCTCTAGGATTTAGATTTACACTTGAATTTCTATAAAAAAAATTATGGAGTCATATTGCCTATGCACCAAATGATATTCAATAAAAATGCCCATAGGAATTCTGAAGAGGCCAGCGTAGATATTCATTCTGTGGCTAGGTGGTTTGCAGAGGATAATTTTACATAGGTCAGAGTATTCGGGAGTTATGCTTCTCCCCACGTCTTATCTTATTCTGTTCTTGATAAGTTTCTTGCACGAGAGATAGCTTACCAACTTGTTAATGGTATCACTAAACAACTTAAAAATGCTAAGAAGGAAATTTAGCCTAATTTCCCTGTACAATGTGGCACTTTTTCACTGTATGATATTGGCCATGCGTATAAGGAGGTAAACAAGAGCGATCTATTGAAATTGGCAGAAATTCCAAAGAGATTATATGATCCAAATGATGTAATTAAAAATTACACTACAGAGCTCAAAATGAAGGATTTTGTAATGGAAACAGATGGATTTGATGATATATTTCAAGGCATAGAAAATTTTTCAGTTATAACCGAGTTTGTATCCACCTAATTGAGTCAAGATGATTTGGAAGCTTTCCAAGAATATAGAAATAAGATATTGTAGATCATTCCTCTCAATTTGTTAACTATTGATTATATCAACAGACCTATTCCAAGTATTAGCTTGGGTAATGAAGCTAAAGACATGCCTGAGGATGAATCAGGTCAATCACAACATCAATATCACAATTCAAATCATTCTGAAAATGAATCCAAATCTAGAAAGGATATCCTAGAAAAGATAATTGATCAGGTAATCCAAGAGATAGAGATGCATGAGGGAAAACAAAGTAATGGAATAGATTCAACATCTCAAAAAGTTCAGCACAGTCATACCACACTAGATCAGTCTGAAAAATCACAAACGAAGAATTTTAGTAGTGAATGGGAGGAGTTTTCTGAAGCAATAAAGACTCCTAAGGAAAATTCTGTTGGGAAAAAAATACTGAGAGGGGGTGGTGAATCAGTATTTATATCTGACTGAAAACTTTTTACCTTTTTTTTTTTCTCTAAAATCCATACACTACTTTACTGAAGCCAACTCGCATATACACGCGGATATCCTTAATAAAACTTGCGTATTACCAGAGATCTCATTATGCAGATAATTATTTACTTAGATCATTGCATCATTCATTCATTAGATGTTTAATAAGCAGTAAACAGGTGCAGTAAGAACATAATAAATCATCACACATAAGCAACACACAAGAACACCACGATTTAAGGTGGAAACCCAATTCGGGAGAAAACTACCGTTGTCGTCGTATCTGTCTTCAATATTTATTAAAAAGAAAACTTCTTACAACCATCTACTGGTGCAGACTCATACCAGCACGCAGGCACCCACCTGTAGAAGGCTACAACCTTCTCTCATTTACAAGCCTCTCCTGGAAGGGAGCTCCAACCCCCTGATCTCGTTTACCAGCCTCTACTGGAAGGGAGCTACTACCCCATGTTCTCGTTTACCAACTACCACTGGAAGGGAGCTACAACCCCCTCACTGAAGGTTTCGACCCTCAGCACCACTGCGGACCATGTTTCATCAATTTTCATACTGGATCCCTCAGCTTCCACACAACATACCTTGTAGGCCACTTTTCATCAGATTTTCAGACTAGACCCACTCCACACATTTAAGCTCAATCATTGATCAAACTGAAACTTATAACCCCATCAATTCATTCATTGAATCATCAACCAATCAACCAAAAACTTGATCTTTAATAAACATAATCAACAGCATAATCAACATTCAGGCAACCCAAATCTGTATGAATACATCATTGACAGATAGCAGTAAAAAAGTAGAACAGATCAGACATTTCATTCCACACACTTCAACAAAACCCTAGATTTCATACGCGCTTTTACTTCACTGAACCTGCGTATATACGCGCTTTCATAGAGACAAACTTGTGTATACTTCTGCATATATTTTAGAACTAACCTAATATTCCATACATGCTTTTTCTGAAGCCAACCCGCGTATATACATGCTTTCTCTACCACGATCCTGCGTATAGATCTTCAAAATTTGTAGGGCTATGCAACTCTTCAGAACAGATAAATAGCTCAGATCTTACCCTTCACTTCAGAAAATATTCGTCTCATCTCAGATCTAAACATACCATAAACAGATCTAGAAAATACATAGTCATTTCAGATCTAGATAGCCCTCTTCATCATTTTCTTCATCCATCATTGTATTCATAGGTGCATTATTTTTTCAGATCTATTAATGAACTATAACCCATTCCATGCAGATATACTTCAGAGTGAAGTATTCATTCAATACCGAGACACTTGCACATTCTCCCCTTGCACTATGATCTTCTTCTCCTTAAATAGTTTTAGCCTTTATCATTACCATGAGTCAAAACCATTCAACCGCTGAGGGTATTCCTAGACGGAATCAAATAAATAATCCATCACTCAATACTATGGCCAATACCATGGTAATGTCCCCTGGTTTTATAAATTTACAGTGCAAATAGGCATATGCTCTTTGGTACGTATTTTTCTGCGTACATACGCTACTTTTCCCTTACAAACCTACGTATGCTTTGTGACATACCATTTTTATCATTATTCTGGAACTTACTAGAATTTCTTTCTCTGTTACTTATGAGCTGCTCTTTAGATACATCAGATTTACATCATTAATAAACTCATCAAGTCAGTTTCCATCAAGGACAACTTTATCAAGCAGGTTGCCATCAACTTTATCAAGTAGGTTTCCATCAACGACAACATTCTACATCATATTGCCAACAATCTCCCCCTTTGGACTTGATGGCAACCATGATGGTGTTTGATCACCACAACAAATAGATACACCATGATACTCTCCTACTTTGACATCAAGGGCAAAGGGCAGATCAAAACCAACACAAGGTTTTTCTTCTATTGTACAAAGAAAAGCTCTATAGATCTGATGTGCACTAGGGTTACCATGCTCCCCCTAAGTTCATGCTGAATCTTCAACCATTTTTTTCAATGCAGTACATGACTCTATGACCTTTCCTATCACTAAGGACTCATACTTACATCAAATATCCAACCAAGTGGATTTACATATGCGACTCAAGTACCCAACCAAGTGGGTTTACACATTTGAAGAAGTCCTTACATGACTGAATATTACAATTTACATCATAGGTCTCAACATAACATTTTTCATCAAATTACAAAAATGACTTTTAATACCAAAAAGACCTCAAGAGAGAGATCATATTTCAGAACCATCATAATGCCAACAATGTATTACTCTCAGCAACGCTAATTCTCCCCCTTAGCTTCTGCATCCTGAACACTTTCAATAGCAAATCATCAATGCATCTTCATTAGTAGCTTTTTAGAATGAAACAAAAATATGAGAGCCGAAACATCAATAGAGATACCCAACAGCACCGCAGTTGTGCTGAAGAATGTTGACCTAGAAAAAAAATTTGTCAGCAAATACCCATACGCAGTTTTCTGTGTATAAAATCACATATATATGTGACTATCCTTCAGGAAATCTGTGTATCCAAGTTAATCTTCTGAATTTAAGTAGATCTGATCTTCTACATGACAGAAACTACTCCCAGCTTCTATTTGAGATATTCGAATGCTTCCGTGAGAGAAGAAAGATAGGAAAATGTAGCTGTATTTTCAAGTGTCATCCAACAGTTGTAGCATTAGCACATCAGTAACCAAGCCTTCAGACTTTTTGCAGTATCAACATATTCTTCCCAATAGGAATTATCATACCATAACAACTTCTTCAATAGACAATATGTGTCAAGAAATCATCCATGTGATCTGTTATCACCAAGATCTTCATGATTTATATTTATTTCATAATCATGATGTGACATGTGTAGGAATTATGTATAAAAGGTCTCAACCATGAAAAAAGTCATTAGCAACAAACTCTGCATGATCTATCCTTGTCTCTGAATCATAAGACTTCCATCTCATTCATGTGTGAAAACAAAAGATACTCTTCAGCAAAAAGCAACCAGGGCTCATCCATAATCTCATGATAACAAACCATGTATCATGTCATCATCATTTGAGCATGAATATTATGAGAAATAAGGCATAAGCAGATGCAATTCCAACAATGCAATCATTAGTAGTTAGACTGATGCTCCCCCTGAACCTGTGCTCCTGTTCTTTAGTTGTATTACTATTTTTCTTATCAGAAACACATATGCTTCTGTCTCCATTGGAACTCACGTGTATATGCGGCTTTAGTTCATGAAACCTACGTATAGAAAGTGAAGTACATAAAAAATTCACTCCTTCATCTTCCCCTGAACTTACACCACCTGTACCTGTCTTCTTCATATCAGATGCACTGTCAGAAATAAGCACAACCAGAATTACCAAACCAACCATGAGAATCACCATATATTGCTCCCCTTGTGATGATACATTACTGATTCCTATAATGTATCTCACTTCACTCTTGCAGTCATTATGAGACATAAGCTTTAGAAGCGGATGACTGCAGTAGGGTCAATATTCCCTACGTTTTTGACCGGTCCTCCTTCTTTTTCCAGCTTTGCTTGAAATTTCTTATTGTGTGCTGGAAATTATCCAATTTCTTAGATCTATTCATCCTGCATTCCTTTTCTACATGTCCATACTTGTTTCAAGCATAACATCTTGTGTGACCAGAAAAGTAAGCATAGGGATCATAATGTGTTTTTCTATTCTTTCTTCTATTGCAATCAGGTACTTTATGACCATACTTGCTGTATGAAAAACAATATCCCTTAAAGAAACCTGAGTACCTTTCTGTGTAGAATATGTTTGTTTGTGACTGAAACAATCTTCTTCTGCAATTGGCTGCAATATGCCCATAGTTATGACATTTAAAGCATTTAACATTATTGATCAAAGGAGGGAATGATTTCTTTTGAGAGTTCATGATTGTCGGTTGACCTTCTGTTTCTTTCAACACTTCATATTTTGCATTGATATCCTTTAAATCTTTAGCACTTCCTTGTCAACTAGTTTCTCCTTTAACAGTTTCATGAAAACCAAGACCAAATTTAACAGAGGGAGACCTTTGACTACTAAGAATATTGTCCAGAATCTTAGTACTATCTTGAAACCTCAAGAGTTTATCTTTTTCTTCTAATTTACCTTTTAGAATGTTTACCTGAACCTCCAATCTTTGGCATTGATTCTTCATACTTTCTTCGACCCTTCTTCCTTCTTCTACTTGATCATTAAATTTTAAAATCTCTTCTTTCCACCCATTTTTTTGTTCTTCAAAAGTTTGTAAAAGTTCTTCATTCTTCTTATTTGATTTTTTCAGATTTTTTTTGAGAAAGATGATTTCCGCTTCAAGTCTTTTACTTGGATAGGTTGCTTTATCCTGCAGTCTTTGATACATTTCTATCTGTCCATTCATTATAGAGATCATCTCTTTGTAGATAGATTCTTTCTTATTAGATAATATTTGTTGATTTTCAACTTTAATCTTGATAACTTCTTCTAGATCCATAACATTACTTTCACTATTTTCACCATTGCATTCACAAGAAAGTGAGTCACATGAACAACAATCAATACTTGTTTCATCTTCTTCATTTTCTGCTGCACATGTTTTCTGAGATATCTCCTTTCTTTGAGTAGCCTTTTTCTTCTGCTTCCTTCCCATTGTGATGGATCTCCTTCAAGCGATCAAGCTCCTACAGGAGGACCTCCTCTGATACCAATTGTTGGGAAAAAAATACTGAGAGGGGGGGGGTGAATCAGTATTTAGATCTGACTGAAAAATTTTTACGTTCTTTTTTTCTCTAAAACCCATATGCTACTTTACTGAAGCCAACTCGCGTATACATGCGGATATCCTTAATAAAACTTGTGTATTACCAGATATCTCATTATGCAGATAATTTTTTACTTAGATCATTGCATCATTCATTCATTAGATGTTTAATAAGTAGTAAACAGGTGTAGTAAGAATAGAATAAATCATCACACATAAGCAACACACATGAACACCAGGATTTAGGGTGGAAACCCAATTCGAGATAAAACCACCTCTACCGTCATATCTATCTTCAATATTTATTATAAAGAAAAATTCTTACAACCATATACTAGCGCAGAATCATACCAGCATGCAGGCACCCACCTGCAGAAGGCCACAACCTTCTCTTGTTTACTAGCCTCTCCTGGAAGGGAGCTCCAAACCCCTGATCTCATTTACCAGCCTCTACTGGAAGGGAGCTACTACCCCTTGTTCTCGTTTACTAGCTACCACTGGAAGGGAGCTACAATCCCCTCACTGAAGGCTTCGACCTTCAGCACCACTCTGGACCACGTTTCATCAATTTTCATACTGGATCCATCAGCTTCCACACAACATACCTTGTAGGCCACTTTTCATCATATTTTCAGACTGGACCCACTCCACACATTTAAGCTCAATCATTCATCAAACTGAAACATATAACCCCATCAATTCATTCATTGAATCATCAACCAATGAACCAACAACTTGATCTTTAATCAACATAATCAACAGCATAATCAACATTCAAATAACCCAGATCTATATGAATACATCATTGACAGATAGCAGTAAAACAGAAGAACAGATCAGACATTTCATTCCACACACTTCAGAAAAACCCTAGATTTCATACGTGTTTTTACTTCACTGAACCTGCGTATATACGTGCTTTCATAGAGACAAACCTGTGTATACTTTTGCACATATTTCAGAACTAACCTCATATTCCATACGCGCTTTTGTTGAAGCCAACCCTCGTATATACGCGCTTTCTCTGCCACGATCTTGCGTATAGATCTTCTAACTTTGTAGGGTTGCACAACTCTTCAGAACAGATAAATAGCTCAGATCTTACCCTTCACTTCAGAAAATATTTGCCTCATCTCAGATCTAAACATACCATAAATAGATATAGAAAATACATAGTCATTTCAGATCTAGAGATCCCTCTTCATCATTTTCTTCATCCATCATTGTATTCATAGGTGCATTGTTTGTTCAGATCTATTAATGAACTGTAACCCATTCCATGCAGATATTCTTCAAAGTGAAGTATTCATTCAATACCCAGACACTTCCACATTCACCCCTTGCACTATGATCTTCTTCTCCTTAAATAGTTTTAGCCTTTATCACTACCATGAGTCAAAACCATTCAACCGCTGATGGTATTCCTAGATGGAATCAAATAGATAATCCAGTGCTCAATACTATAGGCCAATACCATGGTAATTTCCCCTGGTTTTATAAATTTAGAGCGCAAATAGGCATACGCTACTTGGTACGTACTTTTCCGCGTACATACGCTACTTTTCCTTTACAGACCCACGTATGCTTTGTGACATACCATTTTTATCATTATTCTGGCACTTACTAGAATTTATTTCTCTGTTACTTCTGAGCTGCTCTTTAGATACATCAGATTTACATCATTAATAAACTCATCAAGTCATTTTCCATCAATGACAACTTTATCAAGCAGGTTGCCATGAACTTTATCAAGTAGGTTGCCATCAAGGACAAAATTCTGCATCATATTGCCAACAATCTCCCCCGTTGGACTTGATGGCAACCATGATGGTGTTTGATCACCACAACAGATAGATACACCATGATACTCTCCCCCTATTCAGACACCATGATACTCTCCCCCTTTGACATCAAGGGCAAAGGGCGGATCGAAACCAACACAAGGTTTTTCTTCTCTTGTAGAAAGAAGAGCTCTGTAGATCTGATGCGCACTGAAGTTACCATGCCCCCCCTGAGTTCATGCTAAATCTTCAACCATATTTTTCAATGTAGTACATGACTCTATGACCTTTCCTATCACCAAGGACTCGTACTTACATCAAAGATCCAACCAAGTGGATTTACATATGTGACTCAAGTACCCAACCAAGTGGGTTTACACATTTGAAGAAGTCCTTACATGGCTGAATATTACAATTTACATCATAGGTCTCAGCATAACCTTTTTCATCAAATTACAAATATGACCTTTAATACCAAAAATACCTCAAGAGAGAGATCGTATTTCAGAACCATCATAATGCCAACAATGCATTACTCTTAGCAAGGCTAATGCTCCCCCTTAGCTTTTTCATCCTGAACACTTTCAATAGAAAATCATCAATGCATTTTCATCAGCAGCTTTAGAGAATGAAACAGAAATATGAGAGCTGGAACATCAGCAGAGATACCCAACAACACCACAGTTGTGTTGAATAATGTTGACCCAGAAAACAAATTTATCAGCAAATACCCATACATGGTTTTCTGTGTATAAACTCGCGTATATACGCAGTTGTCCTTCAGGAAATCCATGTATCCAAGTTAATCTTCTGAATTTAAGTAGATCTGATCTTCTGCATGGCAGAGACTACTCTCAGCTTGTGTCTGAGATATTCGAATGCTTCCCTGAGAGAAGAAAGATAGGGCAATGTAGCTATTTTTTCAAGTGTCATCCAACTGTTGTAGCATTAACACATCAGTAACCAAGCCTTCAGACTTTTTGCAACATCAACATATTCTTCCCAATAGAAATTCTCATACCAGAACAACTTCTTCAATAGACAATATGTGTCAAGCAATCATCCATGTGATCTGTTATCACCAAGATCTTCATGATTTATATTTATTTCATAATCATGATGTGACATGTGTAGGAATTATGTATAAAAGGTATCAACCGTGACAAAATTCATTAGCAACAAACTCTGCATGGTCTATGCTTGTCTCTGAATCATAAGACTTCCATCTCATTCATGTGTGAAAACAAAAGATACTCTTCAGCAGAAAAAAATCAGGGCTCATCCATAATCTCATCATAAGAAACCATGTATCATGTCATCATCATTTGAGCATGAATATTACGAGAACTAAGGCATAAGCAGATAGAATGCCAACAATGCAATCATTAGTAGTTAGACCGATGCTCCCCCTGAACCTGTGCTCCTGTTCTTTATTTGTCTTACTGTTTTTCTTATCAGAAACACATACACTTCTGTCTCCATTGGAACTCGCATGTATGCGCAGTTTTAGTTCATGAAAACTGCATATAGAAAGTGAAGCACACAAAAAATTCACTCCTTCATCTTCCCCCGGACTTATGCCACCTGTACCTGTCTTCTTCATATCAGATGCACTGTCAGAAATAAACATAACCAGAATTATCAAACCAACCATGAGAATCACCATATATTGCTCCCCCTGTGATGATACATTACTGATTCCTATAATGTATCTCACTTCACTCCTCCAGTCATTATGAGAAGTAAGATTTAGAAGCGGATGACTGCAGTAGGGTCAATATTCCCTACGTTTTTGACCGGTCCTCCTTCTTTTTCCAGCTTTTCTTTAAATTTCTTATTGTGTGTAGGAAATTATCCATTTTATCAGATCTATTCATCCTACATTATTTTTCTACATGTCCATACTTGTTACAAGCATAACATCTTGTGTGACCAGAAAAGTAAGCATAGGGATCATAATGTATTTTTCTATTCTTTCTTCTATTGCAATCAGTTGCTTTATGACCATACTTGTTGTATGAAAAAAAATATCCCTTAAAGAAACATGAGTACCTTTCTGTGTAGAATATGTTTGTTTGTGACTGAAACAATCTGCTTTTTTGATTGGCTGCAACATGCCCATAATTATGACATTTAAAGCATTCAACATTATTGATCAAAGGAGGGAATGATTTCTTTTGAGAGTTCATGATTGTCGGTTGACCTTCTGTTTCTTTCAACACTTCATATTTTGCATTAATATCCTTTAAATCTTTAGCACTTCCTTTTGAACTAGATTCTCCTTTAATAGTTTCGTGAAAACCAAGATCAAATTTAACAGAGGGAGACCTTTGACTACTAATAATATTGTCCAGAATATTAGTACTATCTTGAAACCTCAAGAGTTTATCTTTTTCTTCTAATTTACCTTTTAGAATGTTTACCTCAACCTCCAGTCTTTGGCATTGCTTATTCATACTTTCTTCGACCCTTCTTCCTTCTTCTACTTGATCATTCAATTTTAAAATCTCTTCTTTCCACCCATTTTCTTTTTCTTCAAAAGTTTGTAAAAGTTCTTCATTCTTCTTATTTGATTTTTCCAGATTTTTTTTGAGAAAGATGATTTTTGCTTCAAGTCTTTTACTTTGATAGGTTGCTTTATCCTGCAGTGTTTGATACATTTCTATCTATCAATTCATTCTAGAGATCATCACTTTGTAGATAGATTCTTTCTTATTATATAATCTTTGTTGATTTTCAACTTTAATCTTGAGAACTTCTTCTAGATCCATAACATTACTTTCACTATTTTCACCATTGCATGCACAAGAAATTGAGTCACACGAACATCAATCAATACCTGTTTCATCTTCTTCATTTTTTGCTGCACATGTTTTCTAAGATATCTCTTTTCTTTGAGTAGCATTTTTCTTCTTCTTCCTTCCCATTGTGATGGATCTCCTTCAAGCGATCAAGCTCCTACAGAAGGACCTCCTCTGATACCAATTGTTGGGAAAAAAATACTGAGGGGGGGGGGGGGGGGGGGTGAATCCATATTTAGATCTGACGGAAAACTTTTTACCTTTTTCTTTCTCTTAAACCCATACGCTACTTTATTGAAGCCAACTCGCGTATACACGTGGATATCCTCAATAAAACTTGCATTTTACAAATATATCTCATTATGCAGATAATTCTTTACTTAGATCATTGCATCATTCATTCATTAGATGTTTAATAAGCAGTAAACAGGTGCAGTAAGAATAGAATAAATCATCACACATAAGAAACACACATGAACACCAGGATTTAAGGTGGAAACCCAATTCGGGAGAAAACCACCGCTGTTGTCGTATCTGTCTTCGATATTTATTATAAAGAAAACTTCTTACAACCATGTATTGGCGCAGACTCATACCAGCACGCAGGCACCCACCTGTAGAAGGCTACAACCTTCTATCGTTTACCAGCCTCTCCTGGAAGGGAGCTCCAACCCCCTGATCTCGTTTACGAGCCTCTACTGGAAGGGAGCTACTACCCCCTGTTCTCATTTACCAGCTACCACTGGAAGGGAGCTACAACCCCCTCACTGAAGCCTTCAACCCTCAGCACCACTGCGGACCACGTTTCATCAATTTTCATATTCGATCCATCAACTTCCACACAACATGCCTTGTAGGCCACTTTTCATCAGATTTTCAGACTGGACCCACTCCACACATTTAAGCTCAATCATTCATCAAACTGAAATTTATAACGCCATCAATTCATTCAATGAATCATCAACCAATCAACCAAAAGCTTAATCTTTAATCAACATAATCAGCAACATAATCAACATTCAAACAATGCAGATCTGTATGAATACATCAGTGACAGATAGCAGTAAAACAGTAGAACAGATCAGACATTTCATTCCACACACTTCAGCAAAACCCTAGATTTCATACACGCTTTTACTTCACTGAACCTGCGTATATACGTGCTTTCATAGAGACAAACCTGCATATAATTTTACACATATTTGAGAACTAACCTCATATTCCATACGCGCTTTTGTTGAAGCCAACCCACGTATATACGCGCTTTCTCTGCCACGATCCTACGTATAGATCTTCAAAATTTGTAGGGATGCGCAAGTCTTCAGAACATATAAATATCTCAGATCTTAACCTTCACTTCATAAAATATTCACCTCATCTCAGATCTAAACACACCATAAACTGATCTAGAAAATACATAGTCATTTCAGATCTAGAGATCCCTCTTCATCATTTTCTTCATCCATCATTGTATTCATAGGTGCATTATTTGTTCAGATCTATTAATGAAATGTAACCCATTCCATGCAGATATACTTCAGAGTGAAGTATTCATTCAATACCCAGACACTTGCACATTCACCCCTTGCACTATGATCTTCTTCTCCTTAAATATTTTTAGCCTTTATCACTACGATGAGTCAAAACCATTCAACCGCTGATGGTATTCCTGGATGGAATCAAATAGATAATCCAGCGCTCAATACTATAGGCCAATACCATGGTAATGTACCCTGTTTTTATAAATTTAGAGCGAAAATAGGCGTACGCTACTTGGTATGTACTTTTCCGCGTACATACGCTACTTTTCCTTTACAAACCCACGTATGCTTTGTGACATACCATTTTTATCATTATTTTTGCACTTACTGGAATTTATTTCTCTGTAACTTCTGAGCTGCTCTGTAGATACATCAGATTTACATCATTAATAAACTCATCAGTTCAGTTTCCATCAAGGACAACTTTATCAAGCAGGTTTCCATCAACTTTATCAAGTAGGTTGCCATCAAGGAAAACATTCTGCATCATATTGCCAACAAATTCAAACACTAATCAAATATCTAGCTTTCAGACACCTAAAAATTCCCAGAAGATAGTGGAAAATGTTAATCCACTAAAACAAGTTCCAGAAACTCAGGATTGAGAGACCATACCTGCCTACCCTACAGAAAAGATAGTTTTACATGTTGAAGAAATTCCTTCACTGGACATTTTCTACAGTCCTAGCTATAAGTTTGTAGTTAAGAGGAACAAAAGAAGAAGAACTGGTGAAACAATCTCAAATCTCACAGATGAATCAGTTGATGTATTGTGGAAATATTCCTTAGATGACCCTATAGAAGATCTAACTAAATTATCACATTACACAGGAGCATATGCTACTACCACCATTGATAAAGCTACTGAAGCTAAAGCATTGTTGAAGTAGAAGGAAGCCAGAGTACTAGAACTAGAGAGACTGTTAAAGGAATAAAAATCCAACTCCGATGAGAAAATCAAAGAAAATATGGCCCAATTTCAAAAGGATTTTAAAAGCCTCAAAGTATGGCATCAAACAGAGATCAGTGAGAAACAAGCAGAACTGGAAACAATAATGATCATAATACAGAGCCAACCACAATTGGAGTAGTTTATTAAAGAAGTACTGGATATAAATGCTAAGTTAAAGAAAGAATAGGAATTATTTTGTCATCAAGCTTTTATCATTAAATCTTATTGTGATTCAAATAAATTATCGATCCAACAGATAGCTATCCAGAATATTGAATGTGAAAGACATGAAAAGAAGATCAAGGAACACATTCAGTGGCAAGTATCAGGCTCAGGAAATGAAGCATATCTACCTCAAGTAGATAAGTTTCACAAGGAGATTCTATTTAGAGATTGGGAAGCACAAATCAAGCAGGCAGAGAAAGCAGCAATGAAAACATCTAAGTTATTAAATGAAATTATTGAATCTGCATGTGAACAACTGGTAAAAGTAGAACTTCTCAAAGAGAACTCATTTGAAGTGTCTTCAGAAGAAAAACAGATAGAAGCAAAATGGAAGTAGAAATCGGACACACAGGATGAAGTAATTAAGAAGGTAAATAAGTTTGATCAAGAAAATTATTGGAATTTTATGATCAAACCTTATCGTCAGTGTCAGACTCTTCAATCCGTAACAAATTGAACAAAAAGATCGTAACCCATACTTTCAAATGCAGTATTCAAGGGACAGGTCAGATCAAGGATTTCACAGCTAGCTCAACCCAAGCATATGATGGATATTTGTCAAATTCATGACCAACTCTAGAAGAAAGGGAGGAATTCACAAATCAAAATTGTTATTTTATTTTCGTAGATTATAGTTTAGGTTAGTCCTACAAGGATGGTTTTTTGAAACTTCCTCTATATTTTTGTAATAATTTATTTTTAGAACATATTTAGTTTAGTATTTAACCCCCTCTCATGCATTTAGAGAAGGGTCCAAAAATTTTCTAAAAAAATTTGAAAACAATGCACTATTATAAGTTTCTAAGTGCTTTGATGAATTAATGGAACATATCTGTTATCTTTTGACAATTAAAGCTATTTAACTGATGTTTCACTAGTGTACTCTTTAAATTTTTTGAAAGTGAGAAGGAGAAGATCAATTACTATTAGTTTACATGAGTCGGACTTCATACATATGGTACTTTTATTCACTTGTATTAAGTTTTTCTTTATAGATTGATAGTCATATTTGATTTCATTATATATTTGAAATGTTATTATAAATGAATGTTACACGCATGCTATAGATGAATGTTACATGCTCCTTACATTGGTTCTTTAACATGTTGTTGAAGATATCTAGAGAGTAAAGGAATGCATAGAAATTGTCATCTTGGGATAGATTTCAAGGGAGTTAATCTTGTATACCAAGAAAGAAGTATGATCAAAATGAAAAATAGACACCCTGAGCAAAAGTTTCACTTTCCAGGCCTCTTGTTGAGTGGCTTGATTGGAAATGGGGAAGGGCATTGTTTTAGTGTGTTACAACCTGGCTATATTTATAAATGGCTTTGCTCTAAGGGTGTTACAATGTGGCCATATTTATAAATGGTTTTTTTCCAAGTCCTGTCTTGAAGGTATGCTGAACACAATTTGTCGTTAAAGGCTATATAAAAAAGTTATATTATTTTATTTTTAATAGTATTTAGAACTTTATAATTAAACATTAAAAAAATTCTTAAGAGTAGTTGCCTGGGTTGTGGGGTTTCATATAACTATCAAAATATTAATTGGCAATGCAAAATCAATGATATTCATCATGTGGTTGAGATGAATTTCATTTAACCCTCCATATATCTATTTCCTGACCCCTTGCAACAACACATGTCTGCATACGGGTACCACTATAAATAGCCCGTCCCCATTATTAATTTTTTACTGTACCCATTACCTCAACTCTTCCATTGTGCCATTGTCCCGCATTCGAACTATTGCAAACAACTAACACAACCATAGCCACTCTTAACTATGCTAGCGATGGGAATTGCAAGAATACACCATGAATGTGCAGAAGAATTGATAGATTCATTTCCACCTGTTAAACAATTATTTGAATAGGTTGGCTATATAGATTATATTCGCGGGTTTTAGAGGCATGAAAATGACATAGACATATAATTTTCCATGCATTACTGGGAGGGTAGATCAAAGGTAGGAGGGACAGTGGTGCATGCGATAGAATATGTGATTGCTGAAGTTTCAGGGTTCCTCCAAATGATAGAAAAGTGATTTGCACTGCAAAAACCCTAACCCAATATTGTGAGGAATTTCCTTGAGGCAGGTGAATGACTGACCAGGAGTGGCTCAGGATATGAGAGGAAGTCATTACTACAACCCTACTCGGATGTCACATTCCTTGTCCAAAGAATTTTCAATTGTGAAGGAATGTATGTGGTTTTTTATTATGAGCACTTTTGCTTGTTAGACCACCTACGTCATGGCAGGTCGCTTAGCATGTCTTTCTTTCTTGCAAAAACCGTAGAAAAAATCACCTGAGGTGTTTAGAAATGAAAGCGACCGCTCAAAATTATTTCCTACCAATTCCTTGTTAAAAATTGTGTGGTTTCTGCGCTGCAAATGGAAGGGAGAACTTGGGATGAACTAATTGTAAATAAATTGCATGTTGAAGCTAAAACTCCACCCCATGACCTCCAAGCTGCAACTCTGCCCCATGACCCCCCAGTTACGACTCCTCCCCATGACCCCCCAACTAAAACTCTTCTAATGACCTCTCAGCAGTAACTCCACCCCATAACCTATCAGCAGAAACTCCACCCCATGACCTGTTAGTGGCAACTCCACCTGATGACCCCCCACCTACAACTCTGCCCCATGACCCCGGAGCTGCAACTCCGCCCCATGACCTCTCAGTGACAACTCCAGCCCATTAAATCTCAGTGGCATCTCCACCCCATGACCTCTCAATGGAAACTCCACCCTATGACCTCTCAGCGGCAACTCAACCCCATGACCCCTTAGTAGAAAATCTACCCCATGACCCCCAACTGCAACTCTACCCCATGACCACCTAGCTGCAACTCTGCCCGATGACCTCAAAACTTCAACTGGGTTCATTAACCTCCCAACTGCAGAAATTCCCACAAAACCTTTCCATATCGCAACTGAGTCACCATGTGTTCAAACTAGGAGGGTTTCCAGGGTTTCTACTGCTAAAGTGGTACATAAAGGAGATGGCCAAGACGATGATGTTGAAGTAAAAATATTAGGGAGTAAACTTGTGACCATAATATTGAGAGGATACAAGAAATTCCTAACAGCAGTGCCAAAAGATAAGAAGAATAGGGGAAAGAGAGGTCGTTATGCTCCAGTTCCTGAAACCCTCCCCGTTGTTACAAAAAAAACCTAGAAGAGATAGCAGTAGAACAAGAGCAAGAGCAAGATCATGAGTATCCACAAGATGCATTAATTTAAGGGTTCATGGATGAAGGATGCATGCAACAAGGATGCATGGAAGAAGGATTAGGCCAACTTCCTGACATAGAAGAACAAGTTGATAAGCTTCCCTCTCCTGATTCCGACTATCAATACATAGCAGGACTAACTAAATGGTATGACTCAAATGGCCTTGTCTCAATTCAAATGTTGTATGTGGATGAAGAGGAGTACCAACAACTGTATAGGGAAAAAGTGTTGAGCCAACCAACTACACAACCCAAATTGTTTGGCGATGATTAGGAGGACCAATCAAATGCACAACCAGAATTGTATGGGGATGATTAGGAGGACCAACCAACTACACAACCAAAATTATATGGTGATGATTAGGAGGATCAACCAACTGTAGAACCCAAATTGTATGGGGATGATCATCAAGACCAACCAACTGAACCACTGCAATGGAAAAAGAAGCATATTGCAAAATTAAGTACTTGTAAACATATTCCTCTATATATTTCTTTGTTAAGGACAAATAGGACTCTTCAAATGAAAAATAGACAGCTACAGATCAAGGTTAAAACCCTAATAGATGAGCTCAAACAAAAAGAAACTTTTGATTGATTAGATTGCTTGGCCCAAGTTGCAGAGTCTATACTCATTGATGACATAGGTATTCCTTCTCCAAGGGTCCAACAAGATATACCCCTTGGAAAAAAAATACTGATGACATTGAAGTTATAGAGTCCATACCCATTATTTACATAGGTATTCCTTCTCCAAGGGTCGAACAAGATATACCCCTTGGAAAAAAACAGACTGATGACATTGAAATTATAGAGTCCCATACCAAAATCACAACTCTCCATACAGAGGAACAAGAATTACATTTCAAAGTAACAAAAGAAATGGGTATAAGCACAGAGGAAAAAAAACAGGTATGAAACTAACATAGTATGAGGAACTAGAGATCAAACTGACCAAAGACATTGGTGAGTAAAAAGATGATGAGGAACCAAAGGATAAATTACAGTTGTCTAAATACGCATATTCGAGACACTGAATACCTTACAGACTACGCAACAAATCACTTCTTGACATTGGCAAGATATGTGAAGAAGAATATAAAAATAAAGTTTTACGAAGACATAAAAAAATAGTGGATGAAATGGAAAGGAGGGTGACCAAGTTGGAGAAGGATAAGCAAGAACTCAGATAGCTAATGGATGGTGTGTGCACTTGCAAGGCTTCTTCATCCAACTACAACACATACTTGACTGAAAAATTCCTGATATTTGAAAAGAATGCTGTCATCCAAAATATTCCTCTCCAGGTTTAAAGCAGTGATGGTTTCTTGGAGGCATATATGACAATTTGTGATCAAGATAGAGACTTTCTCTGTGAACTGTACCAACATAATTTTTTGGTACCTTATAATACAAAATGGAATCCCAACCATGTTACAGGGGATGTCCAATTGAGAGCCTTTGTATCGTATTTGAGAAATCAGGCCAGTTGGTTGGATGATGTGAACATTTATTTGCATAATTCCGAGAGCCTTCTGTGGGTTAGATGAGAACATCCAAAACTTGTGGAGGTGATAGAAGAACATCAAAAGTACATCAAATCTCCATAAGTAGCAAAGGTTATCTCTGAGAATAGGGATATTACCATTTCATATTGTGCATGGCAGATTCAGTTATTGGAAACTAAGGCACAGAGAGGATGTAAAGCAAGGTGGGATAGCATGGGAAAACAACCCCAAAACAAAGATCCATTTAACTACCTCAACTTAAATATAGCATTAAAAATGGATTCTCGGTTTATTATTGCTATGGAATAGTGTGGGAATCACTTGATAGGTCTTATATTTTAGTATCCAATGATCTAGCTTCCAACAAGGGTATATAAAAAGAAATATACGCTGTTAAAAAAAGAAGAATATGATTGTTTGAATGTAATTATGGAGACAAGAAGGTATCTTCGTCCAGATGAAACAGGACATAGTGATTATTTTATTAGATATATTCATGAATGTCCCCCTTCATCCACAGATTCAGATTGACAGACTGGTCCACTGTTGCTGACAGACTGTCTCACATTTGCTGACACACTAGCTCATCGTTTCTACAACACTTGCTCACTGTTGCAGCAACTCATAGACAACAAAATAATTATATTTAATTTTGTAATATATAACTCTCTAGTTTTTTTGTTAGTTATAAAAACTGGTAAAATTGTGTTTGACATGTTTAGTTACAATTTCATTGTAGTTCCTCTAATAATTTTGTTACATTTCCATTGTTTTTATTCTAATTTATATATCATATTATTGTTTGCACACCAATATATGCAACTATGCAAGTACGGAAAACCAATTGAAATATATCTCCCATGACTTACAAAACAATCAATGTATTAAAAGACTGAGTGTAAATGCATGGAGTTATTTAATAACCTTAAATGACAATTCCATCAAATTAGAGAAATCTCCAACCACATCCTCACCACCTATCAAACATACATGGACATAGTCAAAAAAACATTAATACATCAAATACAGCTAATACCAGAATAAATATTAAAATCAAATTAAAAACAGAATAATGCACAAGAAACCTAGAAAAGCATTCATTGTTGGCATGAGGGCGACCTCGCTTGTTAAGTTATTCAAACTGAAATGATTCATGTTCATCTGCCGGGATATTCATGTCAATTTCCAATCTTGAATTTCGTTGCCTTGTTTTTCTTCTGTTTTTGGGGCTTAGGAAACTCTTCTTCCCCTTCAAAGACAACTCAAAATCACCCAATCCACACGTGAATTCATAATCCATAATATGAATATTGTTGGCGTCATCCAACAGTTTTTTAACTATAGCAATCAAATGTTCAATCTTGGTCAAAGTAGCAAGAGGACTATTTGGAACCAGGTCTAAGTAGCCAAATAACTCATCCTTGGCCATGTCATTTTATTCAACATTTACATCAACATCGTGACTATCCATGGAAATTCTATTTGCATCTTCAAGAAGATTGGATATTGCTTCAATATTTATCTCAAGAGGGTCATTGTGTGACTTAGTTGTGCTTCGATGATTTTGTAATTGGTTTGAAGCCATTGAACCGGAACATAGCCAACCCACCTTTATGGCATGCTTCTATATGTTGCCATGAATAGTCCATGAGAAATCACATGTTATGAAATTTGTACGATGACAAGTGACAAGATATTGCTTATTAACTTTAGATTGACTCCTCACCCAAAAATCATGAGAAATTTGTGAATGGGGGCTGCAATCACTATCTGGTATTATTTTTACTTTTTCCATTGATGATTCCAACTGTTTCTCTTTCTTGTAATTATTTAAAAATCCTTCCTTTTTTAGAATTTCCTTAAACCGATAACAAGGTTCAACATTTGTTAGAAGAACATATATCAACCAATCCATCATACGAGAACATTTATTTCTTCTATCAGATAGAAATTTTTTCCTTAGGTAATAATGATATGATTCCACATCATTGTTTGTCTCCTCATTTGTATTTGAAAATCCTGACAACCTTTGACCCACATCCCTAATTGCATAAAATTTGGGTTAATGAAGATATTTCATCCATATTTAAAACCAAAAAGAGAAATGAAACTTCAGAGTTTTTCAAATTACAAATCTTGTCACCAGCAACCCAATTCTTGTGCAAACAGTCAAGGAACTTTTCCTCATTAGAATATTTGTTGAAGAAAGCATTAATTGCATTTCTCACTTCAGCATTGGAAAAATAATTCATAATTAAACCCCAATCACTAAACATTTCTTTTGCTATTTCTATATTCTTGGCCAATCGATTCAGATTTTTTAGCTATGCTCAATGTACATGCCAAACACACAAGATAAAATTGCACCTTATGATTCTCTTCCCACATTCAATTCATTTCAAGCATGTTATTTTTGTAATTAATACAAGTTGTACTGTAAAATAAGAATATTGAAGTTACCTTAAAGCACCGATTTCATCCAATGTATCATCAACCATGAAAGAATTAATTTTCCAACTATGATCAACTTGGTGACACTTATGCATGAGTTGCTCCACCCATAGTGAAATGTCCTGTGATGTATTAGTGATTCCACCACCCATGTAACTGGCACCCCACTTTTTTGGTGATCAAACACGACGAGTGTGTACAATTGATACTATCACATTCAAAATACATAGATCATCAAATTCATATCATCAATCATTATTAATCAAGTTATTGTATTAGATCAATCATTATTAATACACTCACCCCATACTTATTTGTGTTGAATGTTGAATCCATGCCTATTAGGCAATTATTCGATAGCTTCACCATGGTCTCCAACATCCACTTCGTCTGAATTCGAACTATAAAAGGGACATCTCCACCATTGGGCTTTTTATAAAAGAAGAAATCATTTTGGTGTTTCCTATACCGAAGGTTCACACTCATTTCATCCTTCTTATGCAACTGATAATTTCCTTTCATTAGATGATTATATATGTTAACAACATATTTTACACATAAAAATAAATCCCTATCTTGAGCTACAACATCCATGTCAATATATTTTTTAACATGCATTTTTCAAACATAGTCAATTGGCACATCAAAGAAGAAACAACTCTCTACATAGGAAACCATGTCCCTTGATAACTTTGGCTAATGCAGCACCCCAGAAAAACCTGAGGTGTCGTGTTGGCCATGACAAGCCAATCCTTGGCTATATAAATGCTCATACATGGTATATGTTACTATCACAACCTCAGGGATTTGAACTATAATTTTTACAATGAAATGGCATTGTCATCCCGTCTTTTTCAGAAATGAGTATTTTTTCTTTAGTTCATCTTGTCCCCTTCTATCATTAGGGCCATATGAACAAGCATAGCTGCATAAAAAAAATTGAAAACTCAATACATATGATTTCATGAAAATTGTTTGAGCACTATTAATACCAACATATATATGTAGGATTTATAAAAACACTTACACTTCATATAACAAGGAAACAATACGCTTTAAGCCTAGGCGTTTGTTTTGTGCCCAGGTGAAAGAACATGGAGCATTTGGGTTCATTTCTTCTCCTTTAATAAAGTATCCAATTCTAGTTGAAGGAATTTTTTCAATGAAATCTAAGAAGTCCATGTGTTTTCCTTGTAGAAGAGACTAGTCTAAATCCGACTTAGAGAAGATGAACTTTTCTTTAGGGTTTTCCACCGGAAGGGAGATTATTGATTCCCATTTCACTTGCTTCACCATTTTTAAGCAAGTATCTGTTGAAGCAAGTTTCTGCAACATTGGAGTGGGTGAAACGGGGATCCTCACTTAAAAATACACAGACATCAATTAAAATACAAACATTCACTAAAAAAATCTAACAATTTTTTAGTAGTGGTCCTGCGAAGGCTTTCATTCAATTCATTTTTTAGTATTATTCTAGCGATGGCTTTCATTTTGTCCTATTCGATTTGTCCATTGGTTAACAAAAGATTTCAATGTTCTGTTGATTATAGGATCATTCCACCACGACTATGGTGTCTTCCCTCGACTGTTTTGCAGGGACCTGTTCGGAGTGGGCTAAAGAAGCTCGAGGAATGTGGGAAAATATTTCTATTCATGGGCACCCCCATGTGTAGGTGGGTAGGAGGAAACGAAAATGGTGAGTAGCTTGACTAGCGCCTAAACGGGCTCCTTCAAATGGTAAATTCGTGGGACGGAGATGGACAGAGACAGTGAGGGGCATAGGGCCACGTTCACCGGAGGGATTCATCAATTTCTTGGGGAACAAAACCCAAAAGGAATTACGTCAAATGGTTATATTACTCCCTTCAAAAATATTTATATTTCTCCCAAAATTTCTAGAATGAACACACCCCCAATATTGAGTAACCTTTAGGTGGTCAACCCACCGTTGTAAGGGACAACCTGGTAGCGAATACAGGTCCATAGGCTTATATAGTGTGTTGGTCCTTAAAATGATTGAAAGAAGGCAGTTTGAGGTAGAAACTTAGGTTTAGGGACAGTCATGCTTAGGTATTTTTTCAAATATGATATTAAGGGGTAAAAGGGTGTTTATTGATCTAGTTTGTAGGTGTATTGACCAGATGTGACAAAATGGCCTATAACAGACCTGATAAACATAATTGGAAAATTCAAGAAGGAATAACTCCAAACCCATGAAGGAAGTCTCCTCCGTAGAAATGAATACAATATCTTATAAAAAATATGGAAGGAAATATGAAGATTTAATAAAATGAGGAAGAAGTTCACAACATTTATTTTGAAACAGAGTTTATGGCTTCTTAAGGAAAAATAGTTAGGCTAAAAAAAAGAAAATATAAATCTTAAAGAGAACTTAATAATTCTTGAACAAAAGAGTCATAACATTTATGAGGCATAATTTCTCCTCCTAATATGTCAAGCAAACAAGGAAAAAATAAAAATAAATAAAAATTGTCAAGTAAAGGTTGAGAATTATGAGAAAGTAGAAACATACGTTGATCAAAAAATAAAAGAGAGAGTAAAAAATTGAAGTGATTTCCATGAAATATGAGCTAGAAGAAGCTAAGAGAATGAAAGAAGTGATTAAAATATAGAAGAGAGAAAAAGAAGAAAATTGTGAGAAGATTGTAGAAAAAGGTGTGTCATTAAAGAACAAAGTAGACAAGCCGAATAAGAATTTTAAATTTTTTCAAATTTTGGATTATATTCTTAGCAATCAAAAGATCAAAATATGATGAAATAGTTCTTGGTTATTTTGGAGATATTTCTTACGAAGAATATGCAAGCCTTAGGTTACATTACAGGAAATTTCAGAATAAAAGTGGCGTCGTAAGGGAAAATTATAAAATAATAGTTAAAATGATAAAGTAAGAGATGAATTTTAGAGGGAAAAATAGTAAAACTACTTTTTTTTTTTAATTCTATTTTTTTGTTATCTCCTTATAGGTTTACTCAAATTTCAAGTGTAGATACTCATTGGATGCACAATTAAATTCCACATCCAATGAGTACCCCTTATGCATACTTTTGAGAAGACCTACGTTGATAAAAATCACATATACTTTAAAAAGCGCATTGAACACACATTTTTAATGTATCTATGATTTTTATCAACGTGGGTCTTCTCAAAAGTTTGTGTAGTGGGTACTTGTTGGATGTGGAGTTTAATTCTGCATTCTACCAGTGTCTACACTTGAAATTTGAGTAAACCTATAAGGAGATACGCAAAAAATACAATTAAGAAAAGTAGTTTTTCTTCTTTTCCCTCCAAAATATTTACATGTACCTCTTTTTAAATTTAAAGGATTTTGATTGGTTTACATACTATGACATGGAGAATACATGAAAATTTTATGGGCACTTTTAGGTTGAAATTTCCTCTAATGCAAGGAAATATGCTTGAGGAAAAGCCTAAAGGTCATGTGAAGATTATTCAAAGTGCCAAAAAAAATGGAATCAATCAAAGAAAACAACATGAGTTTGTAAGAGATACTACACCTAAATCGTATGGTGAGTCCTGTTAGTATGAAATTTCTTGGAAGGTGTACCAAAAATATCTCACTTAAGTCATAGGTGACTAGTGACTCTAAAAAAATTGTGGCTTCTTATACCTCATATATTCAATAAATATGTGGGAAAAAAATGCATAAAAATACCTGTATATAATCTAAAAGAACAAACAACAAAACATAATCTGATGTAGTAACCCAATCATGGAAAAGCTTTGAAAGTATAAATATTTTACTGATGACACATGGCGAAGGAGATTTGCAAATGGTCATATGTCCCGCTCAGTGGGATGGGTCATTAGATGACCTTGTCGCTTCAGTATCCAGATCTTCCTCTCTCATATGTGTGGAAACCCGAACAATATGTACAACTGAAAATGGGAGCTCAAACAACATGAGACGATAATGGTGATGATGATAATGATCATGGTCAGAACAAAATAAAAAAACCTCTTATTTATTTTAAAGTATTGGTTTGATCTTGAAAATGGACAATAATAAAATATTATTGACCAGAATCTAGATCTAACCGCTTGGAACACTTTATTATATTTTTTGGAGAGGGAAAATATTTTTAAAATAGTCAAATATAATTTTTTAGAAATAATTAAAAAATAAAATGATTTATTAATTATTTTGTGAATAATAAGAAAAATGTGAAATCAAAAAATTATTAAATAATGATTTAAAAATTATTCCAAGGACTGAGTTAAGGGAAAAGAAAAAAATTCTGATTTATTTTATTATTCCTAGGTTTTTTAGTCAAATGTGACAAGAAATAGTTATCCAACAATGATTTAATAATTATTCCTAGAGAAAATTAAATAGATGATTGTTTATTTAAATATTCGCATGGGCTTTAATCGAAAATAACTTAATAAAAGTTTTTTATTAAACTCTTTCTTATAGTGAAATTGATTTTACTATGGTAAAATTAAACTCACATGGTGTATTTTGAGCCACCTAGTTAGAAATGGCTAGGTGATCATTTTTTGGTGATAAAAAAATCCCCCCCAATGTACTAGCGTTAGGAGCTCCAATGTACTAGCATTAGGAGCAAATCGTTTGACCAAAATACATTGTAATTTACACTTGCACAAGACACCAAAGGGGAGTGAGAGAGAGAGAAAAACAAATGAAGAAATTCAAGGAAGGACAAAAAATGAGGGAGTGAGACCTACTAAACACATATAAGTCTCGTTTTATGTTATAGTACATGATCTCAGATGAGGTGGGGGAGGCATATCAATACCCATCGAGATAACTGAGTAAAAATAATAAATGGGGATCCCAACAATGTGGGACTGAGCTACAAAGCACACAATACATGATTCGTTGGAATCAATGGGCCATGTCATAATACAATGAATCTGATATAAATAATGTGCCTAGAAAAACATAGGTCGGGTCTGAGTACAATAACATCTTACTACATGAGACATAATTCCCCTCAAGCTAACATGGGGAGGGGGAACGTCACCAAATAATCCTCGTTGAACATTAATGGGGTATAACGATCTAAATTAATCATTTGAAGGATACATGCATCTTCTGGTCACTGCTAGTAGCTGGAAAAAAACCCATCAAATCTATGGAACTGCATCTATGGCTAGAGCATAATATGAGGTCATTCGGGCATGTGGTGGGCTACATAAAGGGCCACCCCCTCATGAGGCCTAAAAGATATGACACACACCTAGGAATCACTGGCACAATCTCTTGGACCATTGAACCATCAAGTGCATTATTCGCAATCATGCAATAATGAGTTGGAGTCGAGCACGTGAGAAATAACCAAGGACAAGGGAAATCATGGTTCCATTTTCTTTATCTTAGGAACCAAGCAATGATGAAATTTGGAACTAAGGTACACAACCCTCTAGGCTGTTATTTTGGAATGAATGTGCTGAAGTCGATAGAAGAGGGCCTGCGAGAGCCGAGGAAATGAGGAATCCTCAACTAAGGCACAAGGGAATATAGTTGAGTGATGGATGGACTAACACTATGGATAATGATGGAGGGAGATAAACTCATAGGCGTACTAGAAAATTCCCTTAACAAACCATAAAATGTATGGTTGACCTGACACCAACTAAATCGATTCTAGAGGGAATGGTCAAGTACTAAAACAAAAGCTTTACGATGACAGATAGTATAGCTAAAGGAAAAAAGGAGAAACAAGGGATGAATGCAAAAAAAATATGGATGAAATATTGTAACATGACAGAATGAGACTCAAAAGAAAATTCATAAATGTAATATTGAATCGACTCAGATGCTCTGAACAACGGTGACTCAATGATGCTGCCACACAAGATATGCTGAGGGGGACCATTACACATTATTATATAAGGGTTACTCATGATGAAAATTTATACATGAGTTTAAAGGTGCCAAGGTGAAGTGGTCCCTAATTACAGATGGCTCATATGAAGAAATTTGGTTCGAATTGGTGGTAAAGTGAAACTTCATGGAAAAATGCCTTCTGAGTGAAGTCTCAAATTACCAAAAACAAAGGAAGACCCATTATAGAACTGGGTTAAATATTTCCAATGGTTTGATGACTCATCAAACCAAGATATGGTTTGGTCCCAATGGGCAACGTAAAAACTATGTTTTTTCCTATAAAATGGTTTCTATCCCTGAAATCCAATTCATTTTCATAGTGAGTTTTGGAGAATTTGGAGAGGAGGAGAAGGCCCTAAGTCTTATGGAGATCATAGAATAAGAAACAAAAATTGGAATTAGGCTCTACAAGTTTGAGGTATCTAGCCTTACTTGTCTAAAAATGACCTTAATGCTTCTAAGAAGGAAGAATTCTTGTGTAGAATTAGGAAATATAAGAATGAAGAAATGATCTACTAGAGAAGGTATAGGATCAACCCTGTGCACCAAGTCAAGCATGGGGACTAGGTCATAAGTGTGGAATCACATAGAGTATAATGATGGAATATATTTTATAAATCGTTTATGGTACATTATGTTTATATGGCTCGCAGGACAGGACGGTAGGAAAAAAATTCTAAGATATGAAAGGATAATTGACTATACCTAGATCATTGGGGTCTAGGCCGAGACTTATGGTAATCAAGTGAGAATGTTTCCAGGGGTGTCATCATGACCCCAAGCATGGGATATTTACCCCAAACACATGATTATGGAGGGGATTGATTAGGTATGAAAAAGGTACAAATGATGCCCCCTAGTTGGATGAGTTTGTGGAGTGCCATGGTGTTTCAAGTGCTCAAATAATGGATTCAAGCATTCATACGTACTGACCCAAGATCCTCTAGAGGATGATGAGGAGATATGGGGGCATAGTTTCCCCTCAACATTTTATGGACATGCTATATGTATTTAGAATAGTATGTTCTAAACACATTTTAATGATGTGGTTCACCATTTGTCCATGTTTTGGATGTCTTCTAGTGGGAAGAATGGATAGATAAAATAAGAGAAGGGAAATAGTGGATTACCAATCTCGTTGGGAACTTCATATATGAATCAAATGGACTGAATTTCTGGGTTTTCATACATGTTGTCACTATACCAAAGGGTGGCTTTATATATAATGAGCTGAGGCTCGCCTTGAAAACATGGTGGTTAAGAAACAACAATTTCTAAATGGTTAGGTTGTTGATGTAATATGGTTGAATGATTAATTGGATCATCCCTAGAGTGATTTGAAGTGATATGAGACTTTATAGGTTCTTCAAGTACTAGAGTCAACACTACCATATTGAAAAGGAGGGCTGGGGAGAATTTCTTCTCTTGGACTCTCAAAAATAGATTTCCCCTCACCCAAAAATTGGGGAGAACTGTAATGGTGACAAGGTGGATGTAGTTCTAATTCATGTGTTTGAGGTGAGGGGTTATTTAACTAATCGACTTCACTATGGACGAATTCTTTGGACTACACATCATATTGATCATGTGTTTGTTGCAGACGGAAATACATACAATGGTGCATATTCTCCCAAGGATAATCAAAGGTGGTCATGGCCTCCATGATGTCTTCATCTAAAGGAAAGATGGGAAGATGAGAGGAGGAGATACCACATGATGTGGATGAACTACTTGAAGCATCATCATGAGAGACAAGGTTCACCTACACATCAAAAATAGGAGGGGAAAAATGACTAGTATATGGAATATCTACCGGTGTTGAGACCAGGGTATTTGAAGAAGAAGGTTCAATTGAATAAAAATTGGAAACTCTAGAAGAGTCGCCTTACGAAGATCCCATGTATCACAAAAGGTAGAGAATAGAAGCAATGTTATTTTTCATCTCGACATAGAGAGGAGGAATCATAATTTTTGGTGAAGGGATCTCATGTTCTAGCATAACAATGGTACTAGAATCTGTAGGTAGAGAAGTGAACGATTCACAACAAGAAACCTTTATTTCACAAGGAGCTTGATGAGTATCACGAAAAATATTTGATACGAGGATAGTGGTGAGAATATTGGAAAAATTTATCACACAAAGCACAACGGTGATTCATGTGGAATGATGTTTTTCTTGGCTGACTAAGGTAAGGTAACATGGACCTCCGAGATGTTATAGTTAAGAAACGTGTTAGTGGCCATATCTTTGATAGGAGGGAGTAAAGGAAAATTATTGGTGGAATTCCCAAAAACATCACATAAATCACACGAAAGTGTCAGCTTTGGAGGCTTAGGAGGAGTTGGATTTTTTGGGGTGCCTTGTCTTTAGTTCCCTTTTTATGGGCTTTTACCCCCTAACTAGTTTCTTTCACAACAAGTGTAGGTGCTTGTTGAGGTTGTTGTGGAACTGAGGAAAATGAAGGGCAAGGAAGAGCAAGTTGTACCAATTTCAAAGTTTTGAAAGATTAAGTTGATCAAGTGGAGTTTTTGCAGAGGGAACAATGTACCAGACTAGGATCCCTACATTAATGTTGGGTAAATTCAATGTAGCCATGATAGGGATAGACAAAATTTATATCGAGGGGAATAAGAAAGGTATCTCAGCCGAAGGATAAAAGCTAGGAGGAACTACTCTTGGATCGTTAAGGCATAGATTAAGTGTTCCTAGTTTGAATGGACTAGGAGAGACACGAGTAGAAGGAATTCATCCTAGAGGAATTATACTTGTATGTTTGGTTGAGTTGGGAAGAACATGTTGCGAAGGCACTCATTATTGGATGGGTGTACCAGACCTCTTATGAGAAGCCTCTGACACTTGCACCATGCAAAGACTGGATGAGTTGGACTCAGAAGTGGTAGGATGTGGAACATAGTAGGCACTAAGAAAAGAAGAATATTTATAGACTCTAAGTGAAAAATTGGTGAGGGATGCGGTAGTCGTATTATGAGTCATGGACAAAATTTTCTACTAAGGAGAACTCTATGTCTTAGGATCATAGTATGATAGTAGATCGATGGTGGCGATATTTCCTATTTTGAGAAAGCACATATCACGAAAAACTGCAAATGATACAAATGAAATACCATAGGTGTAACTATGACCCAGAATGGTGTTGTAATCTGATGGGGCATCGATGAATTCTATTTCAATGGAGACATTCTTATTGGAAATAGTGACAGGACAGTTGAGAAGTAATTCGGGGGCTGATATGGTTGATCGTCCCATGCTCAGGGATTAATAGTGGATGGGGATAGGTCAGGTGAACTAAGCGTTTCCAAACATTAGCTGCCATCACACATGTGGATGTGCCTTCGTCAATGATACACGACTATACAATGGTGTTTCCTATTGAGACTAGTATCTAAAAAGAGAGAGATGAAGGAAGTGGGGGATGTTCCAATTGGTCAATGTCAAAGACGATCATAGGATCATCTGAAGGATCCACAATGCCCAAGGAATTAAGTAGATATTTTCATTAGGATGGGCACGACTAGAGGACTTCTAGCATTGGCATGGAGGCAGGAGACTGCGCTAAGTCATGTACTATGTTGTAGATATGAGAAGCTTTGGCTAAAGAATAATTTAAACGTAATATTACTTTGGGGATCTTCGTAATAACGTTTTCCTTAGGTTGAGGGATCTGTAAGGTAACATTTTATGATAGAATAGACAAAGAGGAAACTTCCAGTTGGGACTCAGTCACAGACTTAGCGGGTGGCTTGTCATACTGGCGTGATCGAGTCTAAAGGTTGAATTAATATATGTTCACCTCATCAGAATTCATCATTTCAATATGATAATTATATGTACCATATTGTGGAGATTTTGGCATTTCCTGATCTTATGTCGGTCGAGAAGTTATGCATCTTTAGTGATGAAATGTGTTGGTAATCACATCTGACTCAGATGAAGTAGAATGTGGAGGTAGCAAAGCCATGGGTTTTTTTCCTCTAGATTCAATTTTGGCTTCCCATACTTGATGCATCTTAGGTAAAATGGGACAATTATGAGTATAATGGCTATATACGCCACCACATGCATAAGGATTATTTGTAAGAAGCGCCTTGTTTTTCTTGGAATGTTTGGCATGTTGCTAGGTTGCGGGTTAGGATGATTTCCTTGGGGTGGATTAGTTGGAGGACACTATTTACCCTCATTTCCTTGGGATTCTTGATTCCTATTACCTTTCCCCTTATTCTTCTTCTTGGTGTTGGGGGTATTGGTCGAACTCTTTTGAGCATACACTTGACGTTGATGAGCAGGTGGCTATTGTGATAGAGGCTAAGGAGGCATGGGAGGCTGAGGAATTGGTGTCGTAGCGGTAGGAGCCATAGGTAGTGTATAAAGAAAATATGGAGGACGAGAAACATTAGGATAAATTGGTTGAGGAACAGGTGACCCTGGCATCTACTAATGTGGTTGGGGGAATGCATACGACGTGCTTTGACCTAGATAAGGTTTTCTTGGTGGAGGGAGATAATTGTAGGAGGTATTGACCCCGCACTAGGGTTTAAAATGGCTCATATAAGGTAGATCATATGGTTGCATGTATGGGTGTGAAATAGATCCAACCATACCCTTGGGAACATGATATGCGCTCGGTGCATTAACATCACCAGGCTGAGGCAAATCAAGGAGAATGGTATAAACATAACCTGAATGAGAATATATCAAGTCATATTTTAAATATATTTGGAGTTCATACACTCTTTCTGATGAAATTTTGACGTGACATATTTACCTATGCGAGCCAACGGTGATCTAAGAAACTAATCTATATAGAAACGGTCTTCAAATTCAGGAGCCCTACACATACTCCTCCTTTTTCACCAATCTTTGACATGGTCAGATATATGGGTGGAAGAATTTTTACTTGAAGGAATCTCATCCCTGCAGGCAGAGTTGTCCAAAGAAAAGTGGGGTAAAGAACTAACTACTTCCCACCACCACTGACTAGTCCATTAAAGGGTTTTCCTAAGATTGGTCACTAAGGTTACCTTTGTCCCATGGGGGTTGTGAAGTCTTGAGCTTCTTCGTGATCATTCAACATAAGAAATTCCCTACCATCGCTTGGGTAGCCCCGAGGACGACCGCTCACATGATTACCTAGAGTAACCCCCTCTGAATTGAGTTACCGATGCACTCCAACTTTGACCGTGGGATGGTGAAGGATTTTAAGATCCCTACAAACTCAAATTATGTCTTAATGTAAATCATCATTGCATGTTATTGGAATTTTATCCCACCGATACTACACCTAACCACACATATTGTTTTGCCCCCATGCCCAAGTGGGGTTAGGCTATGTGTGTTATATTATTAAATATGGTGTGTTTGAAGTCTTGACTTGGCAGTGTTAACCAAAATAACATAAGCTTAGGTTGTGTTAATGTGTGTGAGAAAGTGTGTTTTAGTGGATGAGATAATTGAGCATGTTTTGTGATGCCATATGTTGCTGAAATAAAATGTTGAAATACTATAAATAACGTTGAAATATGACAATAAAAGAAATAACCAATCAACCACAAACCCCACCCAAACAAGGATTTCAAACAACTAAAGAAACAGAGGAAAACAAGGTACTCAAAACTCACAAAAAAGGCCTACAATATCTAATGTCAAGGGACTGGGATCTAAAGGCTTTAAGCTATCGAAAAATGGTGCAGACAAACGAAAAAAACATCACTGAGATTAGTTGCAAAGGATAGGAAAGAGACTCAAAATACCAAGGATACTCAAGGGGGTCCTAAAGGGTAAGGCAAGAGAAAAATAAAAATGGAGTTATAGTGGAAAATTAACCTATCCAAAATGTCTGAAATAATGTGGATCAACCCTGCAAACCAGTATCTAAAAGCGCTGAAAACCTTAGGCTCCTCACTTAGCCAATCTCTTCCTAAAAAGGTGGACATTTGGTACAAACCCTCAGGGTATATTTCTTCCTCAAAGATTTAAAGTAAGAGTATTCGGGACTAAGGAAGATTGAAACATAAGTGAAACAACATTGAACCAGTACAAAAACAACACTCTCCGCAATGTTGGAAAAGACCTGAAAAGTTTCCATCAAATTTTCAAAATGTATGTACTAACTTGAAAAAGGCCCAAAACACAATTTTTGAGTCAAATAGTGAGTTCTGTAGCTCAGATCATAGTTCTAGGGCTGAAAAGTGTAATTTCCTTCTCGGGACCTTGGGTCGTCAGATATCACACAAATGTTGTCATCTCCTACTTAGCTAGTACCTCTAACCTATAGATAACACCAGAAAAACACCACTATCTAGAAAATTTGACATAATAATGGAGAGAAAGCTATAAATAGAAAAATGAGGCTAAAAATAGTTGTACAAAACCCTGAAATTTTTGAATCAAAAGTTAACCATGAAACTGATTTTTTACATCAGTGGAGTCGCCATTTATTAGTATGAAATTTCTTGGAACGTGTACAAAAAACTATAATTTAAGTCACACCTGAATGAAGCTAACAACAATTGTGGCTGCTTATAATTCATATCTACAATAAATATGTGAGAAAAACCCGTAAAAAATAGATGTATAAGATCTAAAAGAACATAAAACAAAAATGAATTTGATGCAATAACCCAATGATGGAAAAGCTTTGAAAGACTAAATATTTTATTGATGACACATGGCAAAGGAGATTTAACAAGGGTCGTAAGTCCCCCTCAGTGGGATGATTCCTTTGATGTCCTTGTCCCTTCAATATTCAGATCTTCCTCTCTCAAATGTGTGAAAACCCCAACAATATGTATAACTAAAAATGGGATCTCAAAAGGCATGAGATGATAACGGTGATGATGATAATTATCACGGTTAGAAATGAATGAAAAACCCTCTTATTTAGAGTAAAGTATTGGTTTGATCTTGAAAATCATGAATAATAAGATATTATTAACAAAAATCTAGATCTAACCGTTTGGAATACTTTATTATATTTTTTGAAGGAGGAAAATATATTTAAAATAAAAAAATATCGTCATTTAGAAATAATTAACAAATCAAATGATTTATTGATTATTTTGCAAATAATAAGAAAAGTCTCAAATGAAATAATTATTAAATAATGATTTAATAATTATTCAAAGGTGCAGTTAAGGAAAAATAAATAAATTATGATTTATTTAATTACTCATAGGTGATATAGTAAAATATGAAAATGAATAATTATCAAACAATGATTTAATAATTATTTCTAGAGAAAATTAAATAAATAAGGGATTATTTTGTTATTCTTATGGGTTTTAATTGAAAATAACATAATAAAAGTGGTTTATTAAATTATTTCTTCTAGTGAAAGTGATTTTACTATGGTAAAATTAAAGTCACATTGTGTATTTCGACCCACCTTGTTAGAAATGGTTACATGATCATTTTTTTATGATAACAAAGCCCTTAAAAGGTCCCTATAAAATACAAGTAAAAGTGAAATTATATGAGACAAGGATCCACAAAGAGTTGAAGTTTCTCCTAAGAAATTTTTTTTATAAGAGTTGTTCCATTATGAAAACATTTCCCCACTAGGTATCGTTCTATATTTATTGGTCATTGATTTTGGTGCAGAAAATTTGGAGATAAAGAAATGAATGTTAAATCCTATGAAATGGATGATAATAAAGGCCCTTATTAAACCTCTAGAACCAAAATTATAGGGAATAAAATTCGATGCTCTAATTGCTACAATAACATCAATCATAATTCATTAACCCCTTTATTCCAGTACAATAGAAAATGCTACGATTTTCACAATTATGGGCATATAGCACCAAACTGTAGAAACAACATTTGATTCTCTCCTAAATAAATCGAGGAAGAATATATATGTAATAGGCATAAATAATAAAACACGTTGGGGAGGAAAATAAATTAAGAAAATCCAAATATGGATCTGTATGCTCAAGACACAAGTCTTTGTGAATGGAAACTTACAACTAATGCACTAGATCAATGCAATGCTTAAGAGCTATATTTTTTTCCCATAAATGAGCCAGGGACCAACTCATCATTGGACCAATTAAGTGCTAACTTTATATGTGTAAATTAATATTGAAGAGGGGGAGAAATCCCAAGATCGTTCTCGAAAAGTTGGGGGTTTCACTCAATGAACCTCGGACTATCACATTTTTTCATGGAATAATAAACAATACCCTTGTTTTTACTACATATTTTATAACATCTCTAAATGTCACATTATTTAACCCCCTATGAATAAAATCCCAATAAACCTTCCCAATTTAAAAAACCTCTACTTTGACTAGATATTGTAGGTATCCATTTTTTCATTGGCATTTTTTATACCCCTTTGTAATTTTTCATTAACTTTGAGTTACACTTTTTATACTTGTCATTATAAAAACCTTTTACCCCCTATTATATTCTCAATATATTATTTCATTTTTTCCTCAATATATATCCCCCAATATAAATGTAGGTGGTATGGTATTTCTCCCCTGGTTACCCATGTGCTCGAAAATAAGTAGGAGGAATCATCTAGCTAGAGAAGTGGATGAGATTAAAATTAGAGTTGTGGATTCGAGCCCTCTCTAAACATAGGATATGCATTGGAAAAGTATCAAGTTTTCTCTCAAAATTTGAGGTTGCAATCTTAAATGGTGCCAACAATCATGAAATTCGGAGACTTGCATAAAATATTCCAAAGATTATTTTGAAATGTATATAATTAGATATGAGGTATATCTATCAATATCAAAAAAGGTTTTTATGATATTGTATGAAAATCCATCAAATAACTTACATGTTTTAATCCATTTTCCTATATTACTGACCATTAATGATGTGTGTAAGAAAAAAAAAATATGGGTTGTTTATTTAGATGAATACTACAAATTGAACAATGAGATAATGGTTCACTTATTCATCATAAACTAATTAACCTTACATAATATACCACGCATCTTGCTAAACTTGTGGAAGGAGGATGTAATGTAGTGGGAACTTAATATTTTATATTTCTTGTTCAAGCATGTTTTATTGAATAACTTTTGGTTAGTTCATTTGAGATCTACAATCTTATTGAAGCCTTGGGGAATGTAGCAGAAAGGTCAAGCTCTCTTGAGTCCTTGTAACAATTAATTGAAGATGTAATAAATTTTTCATCAAATGCGGCTGGTCAAAATGCATATTCACTTCGAAAAGAGGAGAATGGTATAAAATCTAAAGATAAGAAGCATATTCCTTTTTGACATGGGGAAAATATGAATGAAAAATAACTAACTATTTGATATGGTGGATTGGTTGGTCCTACTAGTTTGTGTGAATAGGTTGGACGCATTTTTTAAGACTAGGCTTGTAATAATGATCCTACCGGAATTAATCATAAAGGATATGGTGTTTACTTATTATAATCTACCATGTTAAAAGGAGATGATATTTCTCATTTTTTCTTCCAAATATTAGTGTCGGTTTCTCTTTCACTCCCATTCCAACAAATGAAACAACACATTTCCTTTCCATTAATTGATATGTATTCAGAAATTGTTTTTTTTTTGTTAAGTATTGTGAAAGGAAATGAGGAATGATTAAATTCAATATTCTGAACAAGGTGCTTGTTATAACCATGTGTGTCATTCAAAGGAATTCAAAATTAAAAAAAAAAAATTCATCTACACCTTATTTACTACTTTTTCTGAACTTGCTCATGGATTTTAACTCCAATGATCCTAATCTTGATGCCAACAATTTTCAAGTACTCACTACATCTGCAAAGGATTTATGCTATTTAAAACCTTTAGGAGAACTTTTTTGGAGTATTTAATGGATGAAATAAAGAATAAGGCAACCTAGAATAAAATAAAGAGTATCACGATTTATATGAATAACAACATATGATTCATAATTTTAAAGAACCCATTGAGCAATGTGAAAAGATGAATGAGTTACAAGGAAAGCATAATAGTAGTGTGCATAAATGATTTCCATTTGAGGGTGAACTTTTAGAGGTTACATATCATGGTGAACATGAAATCCATGAGAATGAGGCTTCATATACCCATAAAGAGGGATTCATCAATGAGGTAGAAAGTTTAGATAAAGTACAACCATCATAATTAGACAGTTGATTATTCAACTAGCCTCTATGGAGACAACTCCTCATTGGAGTTAGGCATGTCCATCCTTGAAGAAATTCTAAAGTTATATATAACTATAGACTGGATGTAACATAGCTTTTTACTTTTTATTTTATTTTCTATCTTTTTTTTTATTTGAATAAAATATTGGAAATTCCACCTGAAAGGATCACATCCCACTAACCAAAATAACCATAGCTTAACCCTGATGGTGTCAAGGATAATTGAATATGTGACCTCCCAATGTATAGGTGCTTTAGAAATTATACCTCAACCAATTGAGCTTACCCTTCGTGTTGAATAGATGTAGCATAGTTATATTACACATGATATATCTATATCTATCTATCTATCTATCTATCTATCTATATATATATATATATATATATATATATATATATATATATATATATATATATATATATATATTATGTTCTGAGATACGGAGAAATACATCCATATTCAACATTAAATGAAAATCCACAATATGACGATATTAAGTGGACCATAAAATTAGGGTGAGTAGTCCTCGATAAGAGAAAAAGAGAAAAAATTATGAGGATGTGTTGAAAAATATAGAAAGAGGGAGCATTGTTTTCTATTCATTTCAAAGGTGGAGTGAATGCAAAAATGAAGAGTAGTTGATAAGAATTAATGGGAATACAGAAAGGGGGAGAAATGATCAGAAGAGGCAGATATGAAATTATTTCTATCAATAACAAATGGGGAGGTTATTAAAAATGGTTTTTATTGATGTCCAAGGTTGTCCAAATGAAAAGGAAAGTTACATTGTCAAATAATATATTTGGATACTTTTCCAATGATATATGGAACATATTGTGGAAATATTGTATTTGGATTTTCTGATGCGCCATTTATATGATCTATGTTTGATTGCATTTTTACTCCAATTACCTAGCTCAAATGGGAGTGTAGTATATATGGTTAGAAAGCTTATTATCACATTAAAGGAAAATTCAGTGTAAAAGTGCCCATAGAATTTTCATGTAAGTTGTATGTCATAATATGCAAACCAATCAAGAGTACTCAAATTTAAAAAGAGGCACATGTAAATATTTTGGATGGAAAAGAATAAAACTAATCTTTTTAATTGTATTTTTGACTTATCTCCTTATATGTTTACTCAAATTTCAAGTATAGACACTGGTTGGATGTAGAATTAAGGTCCACATCCAACGAGTACCCATTATGCATACTTTTGAGAAGACCCACGTTGATTAAAAAATAATATGCATTAAAAAACATGTTTAAAAAATGAAGATACATTAAAAGACTTCTTCAAGACACTTTTTTTAATGTATCTTCAATTTTTATGACCGTGGGTCTTCTAAAAAATATGCATAATGTGTACTCATTGCATGTCGAATTTAATTCCACATCCAAAGAGTGTATACTCTTGAAATTTGAGTAAACCTATAAGGGTATAAGTTAAAAATACAATTAAAAAAAGTATCTTTTCCCTCAAAAATTCATAACTTGTATTTTAGTTCTTTAACTATTATTTTATTAATTTTTGTTAGGAGGTCACTTTTAAGTTGAAATTTCCACTAATGTGCATTTCGAATGGTATGTAACACTCCCTATAACTCCTCATCATTGAAGATGAATTATTTTTTGAATATTTGTTATATAGTTTTCCAGTTGCACAAGTGAATCCAAACAATGGACAAGCTTCTGACCCTTGTGGGGAAGTTGGCCTTAATTGTGGGGATCTAACACACTATATATAGGAGTTATGAGGAGAAACCTAGGACTCACTTTCTCAGGTCAATTTTAGTTGTTCTAAAAAATAAAAGGAGAAATTTTGAGGTTCATACCACATGAACCAATTGAAGTGAAGTTGAGTTGGAGAGGTTTTTTGTGGGAGGGGTTTTTGGAACTATTTGTGAAGGTTTTTATTCTTGGTTAGAAGGTAAGTTGGAAATAACTTATAGAGGCCAAGTTTTAGCCCTATTGTAGGTGACTCTTATCCCTATTTAAGGTCAAATTCAAGTCCTCTTTATATCGAGTTTCATGTTTTTTCTTGGCGATAAATTATAGTGTTTGAAGGTTGTGTTTGTGCCTAATTTGAAGCTCAATTAAGAGAGTTTTGAAGGAAAAATTCAGTTCCAGTTTTAAGGCCATGTTCTTTTCCATTGAATTCCAAGTTTAGGTTTGGTATGAAGGTTATTTTTTTGTATTTTTAAGGCCATATTCAAGCCTTTTTTGCAGCCCAAGTGAAGTCATGTTATAGACCAAGTTTTGGTCTAATTTTTAAGGTGGCTAAGATCTATTGGAGAACTATTGTAGGGATATTTAGAGGCCAAGTCTGATCAACTAACACAGTCTTAAAGGAGTTTTTAGCTAAAGTAATTTTGATTTAAAGGTGATTATATGGTTGAGCTCCATCATGGACAAACTTGCAGTAAGAACATGCCTATGGTGGACAAATTTTGATGGTCAGCTTGTGGGATGCATAAGGTGAGTGTTTATTTCAAATGTTGATATGATATGGGAAGAAGATATTCAATGGTCAAGGCATATTTGGTTTCAATGTTTTTAAAAATTATTTATGTAGAATATATAAATCTACAGTGTTGAGAACAATATTCCAAGTGGGTATACCTTCTCTCTCAACATATAATAAGCCTAATAAGTGACAGTTGAACAATGAATAACAATATTTCAGGAAGTTGAAGTTTCCACACTGGCTTGTTCGAAATGCGTCGACACAAATTTCTCCAATGTGATTTTTACCGAAAGATTTGATACATAAAATACAAAGAATTGACATGTACAATATCAAGTCTAAAGATCCAAGTCAAGAATCCTATTTGAAGAGTAGAAAGCTAAGGTTTAGAGGTTAAGTCAGTGTGATCAATCTTGAAGGAATAGGCCTAATGTTTGTATGGTTATATGAAAACTCGCTCCAGAATTTGTTGATGAATAGAATTTATTCATGATTAATCCAAGAAAAAACTTGAAGATGTACATTGGTTCCTACTATTTTCTGAGTTGGTTATTAGCTAGGAGGAATTGGTGTATATTATAATTTAGTGCCTATGAAATCCATAATTTGGTACTTTATTTCTGAAAGGAATGTTAAAAAATATTTACAAAGAAAAAATGTATGTGTTTCTTATGTAAATATTTGTGTTTCAAGATTTATGTGCATTAAATATTTTAAAGGATAAAAATATTTAAAAATAATGAAATATTGGTTCAACCACCCTCTTAGTATTTCCAACAAAACCTCCCTCCTCCACATATACACCCTAACCACTCCCCACACCCCAAACCCACATATATAATAAAATATACAACAATTCAAGACAGATCTAGAGTCATGAGAGTATATACAAAACCTACAAAGTAAAAAAGATAAAGGGTCATGCCATGGACCTACAATGAGTGTAAAAATATAGTATCAACATAGAAAACATGAAATGTACAAATTAAATAGTTAACTAAAAGATTATTTGTAACTCTTATCAAATTGAAGTTCAACTTCTAAGACAATTATGCTCCAAATTCCACATGTTGATCTTGTATGAGATCCCATGAATCAATCTTCAATAAAAAAGAAAGGGGGTAGAATATAATCCAATTTCTTCTCCTCTTAGATGCAATCCCCTTCTAAGGAGAATTTTAGGTGCTAATATTCATAAGGGGGATAATTTTCTATCTTTTTTCAATAAAGAATTTCCAATTTGCATTTTTCCTAAAAATGATTTGCACAAATTTTATATTATAAAAATATTTTATCTTAAAAATCACAATAAAATTATAGAGACTAATATAAATTCATTAATTTGAATATTTTTACAAATATATTGCCAAAAATTTTACAATTTTCATAAGGTCTAGTAAGATTCACCGAGGTCTCTAAATTTTATGATAATTTTCCATCCTTAAAATTCTCCTTGGCCCCTTCACACTTATTAACCCTTGAGTGGGGATCAAACTTGATTAAATGAGAATGTTTAAGGAATATATCAATTTTCCCTATGGATAAAACATTTCCATAGCTAAGTGTTATAACATCATTTATCACCTCTATATACTTGATGACTTATGCATTGGCCTTGGGTAGGCCTTCCATTTAGACTTGATCACACTTCTTAAAAAATAATATTTTAAAGTCCATACGCGACTCAATCCAGATTTTTCTGAATGAAAACATGGATCCATCGATAACTAACCCACGTATTCTATTTAAAATATTAAAAAATATATATATAATCCCTTTTAATGAGGCAATGTTTACGAGTATTTCCTATAACTTAACTACCCTAGCACGTGGCCTAACTGTTCCCCAACTGAAAAAACTAATTTGAGGAAGTATAAATGCACCTTAAGGAAATGGCCTAAGGGAGGAGAGAGAGAATGATATTGATATTATAGCATGTTATAGCCTTGATCAAGTCTGATATTTCCCTGCACGTCCTAAAATTCAGAAGTTCAGGACACCCTTATCTCCTTGTTATGTTCACCCCTACTTTGTGCGACATCATTTGTGCACCCTTTATGGAAGAAGCTTTGTGAGGCTAGGGTTGGAAGGATCTGGAAGAAGATTCCACTTGGAGTCGTGGTAGATATCATGTGATTTTGCATTTTCTCTTCACATATTATCAGTAAAAGAGGCTTTGTCCCTTTCCTGATGTGTTTGTGTTATATGTCTCATATACATGTTGAATGATCTCCTAATGGTTTATCTCATGTTATTTTTATGAGATTATATATGCTAACATGCTAACATCTAGGAAATATATGTTGTGAAACTAGTTTATGTGCTTTGTCTTCATTGATTTGGAAGTTCTCAACCATGAGGTGTAGCAAATGGTTTGCACCCTACGGGATTGACCACAAATGTTGGAAAAATTGGTATGGTCATCTATCCTCAATTTTATAGTTTAAGAATTAAAACTAATAATTAGAATGCTTCTTGAGATGATATGTCATCCATTATATTATGTCCCTCAACCTAGACCTTAGGGTATCTTTTCCCGTAATAGAACTGGCGACACTGTTGGGGATTACATTTGTGTAATTCCTACTTTGCATTGTTTTTATCTGACTTGTGGCTTCCAGGACAGTTTGATCACTTTTCTAGTGTAGTAGGTTCTTCTCCCATCCATACAAAAGTCTTGATCTTCTGGATCAGGCTTTGGTTTCTATTTTTTATTTATCACATTTTCTATACGCTATTCCGTGTGTACACAATCACGTATACTTGTTTTTTCTTCGAAAGGGACCTGTGTATAGGCATGTTTCTTTGGGTACATTCACGTGCACATGCATGTGTCACACAATGGATCTGCGTATGCCCAGTAAAATTTAAAAATTTAAATTTTGGGACCCTATAAATCTTTCCTGCATGTTTTTGGTCATCCCTATGGAATCCCATAGGTTCCTAGACTGTGATTCTTTTTGTTGTATGTTAGTTTCTCTCCTTTTCAACTGAAAACCTAGCCATCCTAGGGTTTTACCTATTTGTTGAGGTTTAAATTGTAGCTATAGCACTAAGACTTCTTTCTGAAGCTATTGGTTGTTCTGAACTTTCAGAACAGTGAGCATTTGGCATTTTTCTCATGTTTTCCTTATGCATTACTTCACTTTTTGGTGTTTTCCTTTTTAAATTTATTGGTGTTCCTGTTTCTTGGGATCATCTTTCGAGTGAATCTTGAAGTTTAATTTCTTTGGTTTCTTGAAATTTTTGTTTGCTGGAAGTTCATACTAATGTTTTGAATCAGTTTCTTGAGTAGGTTACTTATTTCTATTTGTTTAAGTCCTACTACGAAAGTGGCATACTTGGCTTGTGCAATTGGGAGTTCTCTTGTTGGATCAATTTCTTGATTTGGGACCTTTAGTAGTTTTGTGCTTGTCTCATTGAAGTTTGCTTGTTTCATTAAAAAATGTAAAGCTAAAAAACATCTTTGTTTTCCATTGCTTTTTCTTTAGTTTTCTTTTCAGGGTTTTCATTCATTTCAGCACAATTTTCTAGTTTCTCATTTTTGGTTCAATTGCTTGTTTTTGAGAAGAGTCCTTGCTTGGATTTCTCTCTTTTATGTAAGGTTTGTTTTGGAATTGTTATGTGAAAATGAGTTCCTATTTGGGATTGTATTTTCTTTTCTATCAAATTGATCGAACCAATGTCATTTAGAAACTCTCTTTTGCTTCCCTTTGTCAGTAGTCCTAGGATTTGCATCTATAATTGGTAGTTTTTAGATTAGTTTCACCCTTAATAATTATAGTATTTTATGTATCTTTCTGAAGTGTGTGAAGAGTGATATTGAAAATAAAAAATAAGTCTTTATTGTTTATGAGTTGCTTCATAGAACCCAAGTAGAAATATATTTTTATTGAAAGGGAAAAAATTCATATTCATGTAGTAGGTTTTCTATTAATTTCTCTTTTGCGTCAAAAACATCATAATTTTCATCTCCATCTACCCATGACTTAAGTAACACCCATTTAAAATAAATCAATTAAATAAAATGAACTAGAAGTTTTTTGAGTTGTTATTAATCATACACCAACTAGTCTAGGTCATAGGGCCTTCGAATAGGTGAGTGGGGAGTTAACTCTCCAAGGTCACTCAAAACTGTCAAACGTAGAAACTTGATTAATGAGTGAAATCCAACTGCATTAAGTGGACTAGGAAATCTCTACCTCTAGAGAGTTAAGCGTGAGGGACAGTGAAGGCAGAGAGGAGAGATACCCCCTCTCCTATTTGTTGAATCTTGAACTAATACCATTTCACGTGACTGTGGATACAGATTGGTTCCCTTAGTTGAATTTCTTAGGTATCACACAAATTACTGTGGAGGGGGAATACCCATGGTACCTGAGGCAGGCATTGTATCCCTTTCATTACTACTTCTAGAGGGTGCCCTTGTGAAGCTTGGGTACTTGCACTGGCAAAGGATTTTGTCAGGAGGTCAGCATAGTTGTTTCTATTACTTTCGCTAGTATGCATGGGGCATAACTAACCTAGACTATTTATAGAAGGTCCTTTTATTTGATTTCTTTTATTTTCATATCCAGTCCTAATCACTTAGAGTTGAAATACTTCAAGGCTACGTGATTGTTGTATCATAGGGACCTTTTGATAGAGTGTGCTCTTTGCTCCTAGATTCCCATAACCTCTTAATTTTTTCGGTGTAATTAATATCATAATTATTAAAAGTGGTTGACCAATTGCCTCGTCGATCGAGGAGGCTTCGTGAGCTTTCTGGTGCGAGTGCCGAGCCTTCTTCAAGAAGGCGTAGGAGCAATTCAGTGGGTGATTTTCATCCAATAGTTTTAAATGCATAAGAGAGTGATCCTCCGAATTTGATTCTTGTTTCTACAGGTGGTCCTATTGCTAGTCGTATTATAGAGAGGAGTTCAACACTCATTTCTAGAGTTTTATTTCCAGCAGAAGAAGTTGAAGTTTAAGAGGTTCCTGAACCTCCAGGCACTCCTTCCTCTCCTCTTCCTACCATTTTTCCAAACGTTCTTTTGTAATTTGGGCCTATGTCTCAGAGACCAGCTAGCCCCCATCCTTATCCCTTTCTTTCTATGGCCACGACTGGGAACACAGCTTCGGGTGTGAGCATTACAAGTTTGAATACTACTATTTTGGTTCAAGGAGGGTGTGGAATTTCTATTTCAACTATCACTTCTAGTGCTTCTATGTTTGGCTCTGCCTCTATTCCATCTACGAGTGGGGCCACCCATCATTTTCTTCCCATTCTGGCCCCTTTTATTTTGGAATTCCATATAGTGCAATTCCTTTTATTTCCTTCACTGTTGCTTTTGCTACATCCACACCTATGCCTTCTATGGCTAGTATGGAAACTTCTTTTCAGGATTTCCCCTTTGGGAGTGGTCATATTCCTCATTCGAACCCTTCCTTAGGATCCCTTCCTTTTACCTCTCGAATTAAAGGTTTTAATCCTTTCCTTGGAGGTCAAAGATCTAATGAATTTTTAGGCTGGAACCCCGCTTTTACAGGGATAGGATCTGTGAATCTGTTTTTATCTATTCAACATGGGAATGTACCTTTCCCTTCTATAGGTACTTCTCATGGTTTCTCTCCTTTCACAAACACTTGGAACCCTTACCAAGGGGTTTCTTCTTCATTTAACGCTTCAATTCGAGGAAATATACCTGTCTAAAGTAATCCTATGATGGGAGGGGGTCCTTATAAAAATGCTTCTGGGCTAGAAGGTTTCTATTATGGCTCAAAATTTTCTATGAATAATATCTGACAACCTGGTGCCTTAAAAAATTAAGGTATTATTTTCAAAATATTGGGAATCCTTCCTTGATGGATGGAATTATCAAGATCCTTCGTGCTTACCTTTAATAACAACTTTAAACTTGTGATATTTATCAAAATTAACAAACGATCCTATTCGATTTAGTCTAGGTTGACCTATAGTCCCTACTAAACTTCCCTTAGATATTCCAAAATTTAAAGGGAAGACCGATGAGGATCTGGCTGATCATGTTACCAATTTTCACTTATGGTGTTCATCGAACTCCCTTATCAACAATTCGATTAGGTTGAGGCTATTTCAACACACCCTAACAGGGAATGCTGCAAAATGGTACATTGAGATGATAGGGGGTAGTTTTTCTACTTTTAGCGAGTTGGATACTATGGTTCTGAACCATTTCCAATTGCTTGTTCATTATGAAATTGGGATTGATATCCTAGAAAATTTCTTGTAGGAAAAGGCAAGATATATTTTGGATCACATTTAGGAATGAAGGAGAAGGAAGAGGCTCATCAAAGTTGAGATTCCAAATGAGTTCCTTCTCGAATGAAATCCTTGCAGCCATAAATATCAAAGGATGTATCCCTTTCAAGGGTATTCTTTGACAAACAGGCTATCTTTAGGGCTAAAAAATTAGAATTGATCTATTGTCAGTCTGGGGTCCTTAATAAGAGTTTTCCGAATTCTCCTCATTCCAAGCTAGATTTATCTAAAATGAAGTCGGGTCCTCATGCTAATGGGCTTAACAATATGATTGATAGTGGCATGGATAACGTTCTAAATCAATTGCAGTAGTTGTCTTTACAATATCCTCCTTCTCATGAGGCTATGTCGTTGATGTCGAATACTTCTTAGCCTTTGAATGTTAATTTTTTTCAGGATTCTAACCCTAAAGGAAATCAACAATCCGATGAGAAGAAGAAGGGATAGAATAATAATAAGAAAGATAAGGATGGGAAGGGAAATGTGAAAAAATCCAATGATATAATTAGAGAGGGTAAGAGGGACAATAATAAGAAGGTTTAGTTTCCATGCAATTTATGCTCCAGAGACCATCTTACTCATCTTTGCCCCAAAATTCAAGATGCTCAGCACTTGTTAGCTCAGCAGGGTTCCTCTAGTTCCCAGGCTGTATTGACAAACCATTTTCCCCAATAGCAGCAACGGCTTGCTGGCGTGAATGCTAATAACAGAGCTCCCATAGGGGGTAACCAGGAAGGGGAAAATTCCTCAAATGTATATATGATGGGTGATCACGTTGATATCGCTACAAGATCTCCTGATTGTGGTGAAGCTAAGTCTTTGAAAGTTAAGGGTGAAAATAGTAATTTAGAGCCACTCCATATAGAGAGTCCTACAGTTGAGCCTATAGCTTGGATGCCGAAAGGGTCTACAACGCGTACGATGATTAATCCTAATGCCAAGGATTCCCATAACTACTTGATTGTAGAAGATCTATCTCAAAGTCTTTGTGCCATGTCTGCGTTAAAGGTACTCCAGTCATGCCCAACACAAAGGAGTGCATTGCTCACTACGATTGGTGTTGTTGATCCAAAAAAATATCTTATGATCACGTTTGATATGTAAAATTTTAAGAAGAGACTTCCTCATCAAAAGGATTTTTAGATTAAGTCTACATATTGGAATATCAATATCTTTAGAACAATAGTCAATGAGGGTGCTTCCACATGTGTCGTGTCTATATCATGTTCGAAAGCCATTGGATCTCCTTCAGCTGTCACTTCACCTACTTTCGTTACTGTATTTGATGGTCATTCTCACACGCCACATGGTATTATTCCAGCTTCACCGATCTGTGTTGGGGGTAAAACTGTCAATATTGAGGTTGATATAGTTCATGAAAATTTATACTACAACCTTCTATTGGGGTGGAATTCGATTTATGAGACGGATGCTATTGCTTCATCATTATTTCGCATCTTTTGTTTTCCCCACGAAGGGAGGGTTATCACTATTGACAAGATGGATTATTTTCCTATAGATCCAAATGAATCTACTGACTCTACTCTACCCTTGGTGAATGATGCGAAGCAAAATGTTAAGAATTTGGGGGTTGGAATGTATACATCGTTGATGGTTACTTTTTATCGTCTGCCTCCTTCTGTTCAAATTCATTCTATTTCATCCTCCAGGGTTCCTACTTGAAGAGAGTTCTTTCAAAATCATTATTTTTTGAACCCTTGGACCTTGCCTTCTCCTACCTCCACATTAGAGGGAGGTCAAGTGGGTGGAATTGAATTCCCTATGTTTGCAGCTGAGATTTCCTATCAATATATTGTTGACTCTGTAGACTCCATTCCAATTTCTCTTTGAAGAGAGGAATTGGATGGAGATGTGGCTCCGACTTGGACTCTAAGTTCATCTTCTACTTATGATTGTCTTGATACCACTCTTCCATCTGAAGAGGATATCCTTGAAGCAATGACTGGTGTAGAAATATCGTGGGTTGATTTTCATCATCGGTCCTATTTTCTACTAGAATTATGAGAAGTTGAAACAAGTTTGTCGAGCCCTCAGTCTTCTGGTCTTGTTCACCTAGTCTTGAACCCCTTAGGTCTAGCACATGTTTCTTATTAAGGGAACACTTATTTCATTTCTACTGCTAGCCTCATGAACATCTCCATAGATCCGAATGTTATTGAGAATGTATTCACTAGTGCTGAATGTTCCCCTAAAGAAATTCAGACTTACACTGATCTCTTTAGATAATTTCGGGATGTGTTCGCTTGGTCTTATGAGGAAATTCCTGGAATAGACCCATCTATTGTCTAGCATGAGATCAAGACCTATGAAAATTATAAGCCTATATGGAAGAAGCTTCATCTAGTCAACCCTAGGAAGGAAGGAGCTATCAAGGCCGAGGTTGAGAAGCTGCTAAAGGTAGGTTTCATATACCACATTCTGTTAACTGAGTGGGTTTCGAATCCAGTGCTTGTGGACAAGAAATAAGGAAAAATATGAGTTTGGATTGATTCCATGGATTTAAGTAAGGCATGTCCAAAAGATAATTATCCCACACTATTTCTTGATCAGATTATTGATGAGTGTGCGGGAAACGAGATTTTCTCCTTCATTGACGGTTTCTCGGGATACAATCATATTACTATCTATCCTGAAGATCAGCATATGATTCCTTTTATTTGTCCCTGGGGTACATTTGCATACAAAAAAGTGCCTTTTGGCCTTAAAAATGTTGGAGATACTTTCTAGCGGGCCATGTCCTATGATTTCCACGACATCAAACATATTATCGAATCATATTTGGATGATTTAGCTACTTATTCTTCAAAGAGAATTGATCATCCTTCATACCTTCGACAAGTTTTTCAATGATGTCATTATTATAAAATTTGGTTGAAACCTAATACGTGCAATTTTGTCGTCACGTCCAGTCGGTTTTTGGATTCATCATGTCTACGGAAGCGATTCGGGTAGATCTGTTCAAGGTTGGGGAAATACTTCAGTTGCCTCCCTCATCTTCTATTCATCACCTTCAAAGTCTACAAGTTAAAGCCAATTTCTTAAAGATATTTATCGTTAATTATGCCGAGGTGACAAAATGATTTATTAGGTTGTTAAAGAAAGGAGTTATGTTCTTTTGGGATAAATTTTCTCAGCGCTCGTTTGATGCTTTGAAAAATGAATTGACCTATGCTCCATTATTGAGTCCACCTGATTATAGCAGATATTTCCTTTTGCATCTCGCTATAGTAGAATCTACTATCTATATGGTTCTGGTACATGAAGATGATGACCTTTGGGTGCATGTTGTTTACTACCTTAGGAGAGGCTTGGTGGGTCCTGAACTCTAGTATTCTCCCATTGAGAAACTAGCTTTGGTAGCTAACCATGTTGTCCAACAGCTCAAGCATTATATCCTTCTTCACAAAACTTATGTTTTGGCAACAATTAATCCATTTCAATTTGTTCTCAGTAGGCGACTTATTGGGGGAAAATAAGATCGATGGATTTCCATTTTGCAAGATTCTGATCTCAAATTCTTGTCTGCCAAATATAAGAAATTTTTGGTATTTGTAGAATTGATCTCTGAGTTTCCCTGTGGAGAAGAGATTTGTTATGAAGAGTCGTTCCTTGATGAAAATATTTTCCTCATTTCTTCACAAGATCCTCAGGATGGAGATATCATTGTTTATCTATAGACTTGGAAGTTTCCCTTAGCTTTTTCTAAAGATGAGCGTTGAAAGTTGCGTCACTTAGCGAAAAATTATCTTATGATCGGTGACACTCTATATCATCGTAGGGTCAATTCTATCCTTAGATGTTTCTTGACTCTCGAAGGAGTAGAGGTTGTGATGAATGATTGCCACAGTGGAGCTTGTGGTGGTTATTTATTTAGGCTTGCTACAACCAAAAACGAATTGCGCACAGGATATTTTTGGCCCTTGATTTTCAAAAATTGTGTTTAGGAGGTCAAAAAATGTCATCCTTGTCAATTCTATACTCAAAAGATGTGTACTCGTCCAGCTCTGCTCCTTCCTATTTTCACTGTCGGATCATTCACAAAGTGGGGTATTGATTATACTACTTGTAACCCACCTTCGGAAAAGGGTGATAAGTACATTATTGTATCAGTAGACTATGTTACAATGTGGGCTGAGGCTATGCCTACTTTTGCGAACAATGGTGGAACAATAGCCTTGTTTCTATTCAACCAAGTCATTTCTCCCTTTGGTATCCCCAAAGAGATTTTCATTGACCATGGAAGTCATTATCAGAAAAAAATGATGCCTGAATTGGCTCTCAAATTGTGTTTTTGGCAGGAGCATTCATCTTTGTATTACCCTCAGGCCAAAGGGCATGTTGAAGTTGTAAAAAAGTCCTTGAAAATTATCCTTCAACGGATAATTGATAAAGCCAGATCTAATTGCCACGTCATCTTGTACCCTACACATTAGGCATACCGGATTTCTATGAAGACTACAACTAGATTCACTTCGTTCCAACTATTTTATGGGATGGAATCTATATTTCCTATTGAATGCAAAATTCCTTCCCTTAAGCTGGAAGTTGAGCTTCTTCCTCACACTTCAAGTCTTGAAGAATGCCTTTTCCATCTAGAACATCTCAATGAGCATCGCCGAAATGTAGCTATGATGAACGAGGCTCATAAGAAACGAGAGAAGGTCAAGTATTATAATGCAGTCAAACCTAGGGTTTTATCTGAAGCTGACCTTGTTTTGGTTTATTCCCAAGACAAGGATTCCTTGGGGATAGGAAATTTGAAATCCATTTGGTATGAACATTTTATTATTAAAAAGGTCTTGAAAAAGGGATATTATGCCCTGGTTGATTTTGACGGAAACTAGCTGGCGAAGCCTAGAAATGGGCTATATCTGAGGAAGTATTATGCCTAGCCTTTCGCCTAGAATTTTTCTTGTTTGTATATATTGTATTTTTGTAATTTCTATTTATCAATTTTTGATGTTACTTTAATGATTTTGATCTACGTTGGTAGGTTTTTTTGGATGATATGAGTCATTTTGGCTTTGCCAATGGTGCTAGTAGAAATACCTAGAATCTTGCTTACGCGACTTACGTAATTCACTATCCATCCGGTCAGTTGCTAGTCTAAAGGGGTGTATGCATTATTCCTGATTCAAACAATGTGGCATAGTACACTATAGTGGTCAATGTACTCTCAGAGGAAATATCTCTTGGTGTTGATTCATTAGTAGTATACTTGGATTCACAACTGGTGGTTTCACAATTAAATAACACCTATCGTGTGAGAGACCCATTTTTGCATCTATTTTTTTTTGGAGTGCATTTGTTACAAAGTTGATTTCAATATGTTACATTCATTCAGATTCCTCATTCATATAATTGGTATGCAGACTCATTAGCTAATCAAGAAATTGATTGGCATGTTAATCATTCAACACATTAAATATCAAAAACAACATTCATCATTATACATTTGGGATAATCCAATCATATAAAATCGCTATATATATATATATATATATATATATCATAGTGTGTTCAAAATATACAAAAATTGAGAAATCATGTCCTACAAAATTAGGGCTTATGCCCAATCATATTCATCATCAAAAAACATTAGTCATCCAATCAAATAAAATGTATCCCTATGGGCCTTACCGAGGATAGGTGTTCTGGAAGAACACTATACCCATCGCCACATGGCAGAACAACCACACCCAATCACGTGGTGATCCAATCAATTGTCTCTATATAGCCTCTTGGAGATCCTCTATGATAAGCATAGGGACTTAGCAAGTCAAACTCTCCAAGTTTCTCTATATAGCGTGGAGGGTTCTCCCTGGGTCTTATGTTTCATCCTCAAGTTCTCTTCTATGTCACTTATGTCTCATAAAACCCGCAGGTATCACTGGTCCCATGCCTGAATCACAATCCATAAAAATTTGTTAGTCATATTGTCTAAACAAAAATACTTTTCATTTTCATATAATTTGGAAAATTAAAAAAATCATATAATTAAAAATCATTATGCGATATTACCAATCAGCCCCCATGCTGCACCGGGCAGAAGAACCAAATATGGGTCTACTCTAAAATCCATCCCAACATAGGGACAATCCTCTACTGAGATGACTTGTTCTCCCCATCAAAGGAAGAAGTCATCATCCCAGGTAGTCCGAGAGACCTCACTAACAACCCAGCCTCTTCATTGGGTCTGCCAACCTAGCTATCTGTGTATCACGAGGGCTACTCGTGGTAGAGATGATCCTGGGGCGAAGCCCTGGAACTCTTTCAAAGAATAATGTATAGAGAATGGTACCATATGCCAAATTCTTTTCTTTTATCTGCCGAATTGAAGTCAATTATTTCTTCAAATATTCCAATAAGGTTATGCACCAATCATATAGCATGGATATGCAATCCATTTCCAGACTCCTGCTTCCTCGTGAAGCTTGGTGTAAGGAATCTAATCCGGCTACCCTCACAATGCTAAAAATAATAATCTTCAAGTGTAGATCTCGCACATCTCTAATTGGCATCTCTATCCCCACCTTCTTAGTACCCTCACTATAATAAAATTGAATATAGTCCTCGTTATTTAACCCTCCTATGGGATTTCCATGCATATTTACTGTTTCCCCTCTCCAAGAGAGTCCAGTTATGAAATAAATGTCTTCGATTTGTATCCTTAGAGGAATTTGATCTATTATGAAGCAATCTTCATCCAGATCCCAGTAATTCACTAACATATAGAGCAATCTTGTGTTAGTTTTCATATTTGGAATTTTGAATAATTTTAATAATCCACATTGCCCGAGTATATCGAAGGATACCTGGTCCTGTATAACCTCATTATCAATTGTGCTATGCTCTCTTTCTCTCAAACTGATAGTAATTTTTCATTATTTCATCAAAAATCCACTTAGAAATCAATTTTAAAATTTAACTCTATGTATAAGCGAGTTCATTTGGACACAGTCATGTCTATACATGAGTTCTTAATTATGAACCCACATATACGCAGAGGGTTTCAGAAAAAAAACATATATTTCTATGGTGAAAATCACAAAACTTTGCTTGAAATGATAAAGAAATTAATGAATGAGCTAAGTATGAGGCTTACCCGACTGATTTGGATCAATTTGGTGCAAAATTTCTCTATTTGCAACAAGTGGATTTTTTTCTCGAGAGCACTTTCACAATTACATCATAGCACAAATGACCTAGTGTGAGTGCAAAAGGCCTATTTATGCCCAGAATTCCAAATTTTTTTACAAATTTTGCTTTTGGTTATTTTTTAAACTTGTTCACGGTTGTTTAACCTTTTGGCTTGTAAGTGCTGGGATAAGTTTTTTTTAGGTATATTCTAGTGATTTTGAGATTATTCCATTTTTTATTTAGTTCCATGACTGCTAACCTATCATGGAAGGTATTTTATTTCTAAACTGGCATATAGGTTAGGGAATTCACTTTCCATTGCACTTATGCATACTAGCCTCCATTATAAAATCTTGCCATCGGGTTGACCCCATCATATTATGACCATTGAACCAGTTGCACTAATTTATTTTTTAAATCATGATAAAATTTTAGAGACATCCTTCACATGGGCTTCTTAGTTAGTTCCTCACTAGCATTTGTCGTCCATGTTGTAGTTTGTGTGGGCTCGAGATTCCTCTTTAGTCCTACCGTGACTTATGAGTTGAAGCTTCATTCTTCTTCTTCTCCGTTATTTTTATTTTGGCCATATACCTTAGAGGCTCCCATTTTTTTTGTTGAGTTGTATTTCTCCATTGCATATCAACCATTTGTATATCTTGGCCTTCAGCTGCCTTCATTTGGACTTATGTTTAAGGCATATTTTGACCATGTGTTTCTGCAAAGTCAACCGTGCAATCACTTAGCCTTCGCAACTTGACACCTTTGCCCATGGATGGAACATTCCTCTAACTGTCACTTACCAGTTTTTTCAACCTTACATTAAACATAGGATTGTTCCTATCCTAGGAACTAGTGCATCTATTTATTGACACTCGCTTTATCCATTGTACTATAGACATTATTTTATTATTTTTTAGGCTTTGAAATATGAAAAAGACAAAAAAATAAAATATTTCAAAAAGAGCAGGAATGAGACATTACTTCCAAATTTTATGGAAGCTAAAGAGTCAGTTGTGTCACCCTTGAACAAAGCACAAAAAAGATAAGTCTTTTCTCCATTTAGGATGGTTTTATTTTTTAACTAAGGTGAAGTCATAACCATGTTATCGAGTCAGTACTCCCCTGGTTGGTTATCTCTTCCAATCATATGGAGGGTTTGTTTATACCTCCTACATGACAAACTCATATAAAGCTATGATTTTCTACCATAGACAACATGAGTCATGCTTTTTTTCAAGGAAGTTAACCTGATTCGACCTTTCTGTGGTGTCTCTTAACTAATTTTTCAGTCGGCCATCCCGGTCTGTCAGAATCTTGTTATATCACATCATCTATTTTGTACTTTTCTGGTGCTGGTTTGAGAAGGTCCCCGTTGACTTCTTATCAGTAGGTTTGTCTATTATTGGCTTCAACAAATTTCTTTGAGAGTAGTCCTGGAGCCACACCCTAGCCATATTTACATCATTGATAGGTGACCTTTTTCTCAACATTTGATCAACACCATGGGTGTTTGAATAAGTGATTTCCCTTGTGTTCGACTTTAGCTTACATTATCACACATGGGATTCATGTAGTACCTTATTTTCCATTTGACACTTTTGGTGGATTCCTCGTCTCTTTGTCAGCTTTCATTATTGGTTTTTTTAGAGGGTTTCTGTCGTACGCTAGCTACATTTTTTGCATGTCATAAACATACTTTGGGTTTCTTACTTCACTTTTATTTGTCTAATTCCTTCCAAATTTTAGCCTGTGGGTTATACTCATGCTAGATTGATGTGGGATTCCTTAATTGCTTCCTTCCAACAGACCTTTTCCCATCGACTCCGACTCATTTCTCTGGGAATAGGGTATAGAGTCCTTTTGTCAGTACCTTAGGTTTTGCAGTCATTAGTGGCAGCCTCCTTCACTATCGATAGTGAGAATACATCAATTTCTGTTCATTAATAGATTCTCTCATGTGTTTGACTTGAAATAATTTATTCACACTTGTTAGATTGTACTAGGGTACCTTGACTCTCATCATCATAATGAGTGAGTTGTCTCACATTTGTTAACGATATCCATCAATGACTGGTAATCAAAATACTTCTCACATGGTCTACTCAACTCATTTATTCCCATTGTGTATAATTTTTCCATGGTGATCGGTGAAGACCTTAGGTTTGCATTAGCATTTTTTGGCTCACTTTGAAAACTCCTACAGTTTTTTGTCAGTGACACCATCCACCCTTATATGTTGCAGTTAATTTGAGAAGCATCTTATATGTTGGCACCTAAGTTGCATTCAGTTCAATTTGTTCCACCACATATGATTTGGTACTTGGATATTCAGTTAGAATCCAATGATCAGATATCTCTGCAACATTATTGATCAATATTTTATATGTGATATGTAGACATGATTTTGACTTATACTTCCGAGCAGTGATCAGATGACTAACTATGTACTTTAGAGTTCAGCTATACTTGTTTACATATTGGATCTGATCTATAATTGATATGTGGACATGATTTTCATTCACTGAGCATGGGTATGCCCGCCTTAGACATGAGCTATCTTTCTAATTTCTATCACCGATTTTTGGCGTGATGAAATCTGGTGAAGTCCTCTCTAGTCCTCGCAATATTCTTGCTTATGCACATAATATATTTTTTCCATCATGTACCCTTTCTAACCTCATATATTAGGGGGCATATGTTATAGAATCATTTATTGCCTATATATACTTGATGACTTATGCATTGGCCTTAGGAAGCCCTTCCATTCAGACTTGATCACACTTCTTAAAAAATAGTATTTTAAAATCCATACACGACTCTACTAAGTTTTCTTTGTGTGTATACGTGGGTCCATCCATAACTGACATGCTTACTAAGGCGAGGTTTACGGATTTCTCATCTAACTTAACTACCCTAGCCTGTGGCCTGAATTTTCCACAACTAAAAAAAACTAATTTGAGGAAGTATAAATGCACCTGAAGGGAGTGGCTTAAGGGAGGAGAGAGAGAATGATATTAATATTATAGCCTGTTATAGCCCTGATAAAGTTTAATATTTACCTATGCCTTTTGCACTTCCCAACTTCAGGAAACCCTTGTTTCCATTTGATGTTCACCCCCACTTTATGTGAAATCCTTTGTGTGCCCTTTATGGAGGAAGATTTGTGAGGCTAGGACTGGACAGATCCAGAGAATTGTTTCACTTGGATTAGTGACATATCTCAGATGATTTCTCCACTTTATCTTTGCATATTATCAATAGAAGAATATTTGTCCCATTCCTGATGTATTTGTGTTATATGTCTCCTATACATGTTGAATGATCTTGTAATTTTTTATTTTATGTTATTTTTATGAGATTATATATGCTAACATGCTGAAATATAGGACATATATGTTGTGCAACTAGTTTATGTGCTTTGTCTTGATTGATTTGAAGGTTCTTAAGCACGAGGAGTAGCAGATGGTTTGCACCCTGCGGGATCGACCCCAAACATAGGATAAATGGGTAAGGTTTTCTATCCTAAATTTTCTAGTTCAAGCATTAAAACTAATACTTAGAATATTTCTTGTGATGATATTCCATCCGCTCTATTAGGTCCCTCAACCCAGACCTTAGATTAGCTTTTCCTGTAACACTAAGGATAGTGGATGTAGGATTCTTACTACTACTCTCACCTCTAGCTATGAAAACCATAGTCAAAGGTGCTATCCTCTACAATTTACTAAAATAGATGTTAAATTATCACCATATATTACATTCTTGTTTATTTAACCTTTTTCTGGTGGTGAGGACCCTAAAATTGTAGGTTCCAAAACCCCATGGGATTTGTGCATATAGATTTCTTACTACAACCATTATCAATTTTATCATGAACACACATAGAAATAAATCTCACACAAGAAAATATCTTACTACAATTTTATTTTTTGGTGATCACAACTATACATGGTAGTTGTATCCTACTTTATAAAGATCTTCCTACAAATTTTAATCTCTAGTGATTTTTATCGTACTTGATAGTGATATGCCAAATTTTTGGATTAAAAATGGTATCAAAAGCGAAGATAAATTTATAGTAATCAAACATCAGTGATGTATAAACTCCCAAAACCTTCATCCAGGCAAATTGTATTGGAGAAGGTTATAGTTTTGGTTCACCAAGTACTTAAACCCCACTTCAAGGCTTCTATCATCAAAATTATAATATCATAGACCATTTTCTCATGATCGAGGTAGCATCATTACTGGTAAAGAATCATTTTTTCAAATCAATCTCAATGTTACATCTTCCACACACTATCCCTTTTACTTCAATTTTTAGGCAATGATGAAATTGGTCTTGAGGGTGAGTTTAGAATTTTCAAGAATAGGGTAATAGTAAGTTACAATAATTTCCATTTTTCACTTGTATAGAACTTATATTGGAGGTTGTCCTAACCATAGCCCCTTCTCTTGAGTGCATTTACGCGTCACTTCAATTTGTGTCCAACCTATTATAGATTTTATTTCCAAAATACTGATGTATTTGTAACACCATCCTTCCAAATAAATGGAATCATAATAGGAAGTACATCAAGAATAAGTTCCAATATATCATCAAAAGGATAAATCATTTGATTATCATTGAGAGAAAAAATTATACATATTCATTAGTAAGCATACAAATGCTTCATGGAATTTCATCTTCAATAATATAGAGCTTCAAAACATCAATAGTGTAACAAGCTAGGGTTAAGTTTCTACTTGAATAAAATAAGATGAAGGTCATGGCACACATATTCCAAGCTAAATGAGGGGGGGAACATCACAATGGGGGTAACTTGTGGTTAATTGATGTTTATGGAAATTGGAATTCATGGAGGAAAATTAAAATAGGAAATAAATGGAAATTTAATATGAGAAATAAACGAAAATAAGAGAAAAGGAAGATGAAGAAGTACAAAAAATGCATGAAAGGGAAATTCATATGCTCAAGACATAAGAATTTGTGGATGGAAACTTATATGTTATGCATTATATCAATGTAATGGATAAGATATAACTTATACTTTGATGAAATAATGAGGTACCACCTCATAAATTAACCAAACAAATGTGAACTTGCTACCTTCAAAGGATGATTGAAAAGCAAGAGAGATACCAAGAGCTTGCTCGAAAAATATAAAGAGAGGAAACATATAGGTAGAGAAGACAAGGAGCATCAAAATATACTTGTGAATGGATCTCTCTCTAAACATAGGGAAATCATTGAACAAGTATGAGGTTACCACTAAAGGAAATGGAGGTTCCAATCACAATGGGTTCTAACGATCATAAAACTATGGGACATGTTCAAGAGATTTGAAATATTACTTTTTAATGCATTAGTGGAGATGAGGTATGGAAATATAAAGAAACATTTTTAAGTGATTGTATGAGCATCTATAAAAGAGAATACATGTTTCAAGCCATATTTCTTTACTAATGACCATTCATGATGTTTATGAAAAATTCAGAAGAATTATTTTTTTATTTCGATGAGGAATGAAAATTAAAAAAATATATATATAACTATTGCACTTATTTGTCTTGAACTAATGATCCTTACAATTTATACCATGGACCTTGGTAAAATTTTTGGAAGGAGAATGTAATTTTGTGGAAACCGAATCTGTTATCTTTCTTTCTCAAACTTGTATTATGATATAATCTTAGGTTTTTTTCATTTGAGGTCTACAATATTATCGATGATCTATCCGGAGAATTGTTTCTCTTGGATTAGTGACATATCTCGAGATGATTTCTCCACTTTCTCTTTACATATTATCATTAAAATAATATTTGTCCCGTTCTCGATCTATTTGTGTTATATGTCTCCTATACATGTTGAATGATCTTGTAATTTTTTTTATTTTATGTTCTTTTTTATGAGATTATATATGCTAACATGCTGAAATATAGGACATATATGTTGTGCAACTAGTTTATGTGCCTTGTCTTGATTGATTTGCGTGTTACGAAGCACGAGGAGTAGAAGATGGTTTGCACCCCAGCAGATCGACCCCAAACATACGATAAATGGGTAAGGTTTTCTATCCTAAATTTTTCTAGTTCAAGCATTAAAAATAATACTTAGAATATTTCTTGTGATGATATTCCATCCACTCTATTAGGTCCCTCAACCCGGACCTTAGGTTAGCTTTTTCCCGTAACACTAAGGATAGTGGATGTAGGATTCTTACTACTACTCTCACCTCTAGCTATGAAAACCATAGTCAAAGGTGATATCCTATACAATTTACTAAAATAGATGTTAAATGATTACCATATATTACATTCTTCTTTAGTTAACCTTTTTTCTGGTGGTGAGGACCCTAAAATTGTAGGTTCCAAAACCCCATGGGATTTGTGCATATAGAATTCTTACTACAACCATTATCAATTTTATCATGAACACACATAGAAATAAATCTCACACAAGAAAATATCTTGCTACAATTTTATTTTTTGGTGAATCACAACTATACATGGTAGTTGTATCCCACTTTGTAAAGATCTTCCTACAATTTTTAATCTCTAGTGTTTTTTATCGTACTTGATAGTGGTATGCCACATTTTTGGATTAAAAATGGTATGAAAAGAAAATATAAATTTATATTAATCACACATAAATGATGTATACACCCAAAACCTTCATCCAGACAAATTGTATTGGAGAAGGTTATAGTTTTGGTTCACCAAGTACTTAAACCCCACTTCAAGGGTTCCATCATAACAATTATAATATCATAGACCATTTCCTCATGATCCACGTAGCATCATTATTGGTAAAGAATCATTTTTTTGAATCAATTTCACTATTACATCTTCCACACACTATCCATTTTACTTAAACTTTTTAGGAAATGATGAAATTGGTCTTGAGGGTGAGTTTAGAATTTTCAAGAATACAATAATAGTAAGTTACAATACTTTCCATTTTTCACTTGTATGAGACTTATATTGGAGGTCATCCTAACCATAGCCCCTTCTCTTGAGTGCATTTCCGCGTCACTTCAATTTGTGTCCAACCTATTATAGATTGTATTTCAAAAATACTGATGTATTTGTAACACCATCATTCCAAATAAATGGAATCATAACATGAATTACATCAAGAATAAGTTCCAATATATCATTAAAAGGATAAATCATGTGATTCTCATTGAGACCACAAATTATACATAGTCATTAGTAAGCATACAAATGATTTATGGAATTTCATCTTCAATAATATAAAGCTTCAAAACATCAATAGTCTAACAACCTAGGGTTAAGTTTCTACTTGAATAAAATAGGACCAAGGTCATGGGACACATATTCCAAGCTGAATGAGGGGGGGGGGGGACATCACATTGGGGATTACCTGTGGTTAATTGATGGCTATGGAAATTGGAATTCATGGAGGAAAATGAAAATAGGAAATAAATGGAAATTTAATATGAGAAATAAATGAAAATAAGAGAAAAGGAAGATGAAGAAGTACAAAAAATGCATGCAAGGGAAATTTTTATGCTCAGAACATAGGACTTTGTGGATGAAAACTTGTAGGTTATGCATAATATCAATGTAATGCATAAGATATAACTTCTACTTCGATGAAAGAATGAGGTACCACCTCATGAATTAACCAAACAAGTGTGAACTTGCTACCTTCAAAGGATGATTGAAAAGAAAGAGAGATACGAAGAGCTTGCTCGAAAAATATAAAGAGAGGAAACATATAGGTAGAGAAGATGAGGAGCATCATAAGATACTTGTGAATTCATTTCTATCGAAACATAGGGAAATCATTGAACAAGTATTAGGTTACCACTAAAGAAAATGGAGGTTTCAATCATAATGGTTTCTAACGATCATAAAACTTTGGGACTTGTCCAAGAGATTCGAAATATTACTTTGTAATGAATTAGTGGAGATGAGGTAACTACAGAAATATAACGAAACATTTTTAAGTGATTTTATGAGCATCTATAAAAGAAAATACATGTTTCAAGCCATATTTATTTATTAATGACCATTCATGATGTTTAGGAAAAACTCAGAAGAATTATTTTTTATTTAGATGAAGAAGGAAAATTAAAAGAAAGATATAAATATTGCACTTATTCGTCTTGAACTAATGATCCTTACAATTTATACCATGGATCTTGGTAAAATTTTGGAAGGAGAATGTAATTTTTTGGAAACCAAATTTGTTATCTTTCTTTCTCAAACCTGTATTATGCTATAATCTCAGGTTTTTTCATTTGAGGTATACAATATTATCGAATATCTAAGAAAGGTGGCACAAAGGTCAGGATATCCTTAGTCCTTACAATAAATAATTTAAGATTTAATAAATGTTTTACCAAATACAACTTGTCAAAACACATTTTCAGTTGGAAAATAGAATGATATAAAATCTAGAAATAAGAGGTCTATTCTTGGTTATCTTGGCGAAGATGGATATGATAGAAAAATAACAAACCGATATGGTGGATCAGTTAATCCTACTAGTTCCTGTGAACATTTTGTAAGTCCTTTTCAAGACTGTGCTTCTATCTATGATCCTCGTAGGGTTAATGACAAAGCATATGCTATTTACATGTGACAATTTTGGATGTTAGAGGGAGATGATATCTTTCACCACTCCTTCCAAATATCAATGGTGGTTTCTTTTAAACTCAAATTTGAAGAAATTTCACAAGGAATTTCTTTACATTAATTGACATGCATTCAAAATTTGTCATTTTGTGGGTTGTAGTGAACGAGGGAATGAGTAAATTCATTATGCTAAACAAAGTGTTTGATGTAATTATGCATGTCATTCAAAGGAATATAGAAGGAAAAAAAGTACATTCTAGCTTAGGTCGTATTTCCATCTATTTTTTAACTACCTCATGAATATTAACTCTCGTGATCCTACTCTTGAGCTAGAAATTATCAAGTACTCACTATATTTTCAAATGATTTCCATTACTTACAACCTTGAAGAGTACCTAGTTGGAAATTTTCGTCGATGGAATAAATAAGAGGAAAGCCCAAAAGAAATTCAGGAATATAAGGACATGTGTGAATAAGAACGTCTATTTTTTATTTTGAAGAGCTCATTGAGCCATATGGAAATATGAATGAATTATAGGAAGAATATTATACTAGAGTGCGTAAACTATTCCTCTTTAAGTATGAAATTTTAGTGGTTATAGATCATGGCGAACATGAAATCCATAAGAATAAGTCTTCATAGAATGAGAAGGAGGGCTTAATGAATTAGGAACAAGGTTCAGATATGGTACAAAATTGATGATCCAACAGCCTATTTTTCAACTAGCCTCTATGGAGAAACCTCCTCAGCATAATATGGCATATCTAGATTTGAAGGAATTATAAAGATACGTATAATAGTTGATTAGATGAATCATTGCTATATTGGCCCTTATTTGTATTCATATTATGCTTTTAGATATGGAGAAATATGTCCATAATCAACATTGATTAAAAATTATGAATATGAAGATGATTATTGGATGGAAAAATTAGGGGGAACCATCCTTAGTGATAGAAAAAGATAAATATATGTCAGGAAGTGTTGAAAAGTATATAAGGATGGAGAACTCATTGGTATTGTTTTCAAAGTGGGAGAGAATGCATATAGGGGGAGTAGTTGTCAAAAAAAGAAAATATCAATGTATATACATTAATAACAAACTTTTAGATTGTTTAAAATTCTTGTTAGTGATGTAAAAGGTTGTCTAAATTAAAGAAAAATTTACATAGAAACATATTTTGAGACCTTTTCAAAGATATATGGCATGCATTTTAGAAACATTTTTCTTAGATTCTTTTGGCCCCATTTATATACCTTATATCTAAATGAATTTTTATTCCAATTATCAAGCTAAAATTGGAGCATAATATATATTATTGGAAATATAAATTTGATTCATTTCCAATGGTATATGACACTCCCTATATCTCCTTGCTATTGAGGAGAAATTATTTTTTGAATATTCATTATACATTCTGCAAGTTACAAAAGTCATCGTTGTGAATGCATCAATATGGGTTACACTTTTGGGCCAAATGTGGCGATGAAATTTGAAAATTTTACTCTTTTATCAAATTTAATTCCTCAAACTTCATATAACAGATGTGAAATTTGATTCGAAGTAGAAATAAAATTTGTGGAGAATTACATTTTTGTCCTAATGCTATTTCTTTTAGCAAAACAAATTGTCATATAATCTCTGAATTTTCCATTAAATGAAATGTTTTTCCTTGCAATTTTTCACACATCTTAAGAGATATTTGTGTGTTCATATAGCATAAGTTAGTATAAACCGTGAAATTTTTTAAAATATATATATTTATGAGCATGATATACACATACAGAACTAAGTTATATATATATATATATATATATATATATATATATATATATATTGTGTTTATGCAAAATTGTATTTTTTGAAGTTGGCAAAGTAGTATTCAATTGCATTTTTCAGACCCATGTGTTCAGGTAATATTTTTGTGTACTGTTTAAATAAATTCAAAAGCTAGGAGTACCCTTTTGAAGATGACTAATAAATGAATATATTTGTATTTTTTGAATTTTTTTTGTTTTGTATGTTTTATGTTATTTATTTTTTATTTAATACCTTTAAAATTGTCCAAAAAAATGTAAAGAATTTAGTTTAAAACAAATTAGATGAAAAATATCCTATGAAATTGAAAATATCGAACTCATATGCCATTATATAGAGGACTCCTTCAAAAATCTAACATGGTCAACTTTTATACTCAAGGAAAAATTCTACTTGAAATCTGAAAGGGTACAAAATAGTTTTGCAAATAAATCTCTAAAAGGGGAGCTCCAACTCTATATTTTAGGCCCTTGAAACATCAATCAAGAACTTAAAAAGCTTGATTCAGCACTTAAAGTGAAATTTGAAATAATTTTATCGAGAATTTAACAAAGCCTCAGTAGAGCTCTTGAAATGGCTAAAGAAGGGATCGATTGAGCTATAACTCAATTGAGCCAGTTGAACCATAAATTCACTATTTTGTTTTCAGTGGGAAGTTTAAAGAAAATTGCAATATCGAGCTTTTAGCTCAATTGAGAATTTAGCTTGATGGAGCTATTTTTTTCTCCCTCCCAACTTGTGTGCTTGGGAAAACATGTAACTCATCTTCATGCATTCACCCAGCCCAACCGAGGAGGAATTTAACCCAACCAATGGGAAATTCAACCTTGCTTTTTAGCCTATAATGCACTACATATATTTTTTATGTGGAGGAACCTAGGAATCATGCACTCAATCGAATTCAATTATATAATTGAAGGAGTAAATCTAAGGTTCATAACTCATGGACCAAGTGAAGTGAAGGTAATTTGGAGAAGCTATTTATGCGAAGGGTTTTTGGCACTCTTCAGGGAGGTTTTTAGTCCTTGTTAGAAGGTAAGTTACAGATCAATTATCGAGGAAAAGTTTCAACCATGCTGGAGGTTATTTTTAGCCATTTTGAAGGTTGAAATTTAATCATGTTGAGGCCTAATTTCTTATATATGTTGGGGGCAGGGGGTATTCTATTGTTTGATAGTTGATTTAAAGCTTTGTTTAAAGGTTGAGTATTAGTGTCTTCAAGGTCGAATTTACATCTAATTTGAGGACCATGTCATATTGTAATGAAGGCCAAATCTTGGTCTGGCTTGAATTCTTATTTTGGTGCTTTGATGGCCAAATTCAAGTCTAGTTTGTGGTTGAAGTTGCAATACTATTACAGACAAAGTTTTGGTATTATTTTTTAGGAGGTTGAGCTTCGTTGGAGAATGGTTTTAAGGATATTTCAAGGTAAATTGTAGTTGGATAAGGTAATGTTAAGGGATTTTTTCACTAAAGTAGTTTTGTTGTTAAGGTAATGATAGGGCCAAGGTCTATTGTGGACAGAGGTTCAAAAATAGGAGGGACATCTTGTAAAATTTTTGTGGTAGACTTGTTCATTGTATAAGGTCGGTGTTCTATGCATAGTTCTAAAGGCTATAGTAATAATACATCCAAGACATTCAAGATTTTAAATTTATATTCTTTTAGAAGTGTGTTGAAAAATGTTATGTAGAAGAAATAAATCTACAATGTTTAGTAAACGTTTGTAGGTGGTAAGAAATTCTCTTTCACATATAATAATCCAAAGCAGTGGTAGTTACAAAATGAAGAACACGAGTTGAATGATTTGAAGTTCAAATCATCAATCCTCTTTTTGAGAAAAAAATAAAGAACTAACATGTAAGATATTAAGCTAAAGGGTGAAGCCAAAAAGCCTAGTTGAATAGTAGAAAATTAAATTTACATGTCAAGTGGTTATGATCAAGATTGAAGGCACAAATATGAGGTTTTCATGGTTAGGTTAAAAGTCAATGAATTTTTTTTAAGGTAAGAAGTTATTGGTTAGAGATGCAAGGAATAACTCGAAGATGTGGGTTGGTGCATATAGTTTGTTGATTGGGTGCTAAGGGGGATTTTTGGTGCCTGCATTTTCTAAATTTTTGCTCTACTAAGGGAATGAAATATCTTGTCGGTTGATTCCTATGCAATTTCTAATTTGGTGCTTACTTTTTACAAGGAATTTTATAAAATATTTACAAAAAAAAATCGTATCAATGTTTCTTATATGAATATTTGTTTTTCATGCTTTACGTGCATCAAATGTTTTAAAGATATAAAATTATAAGATAATTAAATATTGATTCACCCTCCCTCTCACTATTTCCCAAAATATCTCCTAGATATATGTGTACAACATAACCCTATCCCCCACCCTACAAAGAAATATAAAAGTAAATATACAACAATGCAATAGAAATTCATAGATCAAATACTTAAGTAAAAACATTCTTGTATATGTTATATAATTGAAGTGTAATTTGTAAGGTAATTATGCTACAAATATCACACACCTATATTGAATGGGATCCCATAAATAAATCTTCAATCAATAGGAAACAAGCTATAAGAAATACTCCAATGTTTGTTTATGCTATTTGCAACCCCCTTAAAAAATCTTATCCCTTGGGCAAGGATACACCTTAATTATATGGGTATGTTCAAGGAATATAACCATTTCCTCTATAGATGAAAAATTTCCATTGCCTAAGATTTAAGATGTAGGAATATTACTACAACTCTTACCTATGGTGATTAAAACAATAGTCAAAGGTGGTGTCCTCTACAATTAAATCAAATATATCCTAAAATATATCTATTGGATAAATTACCAGTTGATTAACCTCATTATGATGAAGAAGCCCCTATAATTATCGGTTATAAAATCCCACAATATTTCTATGGATAGGTTTTTTATTGAAGCCATTATTAGCTTTTATCATGACCACACTTAGAAATAGGTCTCACATAAGAAAACATATTACTACCATTTTATTTTTTGGTGATTACAACTATATTTTGCAGTTGTTTCTTACTCTCTAAATATTTTATTACAAGTTCTATCATCTATTAATTGTGATCATCCCTCATATTTAGATGAAAAATGGTATAAAAATCCATGATAAAATTTATATTAATCACACATTAATGATGTTGACACTCCCAACCCCTTCTTCGACATAGTCAATATTGGAGAAGAATATGGTTTTGGTCAACCAAGTACATAAACCCTTCTTCATAGGTTGTGTCATAATAATGATAATATCATATAACATTTCTTCGTGATACAACTAGTATTATTATTAGCAAAGAAACATTTCTTTTAGTCAATCTCAATATAGCATCTTCCAAGGGTTATCATCTTTCCTTCAACTTTTCATGAAATGGTCAAGTGTCAAGCATAGGGAAATAGTAAGTTACAATCCTTTTCCATTTTTCACTTTTACATGAATTATCTTGATGGTCATCCTCACCATAATCCTTTCGCTTGAGTGCATTTCCTTCTCATTTCCATTAGTGTCTCAAACTATTATAGATTTTATTTCTAAAATACCAACTTATTTGTGACATTATCATAACAAATGAGTGGCATCATACAATGAATTACATCAAAAATAGGCTACAATTATACCTTCAAAGGGATCAATCATGTTATCATAATTCTCACCACAAGTTCTACATAACCATTGGTAAGCATACACATTATTTACAAAATATCATCATAGATAATATAGAGCTTCAACGGATTAATGAGGATGTTAATAACAAGCATATATAACATCAACTACACCATCACAACCTTATTCATGCTATTCATCATAACAATTTTTTATTGTGAATTAAATCATAATATAATGAAGTAGTTCAATCCTCATCCCTATCTACACAATCACATAGGTGCTTTATTCTATCATTGCAATCATCAACAAAAGTAATAAAAACAATAATGTATTTAATATGCCATCTTGTATTAGTCAAATTAAAACAAAATTAAAACCCAATATAAATAAGGGTCACCATCTTTACGTAGCTCACAAGTCTTATAATAAAATAGTACATAGGTATTACTCACCATAAGCTATCAAGTGTCATAGCATCAAGTCATGCATAACTTTCATTATAATTACATATGAAATAAGGGATCATCCTAGCAAGAATAACCCAACCATCAATATAATTCACACAATGCATAACTAATTTCCAGATCAGACAATGAATATTAATTGCAATGACAAGGTAAGGGCATGTTTAAAAAAAATCCTATGCCCGGCCTTCCCTTCTTATATAGGCTATGATTCTCAAGATAGTTACGATTCTCATGAAAAAATATTAGTTATTAGATAAATTATATGCACCTACACACAATTTCAAAAACACATAAATCGATATTATTCACCATGTTCTACCTACTTTACTCTAATTCACATAGAAATAGCTAAATTTCATTTATATCTCACATTTTTTATTTATTTCCAAGTCAATTTTTTTGGGTTAACTTTTACATATTTTATTTGTGGCATTTCTTCTATACACAAGGTGGAGTTCACTAGTGTTTCCTTGAAAATAAATTTAAAATATTCTCTAAATAGAAAAGAAATATGAGTTATAATAAAAAATAAAATTGAATATACATGTTTAATTAGTTTTAATTGAAATTATAAAACACTAATAATCTTATTCTTACTATAGTCATTAGATTTTTTTTTTATATTACAACTTAATATGGTACAAATATTCTACTCACTATCCATTATAAATAAAATAATTCAACTTCCACATTATGCAATATAATTTCATATCAATTTTAAAATAAGGTAAAGTAATTAAAAGTACAAAAACTCAAAGTATGATATACCATACATATAATTTTCAAAATTATTTGGAATTTATGGTTTAATTTTTTTAGATAAAAAAGAAAAATATAATGCACTTAATTTTTAATATAAAATTAATATGTGACATTTAAAAATGTTTATAATAATAAAAATATTGAGTATAGAGAGTTAAAATATTTTAATTTTCAAAATTACTTGATATTTACATATTGAGGGTTAGTAAAATGTTTAAAAGAGGAAAAATGAAAAGGGGAAGCTCAATCACTAATGTAATTTTGTCTTGCGCAATTTTTGCATGTTATGTGTGGAAGTAGCTATTTTAGTATAAGTGCCTTAAGCATATGCACAATCTAATTGTATTTTTCTTAAATAAAATTACAAAGAGAAAAAAAAGTAATATTAACATATACTTAAAACGCATATTAATAATAAAGAAACAATTTTAATGCATATAATATAAAGCATGATAAAATATTTCAATACACATTTCTTAATACAAATTATATATTAAAAATAATAATAATAATAATATATATGTATATATAGTATAAAATAGTTGAAAAAAAATTTAGAGTTACAAATTTCAAAATATATATATATATATTTGAAAAAAAAATTACGGTCAAAACTTTTGAAATAATTTAATTTGTAAAAGAAATTGAAATAGTCGCACTATTTTGACACTTTGGTCTTTTTTTTAGATATATATTCTCTAAATATTCCCTAATATTAAACAAAATAGATTTGTTGGACCAGTCTAAATTATCTAATCTAATATATAAAGCATTCAACAATGCCATTTAAACATTAAAAAAATACACATTGTATATATAATCATTACAGAGTCATTGGAATATGAAAAATACTTTTTTTTTCCTCATACTAGATTCTTACATAAGATAAATATAAGATAAATATATATTAGTTTTAAATATGAAGATGATTTCTAATAATGCTTATTAGTCATACAGTATCTCTATATTTAAACTTTCAATCTGTTATTTGTTAATATACATGTAACGTTGTTTATTGGCTGCGGACGTTACCCTAATATTCTTTATTACGTTCAAAGAAATCGATTGCCGACTCCCGGGCTTGGAGTAGAATCCAATTTGCGCTCATTGCTCTTTTTTGGCTGAAGGCCTTCATCTCCATTGCTGTGATGGGATTTGTCGACGTTTCTGGTTTCAGAATTAGGCCGGATCATTTGCGTGTGACTGGTCCGAGGGCCATTAGTGGATGTGGAGAGCTGTTGTCCGGTCACCATGAAATTGACATCGATAGCCTTGTTCGATGCAGATGATTCTCCTTGATAATTCAGTGAGACGCTCGGGCTCAACGTGAGCGATGCCGACTTTTCGTTGGTGGCACTCTTTGCGGACGAACTGCTTATCATCTCGTCGACGCCATCCACCGCGTCCTTCTCCATATGACCGTTGGAAGTGTGCAAGTAAAGCACATTGGATAGCTGAAAGAGTGTCAGGGTCGACCAGCAGGTTGTTCTTCATGAACAACCTGGCGTTACTACGGCCTGCAATGACCAGGAACGAGATCATAATCAAGAGCGCCATTATAAGAAAACTCAGTGTTAGCAACAAACGATATGACAGTGAAAGAGCGAATTACAGTGTTGGAAAATGAAAATTTTTATATCTGATGGATTTGGCGGAGAAGGGAATATTCAATCGCGATGGAAAAGGAGGACTCAGAGAGACATAAGACTTGGGCGGAAACATTCAAAGGAATTGGAGTACTTATAAGGAGTGAACGCCTTCTCGGAAGTGCATGCATATTGATTGCATTGAATAGTACACATAACTTACAAATCGCGACCGAAACTCACTAATGAAATGCTGAGTGTCAAGACATTGTGTTTCGTCGGGTTGGCATTCGCACACTCGCAGGGTATCGGATATTTACTCTTTACGAAAACCCTGCTAAGGTATAAACGAACGCCAGCGCCACCCCGTGAGGGACGGGACCAGACAGACGGACATGTCATTCATTCCCCCCGACTTCAATCATTTTCCGGACTAGAGTCTGAAGACTGCAACACAGAAGTTGGGCGTGAATAATTTGTTTCTGCAAAGAGCGAAATAAAGGTAAACTTTTCTCTGGTTGGAATTAATGGGAAAATTCATAATTAGGTTGTTGTTATGATCAAGATAGGATTGAGATTCCAATCATAGATCTTATATTGAGGGAGTGGTTGAAACCATCTCGTTAGTGTGAAAACCTATATAATTTAGGCTCATCTGATTCAATCATTATAGTGTGTGTATGTCTCTCGAGGTTCTCACCTCGAAAGCTATTTGATCAATAGTTAGTTTTATCATGGTATGGGAGCTCAAGATCACAGACTTGTGCATCTATTTCCGAGGTGGTTGAGGCTAATCCTGTGTGGAAGTCGCATTCCTGTTGCCGTGCTGCCTGAGGTAGAGCCAGAGTGGAGGCCGTGAAGGCAAATTGCGTGGCATGTTTCTTTGGCTGTGAAATTGCAAGCAGAGACCTATCGATTCCTATGTACATGAGCTCTCGAGGAGCTACGGAGGAGCCATAGTGGAGTTGAGCTATGCTGAGCTGCATGAGAGCACTACCTTTCTTCGCAGTGGTGACCGGGTGCGAGACTGCGTGAGGCACGGTGAAAGACTATTGAACAAGAGAGCAATGAAGTGCTATACACATTGAATATATGTCAGGAGACCATCGGGATTCTTAGATGGTGGCAGCATGTTGGGAAAATTATGTATATTCGATTGATCAAGCGGCCATTACCTCCAGGCGAGAAGCAGGCACTGGTGCGTCAACGAGATTTGCGGGAATTTCATGCACAGGGTTCATATAAAATTATGGCAGCGTTACAGAGCGTTGATATTCGTGGGAGATTGGAGAATGTGTTTGTTTCATTCATTAATATTATGGAGAGCGTAGCATTACAACATTAATATTTGCATTCAATTTGATAATTTCAGAGATTTGCAGTGAAATCATTGAAGGCTTTGGAAGAAATTGTTTAGAGAGCTCTTCAGCAAAGAGAATTTTTTTTTGAACAACTTGAACAAGCCTCAAAAACGTTGAGGCTGAGAGGCATGTGTGATAGTACGACTAACGTTGACTTTCCCGCCGCTCTCAGAGGTGGGAAATGACTGGATCGCAATCATTTTATATTATTCCATCAAGAACAACAGGAATTGCATCAGCGTCCTCCAGGGGACACAGTCTCGGATTTGCTGCTCGTTGCCTGCACACTTGAACGAGTGCATGTGGAAAATTAGACTAGCTTTGTCAGTTTGTTGAGAGGTCATTTGTTGCTCATCGCAAGCGCTGAGGGCACTAAGCCCTGGGTGGCATAGAAGCTATATTTTACAAGGTTCTACTATTGAAGAGCTTCCAAAGGGAGGATTCTCGCATGCATGGTAACGGGGTTGTTGGAGCTCGTAAGAGGACCGAGTGTAATCGAAATTTGGAAGCAAGACAAAACTAGATAAGCTAGAACTTTTAACATGTCTATATTTTTAGATATTTTTTATTCTGATGATGATGATGATGATATATTCATGTGGGCATTTGTACGCATTAGCCTGGGTAGCATGGGTAGTATGTTTTCAGAAAAACAGTGTGGTTCTATTGATGACCACGAGAAACAAGAGGTACAATCTGTTGTGCAAGATCCTGATATTGAAGAGTCACAAATTGATCTTCAGGAAGGATGTAAAGATGAACAAAGTGTTGAATATCAATTGGACGAGCCACATGAAGCTGATGGCGATGACGTGGCAGAAGAAGATAGAGCTGAAGAGAATTTAAAATGTGATAATCTCATGAATATTTATGTGTGTGAAGATGACAACATTGCTAAAATTTACATGTGTGACACTAGAAATGGTGAGAGAAAATAGTTTCCTATTAAGCCTATCATAACTTCCAAAAGGGCGAGGATAAGTGTTCAAGATTTCCATCACTAGGGAAAAAATGAGGTGAAAATACATCACTACCTCACAGTGAAGAAAGTGAAGATGAAGCCTCGACATAGAATGAACAAATATGGACTCAAAAGCATAAAGATGAAAATTAAATCCTCTGTTGTCAAGTTTTTTATGTGTCTTTTTGTAAGCTTAACTAAGACTAGACGAGTAGGCGTATGTTATTGTTTAGTACACTTTTTCCATTAAGGGGGATTGTTGGAATTAATGGAGAAATCCATAATTAGGTTGTTCTTATTATAAAGATAGGATTGAGATTCTAATCATAGATCTCATATCCTGATATCGAGGGAGTGGTTGAAACCATCCCGTTAGTGTTAAAGCCTATATAATTTAGGCTCATATATTCAATGATTAGAGTGTGTGTATGTGTGTATACACTCTCTGAACCTGGAGATAGATTTGATCAATAGTTAGTTTTATCATCTCTAATACATAACTTAAATGCAAAATGGTGGTTTTCCACTTCAAACATGGCTTCTCCATTTTCATGAAGAGAAATAAAAGAAATATCAATTAAAAATTAAAAGGTGAATGCGAAATGTAGGATTCCCCTTTCAACAACCGTTTCCGCCTACTAGCACCCATTTTCCACTGTTTCTAGAAGTATCTATGGAAGGAATGATCCGATAATAATGACTTAGTTTTCAAAATGTTTTAGAGCCGAAGCGTTGTATTGTTTGGTTCGAAATCTTCTTCAATTTCAATGTCAAGTGCTCGTATCATTCGATGTATCAAGGAGATGATCCTACGTTGGCGTTAGGTTATGACATTGGGGTTAGGTTATGATTATGATGTACTAAATACATGTTCCTTTTAGAATAACATAGTCACAATACCTCTTTCGTAAGAATTATATTTTACTACAAGGATTATATTTAAAAGAAAGGCATAGACAAATTAGGAACTGCAAAGATGGATGTAATAGCCCATTACATAGAATGTTATTTAACATTACTTCCACAAATATATAAGATAATATACAACATTGCAAAATATGGTACACATATATAAGACAATATACAACATTGCAAAATATGGCTCTAAGTCCTAGGAGTATAAGAGGATAGTAAATGCTCATGGCATGGATCTATGAGGAATGTAAATTTATAATATTAATATAGATAATTAGAAGTGGAAAAATAAATATTTATGTAAGAAATGTTTGTAAGTTTTATTTAATTGAAGTTCAATTATTTAGACAATTATACCTTAAATCTCACAAATTAATTCATAAGATGCCATTAATCAATGTTCAATTAATTAGCAAGCGGGTGTAAGAGTTACTACAAGGTTTGTTTGTCCTATATGCAAATCCCTTCACACAATTTAGCTTTTAACCAAGGATAAAATTCAATTAGACAAGAATGATGAAGGAATATAGCCCTTTTCTTAATCGATAACGCATTTTGATACCCATTGGCCATGGGATGTAGGAATCTTGGTAGAACTCTCATTTCTGTTGATCAAGACCATAGCCAATGGTGGTACATTCTTAAATTGGCCCAAATACATCTCAAAGGATTTTCATAGATTAGATTATTTGTTGGTAAACCTCTGTGTGGTGGAGAGACTCCTAGAATTAAAGGTTACAAAACCCCATGGGATTTGTGCATGTAGATTTCATACTACAACCATTATTGCTTGCTATCATGATCATATTTAGAAATGGGACTCGCACAAGAAAAGATCTTACCACCAGTTTTATCTTCTCATAATCATAAGTGTAGTTGAAAGTTGTGTCCCACTCTCAAGATATCTTACTCGAAAATCCATTCTCTAGTCATTGTGGGCATACTTCATATATGCATCCCACATATTTTCCTTTAAAATGGCATAAGAAACCATCTTAAAATTGAGATTAATCACATATTAGTGATTTACGAACTCGTGACCGCTTCATCTATACAAACCACAAGAGGGAAGCTTATGGTTTTTTTTCAACAAAATACAAAAATCCCACGTAACAGGTTCTATCCTAGCGATGGCCATATCAGATAACATTTCACCATCATCCAAACTTAATCGTTACTCGGAAATGATTTCTTTTTGAAGAAATCTCCGGATTTTCCACAGTGCCATAAAACAATTGTCAACGTTTCCAATCCCAACAAGGATCCATCTTCCGAAGGAGAGTTGAATTGAAGAATGAAAGAAGGCAAAAAGCACAGGGTTTATATATAGTGAAGAATGTGATAAAAGGAGCTGATAGAAACTTGATTAATTAATTCTATTATTCAATTTATTTAATAAATTAAGTTTATTTTTAATTGTTCTTTAATAAACGCATTTTTATAAATTTTAATAAATTTATTTTCTTAATTATAATAAATTAATTAAAGAATGGGCTTCAACTTAAAAATTAATTAAAGAAAGTTGTGGTAGGATTTTTCTACCGTACATTAAAGGTGTGACAGATAAGGTAGCCAAGGTTTTAGGAAGAAATGACACTTTCACACAATTTTCAGCCGTAGGAACCATAAGACAAAAAATGATCTCTGTTAAAGATAGTATTAGTCATGAGCATCTTAAAGGTGTTTATAAGATTTATTGTTCATGTGGGAAGCGTTATATTGGTGAAACTGGGTGCTCTCCTCAAAAATGTCTTAAGGAGCATTGTGCCGATATTAAACATGAACGATCTCGCACCTCGGACCTCGCTGAGCATTCCTCGAAAACTAAAAATCACTTACGGCTTGAAGATGCTAAGATAATTGCCAAGGAAGAAGCATATCGAAGGAGAAAAATTAGAGAAGCGCACGAGATTATGAAGCACCCGCATAACATTAACATGGATGGAGGATTCGAGATCAGTGACAGTTGGTGGCCTCTAATTCAACAAATGTGCCCCTACAGTTCGTCTTCTACCTAGGTATAGCATCACATGTTTGCTACTCTTACAAATAATTTTTAGGGTTTTGTAGCTACAACAACTAATTAGGTTATTTAATTTTAATAATTATATTTATTAATTAATTATTATTTTCTAATAAGAATTAATTAATTAATAATTATCATTAGTATCTAAATTTTTTATTAAAATGAAATTAAAATTAAAATATAATAATTATAAATAATAAGTGATTATTATTAACATATGTGTGTGTGTGTGTGTGAATATTAATTAAATTATTTATTTTTATTAGTTAATATTTACTAATTTAGTTAATGATTATATTTTAAATAACAAATTTTTTTAGTAATTCACTTAAAAATAATTCAGTAAAAAATTTATATAAAAAATTTTGATATAAAAAAATTTCTAATTTTATTAACTTTTATTAACATTAATTAATTAAATTATTATTATTATTAAACTAATAAATAGAGGTCATATTTAACTTTAAAAATTTTAAAAATAAATTTATTATAAATATAAATAAAATAAATTGATTTATAATAATTTATTATATTTATTATTAATTAATTTATTATAATTAATAAAATAAATTGATTAAAATTTGTAAAAATGTATTTATTAAAACATAATTCAAAATAAACAAAATTTATTAAATAAATTGAACAATAGAATTAATTAATCAAGTTCATGTCGGCTCTTTTCCTGACATTCTTCACTATATATAAACCATGTCCTTTCGGCCTTCTTTCATTCTTCAATTGAAATCTTGTCCTGAAGATGGATTCCCGTTGGGATTCAAAACGTCGACAATTGTTTTATAGCACTGTGTAAAATCCAGAGATTTATTCAATAAGAGATAACCACAAAATCTTGAAAATGATTAAGGATATCTTTTCTAAATCCATCTCAATTTAATATCTTCCCAAAATCTACCATTTATCCTTTAGCATGATGTAAGTGTGAAATTGGCTTTTAGTGAAATTTTCAAAGAGTGGGGAATAAGGAAAAACTGAGTTGAAAAACATTTATCTTTCTCACTTTTACAAAATTTATCTTAGAGTTCATCCTTGCTAAGCCATAAGCCCCTCCCTTCAGTTCATTTTATTATGATTTATGTTAATGTCTTAAATTGTTATAGATTTTTTTTCTCAAAATACCAATGTATTTGTAACATTATCATCATCAAAAAATGAAATCATAACATCAAGTACATAAAGAATGGGCTTCAACTATATCATCAAAATGAAAAATCATGACATCATCACCATGAGCACAAATGTTACATAGTCATTAGTAACCATATTAATGCTTCATGGAATATCATCACCAATAATAAAGAGAATCAACACACCAATAGGTGTGTTAATTGACAAGCACATATAATATTAACTACACCATGAGGATGAATAATTATGGTAATCATTATAAAAAATTGTTAATGTGATTTAAATTGTAATCTAATGAAGTCTCTCAATACTGATCATCACAATAATATTTTTTTTTAAAATTCTATGGCATGTGGAGTATAATACAATTTTCTAATTGAAAATTAATTTCTAATGATTTTAAGACAATATTTCTCATGAAAATGTTATCATTGAATAATTACACATATAAAATCCTAATTGAAAATTCCACAGAAATAATAAATTTCATAGAAATATAGCCATGCGTAGTAGACATAATATGTTTACCCTGAGATATACAACCTTGGGAGAAAAAATAACAAAATTTTCTTGAGGAGAAAATATATTTGAAGTAAGGTTTACAAGTAAAAATTTCCTCTAGATATCTCGATGAATATTACAAGTCAAATCACCAATTAAACTTGTCAAACTGTTGATGGTCAATGCTGGTTAAACTAGTCAAAAATAAGAAGTCAACAATGGTCAACATCTTGTGTTCAAACTTAGGCCTTTCGTCTATCTCAACCCTATAGTTGAACTTGGACTAAAGTAAAAATCACACGTATAGTTGGTCAAAACTATAGTTTAACTCACATGCATGGATCGTCAAATTGTGGTAAAAAACTCAGTTAAACTCTATGCCCAAACCTTAGACATGCGATTGTGGTAAATGTTTGTCAAACTAGGTAAACCCATCACACATCCAACCTCCAAAGGAAAAAGTAAAATGATGAAGATGGTCTCCAACAAACATATTTCTCCTTAGTTGAATTTCTCCTTTATTAGAAAAGATTAATTGAGCTTATTATGTTGATTATTTGTCTCCTCATAAGCTTGTGTATTTATTTAGAGCTCTAATTTTGAGTGAAGACCCATAAAGAGGAACCTCTTATGGAACCTACTTTACAAATAAACATTAAAATAGGATTGTTTATTCCACTAATGGAAAAAATCCTAATTAGATAATAAAATTGAGTGTGCTCTATAGAAAATAGATCACTCCATCCTTAAGTATGTAATGTGAGTACCATGGGCCAATCACCACTAGCCAAATTAGCAATGCCCCACGGGAGAAAGAATTCCCTAGCTTATTCACCCCTAGACAAATGATCATGGGAACATGGGTGAATGTATCATTCTCTACTAGTCTATTCAAGATGAACCGATGGAGGAATGTCTAGGTGATGCTGCAAAAACATCAACGCTCCCTCTTAGTAAGTAAGATATTCTACATCATGCCTATGTTTTTTCTAAAGTTTGCAAATATCCCCTAGACAATGACTTGGTGATAATGTCTACAACGTTCTAATTTTTAGAATTTACCATTTTCTTTTATGTTATACACATATATACCTTTCCAATGGTGCAAGAATCAATCTTGTTGTGTTTTTTGTTGTTTGTCAATGAAATCTTACAACAGGAAACAGAGATCAGTTGCACTTAGTTTATTAGAGGCAGAGTACATGGTGGCTAGTCAAGAATCATGTGAGGCCATCTGGATGAGGAAGGTAATTCCCAGTTTGTTTGGTCGAAAGATGGATCCAAAGGTAATACATTATGATAAAAAAAGTTGTATGAAACTCTCGGTTAATCTATATTTTCATGACAAGTCGAAGCATATTGATATTCGGTATCACCATCTTAGAGATTATGTGTAGAGGCATATTATGTCATTAGAGTACATTCTGAGGGAGGAGAACGATGTAAAAGTCTTGACGAAGGTGATGACAAGAATAAATTTCAAGTTGCATAGAAAGAGGATCAGGGTAGTAGATAATCCATTTTTTGTTGGGAGGGAGCATTGAAATGACACTAAGAAATGGCACCCAAAGGCTGCTTCCGATTTTATTTTCCCTTAATTTATTTGGAAGAGAAATTGTAATTTCATCTCATGACAACTTGTATTAGTTAACTGAGTGAGGAAGACTCAGTTATCTTAGGAAATTTGAGTTGGAGGTGACAGAGGAGGCATGTAGAGTTCCCCCATGATTTTAGGGGGTCCAGTTATAGTTATTTGATAGTTAGGTTCAAAGTTCTTAATCTCCACAGCTTCTCATTTTCCATTATAGTTATTTGATAGTTGTAATTAGCTAACTCAATTAATTGAGTTAAAATTAGTGTAACTAGTTATAACATAGAGATGAGCTAGTGACACGCTGAGTGAATTAAATATGATTCAATTCACAAGTAGCAATTAATAATTTAACTGATAATTTACTATAAATATTTGTTTCATGTTAGTTCTAAGGAAGACCTAGTTCAGTTTGAGGTTAAAGGGGGGATAACTATCACTATATATTTAGAAAGTTGTATAGGTCATTTATAGATTCATCAAGAAACCTTGGATGAATTATACAATCAATTCTTTGGAATTCCCTATTTGATAGAGCCAAAATTTATCCAAGAATGTCTGAGCAAGGTTGGTCAAACAAAAGCTGAGAATTGGTTAATTATTTTACTCATTCTCCCTAGATAAGAGTGAGACAGTCAACAGAGTGCATAAGTTTTTCAATAAGGGAAAAGCATTGTATTATTTCATATTCCATACTTTATCCAACATACAGATAGATGGGTTTTGAGAATTTGCATTCCCATGGGAGAAAAAAATTCCCTAGCTTATTCACCCCTGACAAATTAACATGGGAACATGGGTGAATGTATCATTCTCTACTAGTCAATTCAACATGAACCAATGGAGGAATGTCTAGGTGATGCTGCAAAAACATCAACGCTCCCTCTTAGTAAGGGAGATATTCTACATCATGCCTATGTTTTTTCTAAAGTATGAAAATATCCCATAGACAAAGACTTGGTGATAATGTCTACAATGTTATAATTTTTAGAATTTCCCATTTTCATTTATGTTCTACACATAGATACCTTTCCAATGGTGCAAGAATCAATCTTGTTTTGTTTGTTGTTGTTTGTCAATGAAATCTTACAACAGGAAACAGAGATCAGTTGCACTTAGTTTATTAGAGGTAGAGTACATGGTGGCTAGTCAAGAATCATGTGAGGCCATCTAGATGAGGAAGGTAATTCCCAATTTGTTTGGTCGACGGATGGATCCAAAGGTGATACATTATGATAACCAGAGTTGTATGAAACTCTCGGTTAATCTAGATCTTCATGACAAGTTGAAGCATATTGATATTCGGTATCACCATCTTAGAGATTATGTGTAGAGGCATATTATGTCATTAGAGTACGTTTTGAGGGAGGAGAACGATGTAGAAGTCTTGACGAAGGTGATGACAAGAATAAATTTTGAGTTGCACAGAAAGAGGATCAGGGTAGTAGATAATCCATTTTTTGTTGGGAGGGAGCATTGAAATGACACTAATAAATGGCACCCAAAGGGTGTTTCCGATTTTATTTTCCCTTAATTAAATTGGAAGAGAAATTGTAATTTCATCTCATGACAACTTGTATTAGTTAACTGAGTGAGAGAGACTCAGTTATCTTAGGAAATTTGAGTTGGAGGTGACAGAGGAGGAATGTAGAGTTCCCCCATGATTTTAGGGGGTCCAGTTATAGTTATTTGATAGTTAGGTTCAAAGCTCGGAATCTCCACAGTTCTCATTTTCCAGTTATAGTTATTTGATAGTTGTAATTAGCTAACTCAATTAATTGAGTTAAAATTAGTTTAACTAGTTATAACAGAGAGATGAGCTAGTGATAAGCTGAGTGAATTAAATATGATTTAATTCAAAAGTAGTGATTAATAAGTTAACTGAGAATTGACTATAAATATTTGTTTCATGTTAGTTCTAAGGAAGACCTAGTTCAGTTTGAGGTTAAAGGGGAGATAACTATCACTATATATTTAGAAAGTTGTATAGGTCATTTATAGATTCATCAAGAAACCTTGGATGAATTATACAATCAATTCTTTGGAATTCCCTATTTGATAGAGCCAAAATTCATCGAAGAATGTCTGAGCAAGGTTGGTCAAACAAAAGCTGAGAATTGGTTAATTATTTTACTCATTCTCCCTAGATAAGAGTGAGACAGTCAACAGAGTGCATAAGTTTTTCAATAAGGGAAAAGCATTGTATTATTTCATATTGCATACTTTATACAACATACAGATAGACGGGTTTTGATAATTTGCATTCCCCAAATACATTTTTTACTTTGCGATTGATAATTTCTTTCTCTTACTTGTTATGTGACTATTGGATCGATTTTAGAAGGATTTCATATTTTATTTTGTGATTGATAATTTCTTTCTCTTACTTCTTATGTGATTGTGGGATTGATTTTATAAGGATTTCGTATTTTTTATTAGTACATTACAAGATTAGATTGGATCCCTTTGGATAATTTCTACATTTACAACAGTAAATGATACTCTCTCTAACTCCTCATGGTTTAGGAGAAGTGATTTACTAAAGATTCATTATATGTCATGTTAGTTTCACAAGTTAGTCAAGTCAGTGGACAAGTGCACCTAACCAGTGGTAATTTTGGACATAATTTTAGGGGCAAAGCACACTATATATAGGATTTATGTGGAGGTATAAAGTACTCACTTTATCAATCCAATTCGAGTGAGTCTAGGAAAGTAAAGGAGAAAAATTGAGGCTCATACCTCATGAGCCATGTGAAGTGAAGTGTATTTGGATTTTTTTATTATGGGAATGGTATTTTACACACTTTTTGAAGGGTTTTTGACAGTATTTGGGAGGATTTTTGGGCCCTAGTTAGAAGGAAAGCTATATAGTTGTTCAAGAATTTTTGTCTCAAGCGTATTGAAGGAAACATTTAGCCATATTGAAGGAAAAAAATAATACCTATTTGTTGAAAAATAGAAAGAAATGGATACAAGCACTATTTATAAACTATGGTAATTACTTCAAATATATATTTTTGTTATTTTACCTTCATTACGAATTCACACTTCAAAATTTCGACCAATAACCATGAAAGGAAAGTAGATGTCATAATGTTGAAAAAGTTAGGATATGTGATATCACACGGGTAAGAGTGAGAGATGTGTGAGTGATAAGTGAATCTATAAAATTTCAATTCTATTTGATACCCAAGATACAGAAGATACATGTCTCTTTGTAAATTATCTCATGTCTTAATTTCTAGTAACACTGCACATTTACAGTTTTACTCATATTTATTAAAGTGTTAAAAAAAATGTAAAGAATGGTGGGAGATAACGCCTAATAAGTATATATATTTACATATAATTTCTATCCATTTTTTTACCAAATAATTTCCTTAAACTATGGTGCGAAGTAACTTATGGTAAATATGTTATTTACGTGAGTAGGAGATGTTTTTAAGGATCATAAAGATAAAGTCCCTAATCCTGGTCAAGGTACATGACATTGAAAGAATCCTATATAGATGTTTTTTGTAAACAATATAAATCTAAGAAAAAGTAAATATCATCAAAAAAATATTTATCTAGGTAAATACCCTTGACCTACAACAACATCATCATCAATATGTACTACAACCCAGGTTAGCCCTCCTAACTTATGGTAGTTACTAAACTAGTCACCATGATCATGTGGTTGACTGACATCATAGTACTCTTACAAATTCCATGTTTTCATCCCTCACCATCAAACCCTATGGAAAAATTTGTCCCAAATCCAAAGCTCGTTCTCTAGGAAATTATGTTGAAGAGATAGCCACTCCATAATTTTGAGGCCTAAAAGACAATTCCTTTCCAGAATTCTCTTCCCTCATTTTATATCACTAATATTATAGGTCATGCTCTTGTTGTCACCAATAGTTTGGGACATATCCATATTCTACATCCATCAACATTTTGGGTCAAGCTATTTTTATCACCAATAGACCAAGCCATAACCCCATTACCCACCAATAAATTGTTTGGGCTAAACCCAAGTTGTCGCCAACAGCCTGAGCCACACCTATTTTTGTCCATCCATCAAGACAAGGCCAAGCTCCTATGGTCACCAATCATCCGAGCCATATTCATTTTTTCCATCCATCAATAGTTTGGGCCATGATTTTGTTGTCACAAGTGGTTTGAACCATACCCCTATTTTCCATGCATCAACATTCCGAGCCAATTTCACGTTGTCAGTAATAGTTTGAGAAATTCTGCTCTTTATGTCACATCAATGTTCCCTGTCACTAATAGATGATTTTTGGATTAATTAAAGCTTGTATCTAAAGTATACAAACATAAATGGAGAGAAATGTTTTGTGACAAATTTTATTTGTCTACTGATCAGTGAAGATATAATGGAGCCTCACTGCTCACTTCTGTAACATATCACTAATGTAGTGGTACTTTTTCTCAATATGTCTCAACCTACCATGCAATTTTGACTGTTAAAAATTATCATGGTATATTCCAACACTCTCTCAAAAAATTTGAATAGTAATTTCCAAAGCCAAAATACTTCCAAACAAACTTCATAGGCTTCTATATATTTATCTTTAGCAACACTAAGTACCACAAAGTATTGTTTTCTACTCTTTCCATCGATGACACTTTAAAAACAATTACAGTTACAATATTTAAATAGACTAATCTAATTTTTTGTCACATACTTCAAACAAGAATTAGAAATACCACAAGAGTATCTGGTGATCATACCTTGGTTTCATCTAATTTAATGTATTCACTACAAAGGAAATATCCATACCAAGTTCATTACATAACCAATAATTTTCCTTTCATCCTCAAATTTTTGGGAAGAATATTTCATGAGGCTTCATCAATCCAAGATCAAATTTAGTGGCTATCTCATTTTTAATCTAAGACATATTGTACAATGATCATTTTGACTCCCTCTTATCTTGACATTAATCATCTTCCTCTTCTTTGGTATAATATATTATAGTTCCTCAACATGAGTTCCTAAGGGACTTCTTAAATTATGGGACATATTCAAAGTCTTCATAACTAGAGAAAAATATGAACTCCCTCTTACTTGAAGAATATTCTATTCTTCATCTCTAGTAACAAACACGCATATTTAAAATAATTTTATGTTCATGTTCCTTCTTAATATCATATCTCCAAATATTGATTCGAGAACCTATCCTTTTTATTACAGTATTTGCGATATTCATTCATTTATTCTCTCTCTGTTGATAGAGACTTGTATATTAGAATATTATGATGCAATTCTTCAAACTTCTGACTAATATTCTCATATGATGATAAGATATCATCTTAGCATGCTTCAAACATGATTTTGGTGATTATCCATAAAACTCATTCCAAGAAATAAAGTTGTAATGATTTTAACAATTCTTTCATGCTATGATCTCCTCATGCTAACTTCAAGTTCCTTTACCTTCAAAAAAGTAATTTTTAGTCTTAATACTAAGAACAATATGCTCCAATGAATCACCCTTCCAGAGACATTAATTAATTCACAACAATATTAGTCACCAAAATAAATAGTATTCCAAGGTTATTTAGAATAATCTTGACCTTCAGATAGAATCTAAGGCTATGGTTCAATTTTCGTTACTTGGTATCTATAATATGTGATCAAACATAAAAAAATTATTATTGTTATAGCGTGCTCACAAAGACTTCCAAATTTTACATAATTATGAGACAAAAGAAAAAATATTTGTTGACAGATACTTGTTCTAAGAAAATGTTATACCAAATATAAGTACCATAATTGAGTCAACAATTGTGGCACTTGATACATCGATAAAATAAACCAATTACGAAAATATAGTAAAAAAATATTTAACACATGGTAAATCAATAACATGAACATGCTACTATGATTCTGGTAAATACCTTTGACATGATCCATTTACACCATAATTTTGGTTAGTACTCCTAACGCATGGCACATCATTAGGATCAACTAGTCACCATAATTATTATCTCTGTAATACATGGGAAATAAATTATTCATGGTTCACCATCATTCTAGTCAATACCTGATACATCGTGAATCCTTAAATGCCACACTCTATATGAGTAATTATGGGCCTCTAGAGCCATTATTCCTAATTATGTTCAATATTATTTACACAAGAATAATTTATATCCTCGATGTTATCTCATCAACACTCCCTCTCAATGAGAGAGACATTCTAAAAAATTACAACCTTATCCCTGAAGTATATATATAGACTTCACCCAATGACAAAGGCTTTTCCAATAAATATCTATACTCTAGATTAATGCTCAATCCACTTTCCTTATTCCTCTATAATCTCTTAACATTTAATCGAACGATGCTTTGACCTGAAATCATTATTTTCACCTACATTGGATCAACACAATCATGTAATCCTCCTCTAAAGACATACTACTTCTCAACATGCCAATCCAACTGCAATATATTTTTCCATTGCAATATAGAGTGTAACAAATGTGTGCTTTATTTTCATAGTGATAATGAAGCATAGGATAAAACAATAAATTTATGACCTCTTTCTATCTTCATCACTCCCTGTATGATTTGATTCTGCAATTGTGCTTCACTATTTGAGTCAAATATAAAAAACATAAATAACTTTTCCATGACCAACTAGAGCATGTTACTACACCAACCATTTTATTGGGTATGCCGCCATAATTTTTTCCTTTTTATCTTGATTGGATATTCTCTCTCCCACTGATATGTATCTTGTTGTGGTAGTTTTGGATGATCTCTTTATTAGTGTAGCCTTTCACCATATCAACTATATCACTTAACAATGTTAATGGAAATCCATAATTATTAACTCGTAGACCTACTCTCTATGAAGCTATTATAAGGCTCTCAAACTTATCTGAGATGAAATTATTTTTTCCAATTGCTCCCTTTGACACAAGTCCTTCATATTTTGTTAGAGGTAAATCACATGAGATAAAGCATACCTATAATCTCTTATTGTAATAGACTTATTTTGAACTTGTTCCTTAAATTATTATCCTTGGATGGAATAGATCATCTCAATTCCTTGCATAGGCTTACACGTGATCTTGAACTTCGTTGATTCACCAAAGCTTTGATACCATGTTGAAAAATAGAGTGAAAGGGATGCAAGCACTATTTATAAAATATAGTAATTACTTTTGAATATATATTATAGTTATTTTATCTCCATCAAGCAATCAGACTTAAACAATTCAGCCACTAATCATGAAATGATAGTAGAGATCACAAGGTTAAAAATGTTACATGATGTGAGATCATGCGTGTAAGAGAGAGAGAGAGAGATTTTTGAGTGATAAGTGAATATATAAAATGAAAAGTTTCAAGTGTATTTTATACCCAGGATGCCCAATAGACATGCCTTTTTGTAAATTAAATCATGTCTCTTTGTAAATTAAATTCTATTATTTTTTCACATTTACATGTTTACTCATATTTGTTAAAGTGTTAAAGAACTTGTAAATAATGGTGTTTAGTAACTCTTGGTAAGTATATTTATTTATGTTTTGTTCCTATCCTATTCTTTGTGCAAATACCAGCTCAAATTATGCATGTCATAATAAATTATTTATTTGATTTCCTTTATAAACACATCAAGGATTATGATGAGCAACCATAGCTATATTCTTCAACACTATTGAGGCTATGTTTAAAGCCTATTATGGGGATCAAATTATGGAATCTCAAAGCTAAGTTTAGGCCTAGTTTGAAGGTTGAATATTGGTGTTTTAGAGAAAAAAATTAGGTTTGGTTTGTAAAATAGGTTTGGGTGAATTATATGTTGAGTTAAGTTGTATTTGGAAGTTTTTTTTTCTATATTTTGAAGTCTAAATTCAAGTTTGGTTAGTGGCCAATGTTGTAGTCTTCTTATATATAAATTTTTCGTCTGATTTTACAAGTGGCTAAGATCTATTGGAGAACTATTTTAAAAAACATTGTAGGGCCAAGTTTGGTTAAAAAATGTAGTTTTAAGGTATTTGTTAGTTGAAATAGTTGTGATGTTAAGGCAATGATATGGTTGAGATCAGTTGTGGAAAAATATATTGTAAGAAAAAAGATATCATGGATTTTTTTTTATGGTATTAATGTGGGCTACATAAGCTTGGTGTTTAGTGCAAAGGTTGATAGGCCATAGGAAGAAAACTGCAATTTTTTTAAAATCATGTTTGTCTCCAAATCTATTGAAAATACTTGTGTATAAAAATTAAATATAGAATGATTAACACGTGATAGTAGGTGGGAAGACCTTCTCTTTGAACATATAATAATATGAATCAATTATAATTGAAAAATGAAAAACAAGAGTTGAGGAATTTAAAGTGATAGATGATTAGACATTTTTATGATAAAATACAAAGAACTCATATGTAGGAAATCATGTCTCAAGGTCCAAGTCAGGAAGCCTAGTTGAAGAGAAAAAATTTAAGGTGTATAGTTCAAACATTTGTGATTAAGTTTGAAAGAGAAAACATAAGTGTTGCATGGTTATATGGAAACTCACTAAAGAATTTGTTGAGGACTAGAAGTAATTAATGGTTGATCTAGGGAACACCTTGAGGATATAGATTGGTGCCTATAGATTTTTGAGTTAGCACTCAACTTGGGTGGGGGTGGTTAATGTCTCTAGTAGCTTGGTGGCTACATTTATTGAGTTCGTGCTCACCTAGGGGAATGGAAGTGTAACACCTCCTCATTCCATAAAATTTTTTTTCTAAGTTTTAAGTATATCTATCTATATATATATATATAACACCACCTTCTTCTTTTTTTTATACAAGTCTGGAATTGATATTGTTTTATAAGTCATAGAAACCATATCTTCTTAACTGTAATGTCTATTCTACCACCCAATTTTTTTCTAGCTCATAGTTCCACTAACATACTTTTCCACATATATATATATCAATATATACCTAGCCATAATTAGTATTATACAATCATTAGATTTAAATCATTATACCTCATACTTCATTTACTCACTTTGATAACATAAAATATGTATCCCATATTTACACTTAATAAACTCCCCCTTTAAACTATCTACTCGTATGTCCACCTATACATATATGATCTTACGTTAAAAATGAAGATCCTTGTAAATTGGTTCATGGCACTAAGACCACTCCATGTCATACATAACATTATTGCCAAAATGTTTTAATTAGGTTATTCATCTCGTGGACTTGACATATAATGTCGTTCCCTCACCGGTGATTAAAATCTCATTTGACTTTCTCGTTCGCTCAATGATACTGTTGGTATCAATAATTCTGAATGTTTTTGTGTACCATGCCAAATCCAAAAGGGTACGTGTAGCATTGATACAATGGAGATTACCTCTCCTCGAGGCTCACAAGATAGCTTGTGTTTAATCTCAGACAATACTTCTTCATGCCTTGAGTTAATTTGCTTACCTATATGTGTACTACATCGTGCGATCCAATTGAGGGTTTCTGACTTATGGATTTTCATTGTCGATCCTTGTGATGATCACCAATTGGTTGACAAGTGTAGCATCTGAGACGTTTAGGGTTTATTACCTATGCTTTCTATTAAACCCTTCTGAATTTCTTGTTCATTCTTCTCCGAGGTCTTTTCCCTTCCAGGAATTGTTTCTTAGCTCGAACTTCGGTGGTGAGGCACCATCCAAAAGAATTCCAACGTTATTATACTCGGACATAAGGCGTTTCCATCAACCAGGTAACTCCCTGGGTTATCGTCATAATTTTTTTTTGTTATCTATGAAATTGAAGTTGGCTTTTGCTTCGAATTTTCCTGAGCGTCCTTCTCCTACCTCGTAGGTGGAAAATGAGATTCGTTCTGGACAATAATGCATAGAAATTTCTAGTTAGTTACAACCACCATATCCTAGGAATTTCTAGTTTCTTCCTCTCAGAGATTTATGTGGCTTTTAGGGAAACATTATGTATTTATAAGTATCATTTTCATGGTTCAACCTTTTTAATTCTTTAATAGAGGGTATTGATTCGTTGCAACCCACCGAACTTAACTTAGTTTTCATTTTTTCTTGGTTATAATGACTACTTTGGTTCATTTTGTCTTGGCACCGCAAGTCCTGAATGGTAAGTAACACCATTTGACCCATATGCAACATCATTACGCCGAGTTTCTTTATTGAACTTATGGATACGTTCTAAGTTTGAAATTTCCCTTGTGACTAATTAAATTCATAATTATTTTGATTGCAAGTAACCTAGTTCTTCCATTGAATTGTCATTAGCTATGGTTTATAGCTTGATTTGTATTTCCCTACTAATTCAGGGTTACATTCTCCATTTACAGGTTGGTAAAATATTGCTCTTCAACTGTCGACTCTGAAGAACTTATGTTGCTTGAATTTTTCTGCTATTTTTATGAGGGCGAGCCTACTTGGCTATCCTATTTTATAATATAACGAGAACATATATTAACTTTCTCATTTTCCGTTCTAGAGTTTCGACTCGAATTGTTTAATATTTAATTCGGTCACAAAACCATGTTGACTGGATTATCTACTTTCTTTCTATTCTCTGCTATACGATTTGGTTTATGTTGTACTAGCTGATATTTATGTTAACTCATAGCTATATATACATTTTCATAGCAGTCGATATATATATACATTTTTCTATATGGATTTATTTCATGCCTACGTGAATGTACAAAACTGGGTTTGATTTAATTGATTCTATTTATTTTGCGAATGATCGTGGCTCAGTATAGAGCATATAAATCAGTAAGTGGAATTATGTCAAGTTTATCAAATTTATTCGATAAGTGTAATATATGTATTTTTAATATAATCTTTTTCAAAATCTCCAGTCCAATAAAATTTCTTTCGTTTACTACAAGATTTATAATTATTTAGAAAGTACATTTATGTCAAGTAATATGTACGAATCCTCACGTTTGACAATTATAAACACCCGTCCATGGATATTTTATCAAGAATATGTGGACTTCTAAACCACAAAATTTTAATTCTGTTTCAATATAATTTTATAAGGGCTAGCTTTCTGTGCATCCAACCTGCATATCAGTCTATAAAATGAGGAAATATTATGCATGAGAATAGACTCGTTTACTAGTTATGAATCTGTCAAGCATATTACTTTCAGTCTTCTGTCCACAGTACAGATATAAAATATACCTGTTAACATTTAATTTCAATTTTAAATTTGCAGACTTTGGTTTAATATATGTATGTGCAGATCTCTAGAGGAATTTTAACTGTTTTAACACCATACAGTCTTCCTTCATGGCCTATTCATATCAACTATAAAATTTATTTACATTATCATTGCTATTTAGGTGATTCCTGTATACTGAAATCAATTATACTTACAAATGTTTAATTTTCTTTCTATATCACATAACCTTATTAGATTGTACCATTACCTAATTGAAACTGGTTTGAAGTATGTCTAGTTTCAATTTTATCCGTTACATGTAAGAGTGTCCTTCTTTCTTTTCATATATGCAATAGTTATCTTATTAGTCCAGAAGAAGATTAAAGTTAAACAACTAAATCATCTTTGGGGTAAGATGTATCCTCAGATTTAAACCAAAAGTGGTTTAGAGACTCTGATGGATTCTCCCAAAAGATTTTATTCCTAGTACTATACAGAGTTGAGAGGATTAATTTATTCAAAATAGTTCTATTAAATGTAAGGAATAACAACTTCAAAATTTTAATCTAAAATACATTTGTAGCCATTAACCATATTTCACAATAACATGTATTTTAACCATTCATAAAAATTTATGGACATACCACTTCTGTAATTGACCAACCTCCCAACCTTAGAGTTCTTCTATCTCCAGAACTCACTCTCGAGCTGAGATCATCTCCTAGAAGAGACCAACCCCAATCTATTTCGGAGTAGCTTATTTAAGCTTATGCTCCCCGAAGCCTGTTTCTAATTCTGCGTCCAGAATTACAGGATGCTTTTATTCCTGTTTGCCTAGGCTTCCCTTATTTAGGGACTTTTAAAGCTTCTTTCTGCTTTTCCAAATTTTTACCTCTTCTCAACTACTCGCCACCTCATTGGGGAAATCTAGATTTTTCCTCAAAAATATAAATTAGAAATAAATTCTTTCAAGGATTTTTGAAATATTTTTGGGGAAAGTCTTAGCCTCTTTCCATACCTCATGGATTTGGAAAGTGATCTCAAAATTCTCATTTGGTCAATATGCACAGAAATGTTTTATTTATTTTTCATATTTAAATAATTAATTACACCCACACAATAATTATCCATTGGTGTCCACTCCCCCTTGGATTTAAGTTCAAATGTCTAACTTGAAAAACATAAAACTAGGGGTATTACATATTCCCCCTCTGAAAACAAACACCGTCCTCGATGTTAACAAATAACTACTAGAGTTCATTTTGAAAACAAATATGGATATCTTTCCATCATCTCAGCTTCTCTTTCCCATGTAGCTTCTTCAGTAGTAAAGTGCTTCCACCGCACCTTTACTCTTGCTACTGTTCAGTTTCTTAATTCAATTTCTTCCCGCTCCAATATTTGAAGCGGCTTTGGAAGGAACTCCCCTTTGGTTCCACATGTATCACATTCCAATCAACAATGTGAGAAGCATCATGTACATATATTTTTAATAACTTTAACATGAAACACATCATGAACTTTAACATGGGGCGGTAGGGCCAACCTATAGGCCACTGGTCGCACCCTTTCTAACACCTCAAAAGGCCCACAATATCTAGGAGCCAACTTTGCACAACTTCCAGCATAAAGTGTGCTCTTTTTTGGTTTAATACGCAGGTACACATGATCTCCCACTTTAAACTCTCGATGCACCCTTTTCTTATCAGCATAGTTTTTCTGTCTATCTTGCGTTGTCTTCATATTTCTTTGTATTTGTTTGACAACCCTTTCCATCTCTTGTAAAGTACCTGACCCCAGCACTAGCTTATCTTCAGGTTGGCTCCAACTTAATGGAGTACGACACTTCCTTCCATAGAGTGATTCAAATGGACTCATTTTGATGGAGGATTGATAGCTCTTGTTATAATTAATTTCAGCTAAATTCAAGTAATCTTCCCATTTTGATGGCCTATCCATTACATATATTCTCAGAATATCCTCCAAGATTTGATTTGTTCTCCCTGTTTGACCATCTGTCTCAGGGTGTTAGGCAGTACTAAAATTCAATTTAGTGCCCATGCCCCCAAAAAGACCTTTCCAAAAGGCGGCTGTGAGCTTAGCATCTCTATCTGAAATAATCATCTTTCGGACCCTGTGTCGCCTTAATATTTCCTTTAGTAATACATCTGCTACTTGGGCTATCCCAAAAGTAGATTTTACAGGTATGAAATGTGAAACTTTTGTTAAAGTGTCAACCATAACCATCACTGAGTCATGATGGTACTTTTTTCTGGGTAACCCAGTTATGAAATCTATAGAAACAGTGTCCCATTTCCATTCTGCAATTGGAAAGGGATTTAAAAGTCCAGCTAGATGTTGATGCTCAACTTTAACTAGTTGACATTCCATGCATCTAGCTAAGTATTCTGCTACATCCTTTTTCATTCCGGGCCAAAAAAAATTCTTTTTCAAAGCTTTCAGCACTTTTTGATATCGAGGATGTCCTGAATATGGTTGTTTATGATATTCATCTAGGATCTCTTTTTTCAAAGACTCTACGTTGGGGATATATAATATGTTATTATAGCAAATTATCCATTTCTGATTTTGGGTATATTCATCCATTTCTTTCTTTAACATTTTCACTTATATATTTTCATAGTTTGGATCTTGATCTGCTACCTTTTTAACTAGTTCTTCTAAATCAAAACTACCACTACTCTGAATGCTGCTTATGTTTTGGCAAGCATTTCTACTTAGCACATCAGCAATTTTGTTTTCTTTCCCTTTGATATGTTTTATGTCCATATCAAATTCACTCAAAAAAGACAGCCATCTGGCTTGTCGAGCATTCAAATCAGTTTGCGAAAAGAAATATTTGAGATTAATATGATCAGTCATCAATGTAAATTTTTTCCCAAGAAGATAGAGTTGCCACATCTTCAAGGCATGAATTACAATAGCCAATTATAGATCATATACACTGTAGTTCTGTTCATGTTTCTTAAGTTTCCTAGACTCATGAAATAACAGAATTTTCCTACAACAAAACTCCTCCCAATCCCTCTCTACATGCATCACTGCATACAACAAAATCTTTGTCAGAATATGCAATTTCCAATATAGGGACTGTAGTGAGTTTTACTTTTAGTTGTTCAAAGCTGTTTTGGCATTTTTCAGTCCACTCAAATTTGGTGCCTTTATTCTTTAGTGAAGTTATGGGATATGCTATTGGAGAAAATATTTCCACAAATCTTCAATAATAACCTTCAATTCCCATAAATGATCTCACTGCTGAAACATCAGTTGGCACCGGCCATTCTCTAATAGCCTTTATTTTCTCAGGGTAAACAACCAATCCTTGTTCAAAAATAATATGCCCCAAGTATTTAATCTTGTCTTTATAAAATTCACATTTACTGAATTTGGCATATAACTGATTTTCTTTCAAAGTTTGAAAAACTATCTGTAAGTGTTCTTTGTTCTCTTCCTCACTTTTTGAATAAACCAGAATATCGTGTATGAACACTAGTATGAATTTATCCAAGTACTTGTTCAAAACACTGTTCATTAAGCACATAAACATGGCAGGGGAATTTTTGAAACAAAAAGGTAGGACTACAAATTCGTAGTGACCATACCTGGTTCGAAATGTTGTTTTACTAATATCTTCCTCCTTAATTTTAAGTTGGTTGTAACCAGTCGTCACATCAATCTTAGAAAATACCGAAGCCCCTCTTACTTGATCGAAAAGGTCATCAATTCTGGGCAATGGGTATTTGTTTTTAATTGTCAAATTATTCAATTGATGGTAGACAATGCACATTATGAAGGTTCCATCCTTATTTTTCACAAACAGCACCGGTGCTCCCCAAGGAGACACACTCGGTTTGATGTAACCTTTATCCAGAAATTCTTGCAATTGAATTTTCAACTCCATGAGTTTAGGGGGGCTCATCCAGTAAGGAGATCTAGAAACGGGTGTTGCTCCAGGCATCAAATTGATTGAAAATTCAATCTATCTTTTGGGCAGAAAATGAGGAATCTCATTTGGAAAAAATTCCTTAAACTCTCTTACCACTGGCAAGGTATCTAGCAGGTTTTCTTCAGGTTATTTTCCTAATTCTTCAACATGTACAAAATATACTTGATAACCCTTCCTAGCTGTTCTTTTTAATTGCAGAGCTGATATTTGTCTTATAGAGATTGGTTTTGGTTTTCCTTTGAGTATAAATGGTCTCCCCTCCTCATCTATGCAATGCAAAGTTTTATCCCAATAGTTCATCACAACCTTTCTCTTTTCTAACAAATCCATTCCTATCAGAAAATCATATGAGCCTAAGGGAAGAATTTTTTATTTATTTTTTTCTGAAAATCATCTAATTTAATTGTTGTTTGAGGTAATTTATGAGTTACTTTTCGCTTGGTTCCAGTGACTAGCTGGACCAACCAAGACTACTGAAATTTTTGAGTTTTGAGATTGCATTTCTCTACAACTTGTGGACTAATGTAACTCAAAGAAGAACCTGGATCAATTAAAACTGTAACAGATTGGTCAACAATCTTACCTTCCATCTCAACCATAGTAGCTTGGTGTTCTACTTGTCGATTCTCCAAGGCTGCACTGATAGTATGTATATTCCTCGCTATATAATTTACTGTGGTAGCTTCTTGATCTCTCATAATCATCTAAATATTTCTCTGTGGACAGTCCCTCAACAGATGAGGTTCTCCACAACCCCAACATTTCAAAGCTTCCCGCATTTTGACTGCTCCCTCTTTCTTATTATCCCCATATATTTGTTTTAAACCAACTTGAGACTGAGTAGTTTGACTTTCCTTGGGTTTGTTAAATTTGTTCCACTGATGATCCCTGCCAAAGTTCTTCAAGTAAGCTGGTTTCTTTTTATTCCCTTTGAATTCACTCTTATTTACCCAGCTTTTCCCATGTTCACCCTTTCCTTTAAACTGCTGGTAGCATAATCTAGCTTTCCTCACTGCTTCATCCATAGTTTTTGGGTTATCGAACTCTATTTTTTCCTTGTACATAGTAGGAAAACAGTTCAAAAACCGTTGTACCTGTAATATTCTTAATTAGCGAAAGCTAATTATAATATTCAATTTTGTATAGTTTGTTGTAAATGTTGTCATTGATGGCAAAGGAGATGACAAAGGAGGAGCACTTGAAGCATCAGTCAAAGAAGTAGCAGAGGCACCAAAGAGAGCAGCAGATGTAGAGAAGTTCGAGCAGCAGAGGTAGAGGTAGAGGCAACAAATACAAAGGAAGAGATGAAATGGTCATGCAGTAGAGGCAGAGGTTAAGTAGCGGAGGCAGAAAGGTAGAGGCAGAGGCAGAGCCATTACAAGACAAGACTTTATTGAAAAGGAACCTGAGAGGTTATATATATATATCTATATATGTGTGTGTGTGTGTGTGTGTGTTTGTGTGTGTTTATATATATATATATATATATATATATATATATATATATATATATATATATATATATATATATATATATATATATATATATATTGGTGCTAGAGTATATGTTTAAACAAAGAGCAAAGTATATATATATATATGCACAACGCACTATATACGAAGTACCATAAGGTGGGACCCCTCTACAGAAAATTCCGAGAATCATTATCCAGCTGGAGGATACATTAAAGCAGAAGCGGACGCCTATATATATGCAGCGCCTTATTTATGTTGCGCCTTATGCCCAAAGGTCCAAGGCACACACACACACACACACACACACACACATATATATATATATATATATATATATATATGTAGCTCGAGATCTAAAGAACCAAAGGTTATATCAAAGGCAAAGTACCATATGGTGGGACCCTCATCAATCGCATCAGAAAAAGGTTGGCAGCGGATCATATGAACAGAAAGTTGCGATTGCAATTGAAGCTCAGACCTGATGGGCATATAAATTGTGATTAATATTTTCTTAAATTCCGGCCTAATCACATCGGAGCATCGAAGCATGCAACTAAAATTTGCGATTGCGATTAATATTAATCGGAGTAACCGCATCGCATTAGATCAGAGTAATCACATCGGAGAAACTTGGCCGTGGAACATGTAAGCAAAAATTGCGATTTTGATTGAGTTCCGGACCCGATGGGCATATAAATTGTAATTCATACATGTTTAAGTTCCGACATTAAAATAGGCCATCGCTTCGGAAAGAAGCAGAACGTCAGAGCACTATATTAAAATATTGCGATTATGATGAAGTTCTGGACCCGATGGGTTTCTAAATTGTGATTCATACATGCTTAAGTTCCAACATCAAAGTAGGTCATCACATCGGCATTTCAAGGTGAAAAATGACTAATCGCATCGGAGAAGGAGTGATACATTGCATCGCAAGTAAGGTGAAGTGAGCCCGTAAGAGCATTTTATGTATTAACATGACCTCTTAGCATTATATCGGCGGAAGTTACATAAGTTACATAACACGACAGTGCATATATTTAAAAACGCCTTATTATAATTATAAAAATGTTACCGATGAAATAGGTAACCTCATTGTTACCTACTTTTTGAAGTATCAAGAAAAACACCCGATTTTGAAAAAGTGGTGATGCAGAATCAAGAAAAAAAATTTGAGCATGTTTTTGGCACTTTAAGTTTTTTTCATTTTGTTTTTTTTTCTTAAATTTTTTTTTTTTTTTAAGTGATGTTTTTTATGTCGATTTTGAATAGTGGTGGTGTATCATCACCAATGTTTTTTTATAGGATTGATTTTGACACTATATATTTTCTAATGTCTTCTTCTTCTGTCAGATGTTTATTTTTAAGTGCATTTATGTACTTGTGTTTTAAAAATATATATATATATATATTTTTAAATAAAAACTTGTAATGATATCTTCACTTTTTCACATACATAAAAGATGGAAAAAGGGTCAATATTCTAAATTTTATATTTTCTACATGTTTATGTATTTTTAAATAATTTTTCAATGCACATCAAAAAATTGTCGTTAAAAAACCAATATTTTGAACCATATGACAAAAAAATACAATTTTTCAATATAAATACAACGAAAAAAATACACTTTTACAGAGTTTTTGTTGGAAAAAACATGTTAAATAAACTATGTTTTTGGGAGAATCTTATCAAAAAAACTTAAGAAAACAACATTTTTATTGAATTTTATGTCAAAAAATAATAGCAATCACATGTTTTTTGCAAAAAAAAAAGGGTTATTCTCATAAAATATCAAAGTCTAAACATTACAAGTAAAACTGATTAATAGTTCTAAAAAATAAGCTTTGTTTGCAAGCATAACTTAAACATCATCAACAATATCAACTAATACATCTTCAACATCATCTAGAACAACATTGATGGTTTCTTCCGCAACATTTTCTTCTTCATTTTGATCATTGTCATCTTCTAATGGATCTTTCATGTCAGCAAATCTTCCAAAGTATCCCTTTCCAATCATTCCATATAATGGTGGTTGAGTTTCCTTTGTTTTTTTTGCCACACGTGATTCATTAAAATATCCTTTCCTCAAACCAACTTCTTGCTTCACATCTGGAAGGAATTTAAGAGCGTTAATTCTTTGTTGAATAAATTTGCATTGAACTGGGTCTTTCTCAATGGAAATGCAATTTCTTCCTTTTAGTAGGCAACATGCTAGTGTTGTACCTAATCATCAAGCACAAAAAAAATAAGTAAGAAAATTTGTATGGAGACATAAAAAGTAAAAAAGACAATATTTAAATTTAAATTTGTATAATAAAACTTACCTAAACCTGAGAATAAATCCAAAACCCATTCTCCTTCATTTGAACATAGATCTATAAGATAGTTAATCAATGCTTGTGGTTTTTGATAAATGTTAACTATATCTCCTTTTGCATCTTTATCCTCATATGCTAGTGTTCTTACAACTGCATCATAAACCAATACTTGACTATGACTCTTCCCATCTACTCGATTCATAATAATATGCTTATAGATATCGTCTTTTGTCCAAAATTCAACATGGATGAACTCACAATCATTTATAATAGGCTGATCTTCGGAAGAAACAATATTTGACTTTTTCCTGTAACATAACATAGTAAAATTTCAATTAAATTTTACATGATTAAAAAAATTTAGGAGGAATCAAACATACAATTTCAAAATCTTACCATGTAAGTTGCATCCTTGAGTTTTCTTTACCCTTGAAGCTTGTTAATAACATTGGAAGATGTGTGTCTGAATGAAATGTCACAAATCGCCAAAGTGGTGATGTTGTCACTTCTTGAAAACCCGTAACCACTTTACTAAAAGCTTGATAAGTATATGGTTCTCTATCATATTCAATGTCTGGGAAATTGAAACCATGAGGAACATCTGCAATAACTAGGCCATATTCCCTTTTAGGTATTACTGATGCAATGTCTTCACAGTCACCTTGTATTATTTGATATTGGACACTGTCGAGCCCATTCCAAATGTAATGATTAAGAGTAGGATCTAGTTCAACATTCATAAGACGCTTCCTTCTCATGTTCTCCATCTTAATTTTTTCAATAAAGCTTTTGAAAGTATATGGTACTCCATTTCCATCCTTCTTCGACATCTTTAATGACATAAAAATATATATATATAGATATGTATAAGTAATAAAATAAAAATAGTTTAAATATGAATAAAATGAATTTATAAGTCAACATATCTTATTGAATGCAATATAAAACTATTTTAGTGTTGATGTAGAACTTGCTTCTGGGTAGTTGCGTACAACATCATCCCAATTGTCTTTATTCAACATTTTAACCATGTGTTCTTGTATTTTCATAAAAAAATTCTGATTGAATAAATCAAGTTAAAAGCGTTAATATATTGACATGTATAACAAATTCTACCAACATCATTATGTTTTATTTACAATAAAAATATAATGAAAGAAAAACAAGAAATAATTCAAGAATTTTACTTTTCAAATTCTACACACATTTCTTCCATTGATAATTCACCCGACTTCAAACGGGCTAATACTGATTTGACTAATTTATCATCCTTCACACCTTGCATTGTTCTCCAAGGTGTAATAGTCATATCCTCTGGAAGCTGCTTCATTTCAGGACCCCCATTACTGTTGGTACAAATTATGGGTTTACTCTTTCTAACATTTTGATTTTTTATGGAAATATTCTCCCACCGATCAAAAATCTCATCAATCAAATCCCATACCTCACCAGTTCTAAATTCCAACTGAAAAATGTTATCTCTGCCTCTGAAGAGATTTGAATTCAATTTTCCATCTTTTTCTTTTTTTTTTCGTCAATTTGATAACCTGTTTCCATTAAACATTCCTTTTGAAATGCTACACTAACTTGTGTCTTATCCGCACCACATTTTTCTATGAATTCATTATGAATAAATATGACCCTTTGGATGAAAGTCATTTTCATTTTTTACTCATTATCTGCATTATGATCCCATGCCAATAAATTTGATTCCATTTCTGTTAAGCCAGCATAAATGATGCATTTCATTGTTTGAAAAATATAGTTATTGGGATATATTGCAATCAATTGTCTCTTAGCCTCTATTGAATGGTTCCCTCCAATTACATAATATCTATAATCAAAACATTTTGTCTTGTCAAATGCTTGTTTGTTGGGAACCTGACATGAATCGACAAGAACCACATAATCCACCACATGTGCATATGGATTGAACCTAAACAATGTTTTCAGATTATGTACATGTAGGTGATGGGCCTTTCTAATTTGATATTGAGATTGTCCTTCATCTGGGCCATAAAATTTGTTAACATTAAGCTCAAATGTTTGGCAACCAAGAATTAATTTATTCTTCCTCAACTCTTGTCGAATAGAATTTTGTTTTGTTTTAATAATGCCATCCTCTAACTCAACACCTGGTGTTATGATTTCTCTACTTCCGTGAGGGCTTTCAATTTGTTCTTCACTGTTGCTCACAACCTTTACAGGTTCACCAATATTTGATTTCCTAGTCTTATTGGATAACATATCAGTTTTTTTATAGGCAAGCTCATCTTTGGAAATTTTTCTTTTTGGTGTCTGATCTGTTTTCTCCTTTTGCACAATAGTTCTCATCTCCTCCTCACTAATTCTATCATAATTTTCTGTTTCATGTTCGACACCTTCAAAAGAAACATGTTTAAGTTTACTAGATTGACCCACCTTAGTGACTCTTGGTTGATCCCCTCTTTGTACTGTTGCAATGTCACAATCTATTTCTCTTTGCTTCAATCTCCTTTCCTCTGCTTTGTCTTTGTGGAAAGTTTTGATCACATACATAAAATTTGACACCAACATATAAATACCATCAAACATGTTTGAAAGACCCGGAACAAAATCCTATGAAACAAAATAAAACATGTCAATGATCAATAATTTATAAAAAATTGAATCATCCTTACAATAATGCATAGAGGAAATAAAAATAAGAATACTTACAATGTTATTTGCAATGTTGCTTGATATTTCTTCAGAAAATTTTGAAGATATTTCATCTGTGTCATACTTGACGATTGATAGACAATATCTAACCTTCTCACGTTTCTGAGCCTTCCTTGCAAGAACATAAATAGTGTTTGTATTCGGGACCATACATATGTCTCGTACTCTGCCCATCACATCATATGGGTCATTTAAGTCAACCATACCACAAATCAGATAGATGTGTATATCAGCTTCCATTTCACTGTCTTCAAGATACCATGAAAAATCAGTTTTATCTATTTCCTTGGCGTTCTTCCAATCACAAATAAGCTTTAATGAACCTGGTGCCCCACTTGCTTGACTTTTATTAGTGTGTGCAATAATATCCTTATTGCGTCCAACAGTGTCCATAGTGCGTCCAGCTGCAACTTTAGATTTGGGAGTTGTATCCATAGTGCATCGAGCTGCGGCTGTAGATTTGGGAGCTGCTGCCCTAGGTGCAGAAACATTCACAAAAATCTTTTTTGATGCCATTTTCCTGATATATATATATATATATATATATTAGTTAATGGAAAAATATTGCGGATAAAATAAATTTAATAAACAAAATTTATTTCTAAAACTAAATAGTTTGAAATTAAAGCAGTAAAATTAACTATAAAAATTTTCATTTAAAAACAAAATATTATAAATCATATGTATATATATCTATATAATATGTTTTGAATACATTTTATAAAAAATTTAAAAATGTGTTTAAATTGTATAAAATAATTAAAAAAAATAAACTAGTATTTTCAAACTTTAGTTTTTGTTTAATATTTAAAAAAAAAACAAAAAAATTACTAACTATTTATAACAAATGTTATAATATTATATATTTTTTATTTTTTTAATTGTATTGTTATATAGTTTTTTTTTATTAATTTATTATATTGTTATATTAAAACAAATGTTTTTTTTAATTTATTATATTGTATTTTTTTTTAATTATATAATGTTTAAAAGCAAAACATAATGGTTGTTTAATAGTTTTTTTTTTTGATATATATATATATATATATATATATATATATTATATTTTGAGATTTTTAACAATTATTATTTAACAATGTTTTTATTATATTATATAACAATTTTTTTATTATTTTTATATATAACAATGTTTCTATGAACTTTTAATTGTTTTATTAAAACAAATTATTTAAAAAAAAAAAAAAAAATTAAAGAACAAAACAAAATTAAAAAAATTCAAAATTAAAAAATGTTTTATTAAAACAAATTATTAAAAAAAAAAAATTAAAAAAAAATAAATAAATAAATAAACCAAAATTAAAAAAAGGTTTTATTAAAACAAATTAAAAAAGGTTTTATTAAAACAAATTAAAAAAATTAAAAATTAAAAAAAATAATAATTTAAAAAAAAAAAATTTAAAATTAAAAAAAAAAAAAAATTTAAAAATGAATGGCTCTGCCGCGCTGGGCGCCAAGGGCCGGTTGGGCAGCGCCACAGGGGCGGCCCAGCCGGCCTCACGGCCCCTGCTGAGCCGCCCCCATGGCGCCGCCCGGCCGGCCTCCGGCGCCCACGGGCGGGGTCTGCCATGTTTGTTTGTTTGTTTGTTTTTTTTTATAAATTTTTTATTTTATTTTATTTTATTTTTATTTTGTTTTAATTTTTTTTTTTTTTTTTTTTTTAAATTTCGATTTTAATTTTTTTTTTTAATATAATATAATTATTAAAACATTATTTAATAATAATAATAAAATGTTAAAAATATCAAACTATTAAAAAAAATAATAATAATAAATATTAAATCACAACTATGTTTGGTTTCTAAACATTATATAATTAAAAAAAAAACAATATAATAAATTAAAAAAATATTTGTTTTAATATAACAATATAACTAAAAAAAAAAAAAAAACTAAATCACAATACAATATATATATACATATATATATATTAAAGAAAAAAAAAATTAAAGATTTAAAATTAAAAAGAATAAAACTAAGATTTAAAATTTAAAAAATAAAATAAAATAGAATATAAAATAAAAAAATTCTCAAAAAAAATAATGAAATCACTGATATATTTATGATTAAAAAAAAAACAAATAAAAAATGTTATAATATATATATATATATTTTTTTTAATGTGCATGGTCGTTTTATGGATTTTTCTGTCTAGATGAACCTATAAGTCTTAAAAAAGAAAAATAAAATCTAAATTTTTGTCCTTAAAACCCTAAAAAATTTAGTTTTTTTTGCATTTTCTTCACTAAAAAAATATTTAAAAACTAAGGTTTTTGAACCTAAAAACCTTAAAAAAAGTAGTTTTTGGACACAAAAAACTATAGAGAAACAAATTTTCCCCAAAATCGTCTTTAAATTGACAGAATAGAAGGAAAACTAACCTTTGAAATGCAAAAAGTTGTTGTCACCAATGCCAACACAACGCCTCCACAAAATTACGAATAGAAACACAATGCCTCCAATGCCAATGCAATGCCTTCACAAAGTTACCAATGCCAATACAACACCTCCACCAAAATTACCAATAGCGACACAACGCCTCCAATGCCAATGCAATGCCTCCATGAAGTTACCAACGCCAACACAACACCTCTAGAATTTTTCATGGAAAATTTTAGGGGCTAATATGCGCAGGTGGGCTAATTTTCCATGGTTTTTCCAAAAAAAATATTCGCCAATTTCCATTTTTTTATAAAAATGATTCGCCCAAATTTTACAATATAAAATTATTTTACGTTTAAAATCGCCAAAATTATATAGACAATATATATAATATCATTATAAATTTTAATGATTTTACAAATACATCAATACATGTTTTATAGTTTTCATATTAGGGACTAGTGAGATTCGCCAATTTTTTAAACTTCAAGATAATTTTCCATCCTTAAAATTATCCCTGGAAATTTTCTCTAACAAATACCAGAAAACTTGATGTGATGTGATGAATAGAAACAATCATTCCTTTTAAATAGCGAATATTGTCTGATTGGTTTACTGTTTAATGAATGTGGGATTAAAATTTCAAATTTAAAATATTTACATTTAGTTTTTTATAGTTCATACTATAGTTAAAATACTTATTATTTGCATGTAGTTATCATAGTTAATATTTTATTTAATATTTACATGTACTAAATGTTGAATAATTCAAATATAATCTCAGATTAAAAAATAAAATATGAAATACCTACATGTAGTTAATTATATTTAGTATTATAGATAAGATATTTAATATTTGCATTTAGTTATCATAGTTAATATTTACATGTTGTTATTTTTGTAAATATTTACATGTAGTCGTTATAGTTAAAATAGTTAATATTTGCATGTAGGTGTTATAGTAATATTATAGTTAATACTTACATCTAGTCAATGTTAAATCATTCAAATAAAAACATTATTTTAGTTTGGAAGGCATCCATGATAGAAATATTTTACGGATATTTTGAATATAAATATCAGTAAAATATTTCAACATAAACATTTTATTAAAAAAAATGTTAAATACATCTTTTGACTAATATTTGTACCAAATATTTGAAATGAAAATTTTGGAGGGAAAGTTTTTCGTGAAATTTTTTCGCGAAATTTTTTGGAGCGAAAATTTGGAGGAAATTTTCAGTCTTTAAGCTATATATTGTAAGTGGGAGAGGAATTTGTATCATTCAACCTATTCTTGTTGAAATCCATGGTTTCTTCTGATAGCAAAGTTATTCTTTCTAGAACATCAACATCTTCATCACGCAACAACTCTATTCAGAGTGATGAATATAACGGGAGTTCGTTCACCATGAATAGAGAGTAAAAAAATTGACTTGGTCGTTATCCTAAAGATGATGAGAATAAAATTGATGAGGTGCAACAAAATGAAATTTTTGTAAATCGAGCGCCAGTTATACCACTTACTCTTAATCCTAAGGATTATGAAAGCAACAGCGATGAATGGCATGATGAAGAATTTCCAAAGTCAAAAGTTTCACTTCGTCCTAATCCCAAGGATTATGAGGACACCATTGACGAAGAGGGAGATGAAGAATATCCACTTCATCTTAATCCTAAAGATTATGCGAGAATAAAAAATAAAGAGGGGAATGAAGAATCTGTAGAGTCAAAATATCCACTCTGTCCTAATCCTGAGGAGTATGCCAGCACCACTGATGAAAACGGGGATGTAAAATTTCCAGAGTCAAAATATCAAATTCGTCCTAATCGTAAGGATTATGCGAGCACCACTGATGAAGAGGGAAATGATAATGTTTCAGAGTCAAAACATCCACTTCGCCCCAATCCTAAGGATTATGCCAGCACCACTGATGAAGAGGGAAATGAAAAATTTACAGTGTCAAAATTTCCAATCCATCCTAATCCTAAGGATTATGCAAGCACCACTGATGAAGAGGGAGAAGAAAAAATTCCAGAGTCAAAATTTCCACTTCGTCTTAATCCTAAGTATTATGTCAGCACCACAGATGAAGAGGGAAATGAAGAATTTACAAAGTCAAAATATGCACTTCGTCCTAATCCTAATGATTATGTCAGCACCACTGAGGAAGAGGGGAATGAATAATTTGCAGCGTTAAAATATCCACTTCATCCTAATCCTAAGGATTATGCCAGCACCACTGATGAAGATGGGATGAATTTCCAAAGCTAAAATTTTCACTTCATCCTAATCATAACGATTATAATTTAACCACTGATGAAGGGGGGGGGATGAAGAATTTCTAATAAATATAGATTCAAGGCATTCATTTATTCCCAATCCTAAGGATTATGAGAGCTTCAGTGAGGAAGGGGAGGGGCAGGATGAAGAAATTCTAGTGAATACAAATTCAAAGCTTCCACTTATGCCTAATCCCAAGGATTATGAGAGCACCACTGAGGAAGGGGAGGATGAAGAGTTTTTTGCAAATGATAATTTTAGAGGCACATATCTGAATATTGCATTTTCTCCAAGTGACCATTTCAAAGACACTCATGGTGATGAAGAATTGAATCCTCCCAGGGAAGAATTTGAAAGCATGGGTCAAGATGGTGAATAATTTCTTTTGAGTCAGGGTTACAAAAGTGCCGATGATTCTTGTGAAATTTTTTCTTCGACTGATGATGGTAAAGAAAATTTTCCATGCATTGATGTTGATGAATTTCTTAACTATGTTGAGGATGATGATAGTGGGGATAACATTCCTCCTAATGGTGATGAAACTATTTTTACAAAGGATGATGGAATGATGAAGCCGTTGCAATCAAATATTGCAACTAGGAGTAGGAGTAGAAATTTTCATATCAATCCAAAGCATTCCAGTTATACAAGGGCGAGGACAAAATATCTCACGACAAGAAGTTTTGTCGTTCATTTGATTTCAAGTGAATGTTGTCGAAGGGATTGCTTGAAAAATATGGATTTAAACTTTTCTTTGGAGAAAAGGAAAACATATATGTCAATGAATAAAAGCATGCAAAATTCATATTTAGTGGGTTGCATGCAATCTACACTAGCAGGTTATGATTATCATATTGGGAATGTATTGCTTTGCAGAAAGGCGTTCAAAATGTTGTATTCAATTGGTAATTTTCGTTTCTCAATAATCCACGATCGATTGGAAAGGGATCCCACATATTATTCAGAAGCACGTTATAAAGGGGAGGTGGGGCCATTTGCAAATACTACTAAGACATGGATGAAAGACTTCTTTTCAAATCATGGAGAGTGTATGCCAAATAAAGACACAATACATATTCTAGATAATTTCTCGAGATGAGAAATATTCATGTTATACAAAGATTATGGAGAAGCTGTTGAATGAATTGGTAATTTTATTACATATTCTTATTTTACAAGGATATGGAAAACTGAATTCAAAAATGTTCGTATTCCTAAGAAGACAAGGATGGGGATTTGCAGCACATGTGCTTCTCTTAAAGAAAAAATAGATAAATGTCAAGGGGTGGAAAGAGGTATGTGTTCAAAACATTTTTTTTTTAAATTTGATACTTATCAACTATGAAAATATATTTATTCATATGTTTCTCTTATTTTATGTACAAATTCCCTTGTCAAAGAACTTCAAGACCATCACAATCAGCAAACAAGTGAAAGGAAAAAGTTGTATGAACATCGAAAGAAGTGTTATGATCATCCAAATAAATATCTGGGATTGATAATTTATGGTATGGACCAAAAGAAAACACTTCTTCCACATTTTGTCCACACACCAAAAAAATTACAGGAGGAAAATTTCATTCAGTTTCACTTGGTTGGTTGTATGGTATTTAATGAGAAGATGTTTCCAAGAGCTTTCTTCACAACTCCAAATTTTCACAATGATGCAAATATGACCGTAACTATAATCCATGATGTGGTTACTCATTGGTCTGGGATTCCTCCTGAAGTTTTGTATTTACAATTAGACAACACAAATTGTGAGAACAAAAATCAAGTTCTTTTTGGGTATCTAAACATGCTCATTGAATTGGGGATTTTTAAAAAGATAAAGGTTGGTTTCCTTCTTGTTGGCCATACTCATGATCATATTGATTAAATGTTCAGTCGTTTTTTTGTAACATTGAGGAGGAAAAGTGTTGGGAGCCTGCTATCATTAATTGAATGTATTAAGAAATCGTACATTCCAAAGCCTGTTTTTCATGTGTTGGAAGAAACTATTGGCATGCGAAGGTTTATTTTTGGATCACATGGTGAGGAGAAATGCATTGAAAAAATTAATGACATTAGCTTCCAGCATCAATTTCGTATCGAAAAAATTGATGGGATAACACTTATATGGGCCAAGAAGTATTCAACTATTGCAGAATGGGGACCATCATCAGGTTTAGAATTTTTGAAGTTCATTCCAGAGCGTCCAATTTTTTCATCAAAGATATTGTTATTACAGTTAGTTTCTGAACTCCATAATGCACGAAGGCAGAAGAGAGACATAAATTGTTCTGAATGTCTAGAGGAAATTAAAAGATGTATTAGAGATACATATGAATACTTCGATGTTGCTGATTCAGTTTCGTGGGAGTATTTTTTTAGTAATCAAAGTGATATGATTTCAAGATCAATAAATGGGGATATTCTTTTGAATACTCCTTTTATTTGGCCACAAAATATGCCAAATGAACATGAACATCAGGAAACACACAATGTTGAACAACAACAGCCTCAAGCTATTATTAATTCCCCATAGGTAGAGGAAAGAGAAATCTATATTGGTTCTAGAAGATCACTTAAACAACGTGAAGCCATGGAAGACCTTTACAGGGGTTATATGCAGGATATTAAGGAGGGTTGCATGATAGCAGTGTTAGCAGATGAAGATCCACTTGGCTATCCATTCTGGATTGCCAAGGTTATAAAGGTCATTAATGAAAATGAATATATTACAGCTGTTGATGTACATTGGTATGCCACAGGTACCCACCCTTTCAATGGTGTGTACAAGCCAGAGATGGTAGTGGAAAAAAGAATTGGCAGAAAGAGAAAAAGAAAGGGCATAAATATAAATTGTCGCCGCACATATGTCTTAAAATTGGAGGATGTTGACATATTTGTGTATGACTTCCATTTGACAAAGAGAGGAACTCTTCGGTTGCAGACCATAAATATTTTGAAGAAATTGCTACCAGAACAATTACTGTTGAAATGGGACTCTGAAGAATGTAGACGTAGATCTACAAGACTTTTGAACTCTGAAATGGTGGGCATGCATGTTGACTCAGATGGAGCACTAGTTGATGGAAGAGAAGAATATGGATCATCTTCATCTGCATTGAGCCATTCAGCTGAAGATGTAGATTATGATGGTGTGCCAGAACCTATGGCTGATTTTGAATAACTATCTAAGACACTTTTATGTAATTGATGTTTGCATGGTAACTTGAAATAAAAATTTTGACTTCCATCTCATTTTTCATGAAGTTATGAGACATTTCAATGTTTGTTGGATTATATGTTTTAATTATGAAGAATTCATTTCTTTAGAATATCGACAATGTAACAATGAATTACAAAAATAATTTATGTTATATTCAATATACCAATGTTGATATTTTAATTATAAGTAAAATAGAAAATAGAAACTAATGTTGAATTTTTAGATTATGCAATGATATTACCATGATATTATGTATTGTTACCATTTGGTATAATATAATTTTAAAAGTTTTAATAATTATATGCGTCATTGAAACATAACACTTTGTTTTGATGCTTGATTTTTAGGTTTTGGTTGAAATTATATTAAATTTGTCTTATGCTAAGATTTGAAAAAAGATAAGTTTTTATCCTTTAAAATAAAAATTACTCTTACTTGTTTCTATTCAATGATAATTTTTTCATTTACTTGTTCATTTTTTTAAATTGTTAAGTCTTATAATTACTCCATAATTTCATTGTTCAAGTATGTTGAACACTTAAGATTGAAAAACTTTAGATTTACAACTTATCATTAAGGTTTTTATGCGCTACCAAATTTTATCTTTAAGGTTATGGTTGACAATAATTACAATTTTGGGGTTGTTTAAAGTCAAGATATTTTATGTTTAACAACATGGATGAAAATTGTTCCAAATGATAAGCCCTTCAGACATGTATTTGTTTATCTTTAACATCATCTATCAAAAATGTTGGAAATTTACGATTTTAAAAAATGTCCTAATATGTTGTCTTTAATTCCATTGTTACAAGTGTCAAAATTATGACACAATTTTTTTTTTGTTATTCCAGCATCAACTGGTTTTGTTTTGAGGGTGTTTTTTCCATCCTTTTTTCAACAAACATTTTTTTTTTAGCATACTTTTATAAAATGTTGAAATTTGACCTTAAAAAAAAACCAAGTGCGTTCTCGAAGACACACTTTTTGTTTTTGGGGTGTTTTTTCATGTTTTTTGAGACTTTTTGGGCTAGAGTTCCCGTTTTGAGGTCAGGTTACCTATTTCATTGGTAACAGTGTTTTATGCTGAGAGTTGAAATTGCGTTATATATAAAAGGCACTGTTACAGATACATAGCAGTTACACCATGGTAGTGCACATATTAAAACGCCTTATTATTATTGTGCCGAGAATCAATTAGCATGATATAAAAATAACAGTTACATATGTATATAATATGGATTTTACCGTGCGATAGTGAACAAGGAAACAAACAAAGCCGAAAGGGACAAAGACACAGTCAAAGAAAAGACAAATGCGCAGCGAGCCAAGAGGCTGAATGAATGAGCTGGAGTTTGCATTGTAATTGAATGTAAATGATTTTAATTAATATTGTTGTGATGCATTGGAAAGTCTCCAGAAGAGAACAAATATCCCACTGTAATGTTAAATTGATACCTACAGTTATATTTTTGAGTGAGCTGGAAAAGAAATGAGAAGGCAGAAGACTAAGGGGTATGACCATCTATTTCAAAATTCCCTGAGGAATACAGACAGTGATAAGAAAATCTCTATAAGTAATATCATCTTGATATGAATAGAAATGTTGGAACACATAATCCTACATGGGTAGGTGTGGAATGTGAAAAGTCACAATGGAGTCCAAGTGACCTTGGAATATGAAACCAAGTGTCACACCATTGTACTATAAATGTACATCCTTGTATAATGGAAAATAAGAAAGCCTCACGCTTATCTTTCATTGTGTGTTGAGTCTCTTGTGTGTGTGTGTTTATTCTTCTCATACACCATGTGTGTGCTTAACATGGTGTTTAACATGGTATCAGAGTTGATACGTCCATAACCAGCTCAACCTTGAGTGAGCCATTTGTGTTTATGGCCTGTGCATATCTACAAAAAATTTTGGCATTTTTGAAGCACTCAGAGTTTTTGCAGCAGTCATTTTTCCACATTCAGAAATTTTGTCTTGGAGAAGAGAAGCATTCAAAATCTGTGGTAGCATTCAGAAATTGTTTTTAAGAAGCAATAACAAATTCTGCATGTTTTCTAAATTTCTGCCTATTAAATTCTGCATTTTGAAGAACTGAAAATATCGTTTTAAATTGGGTTTCTGAAGAAGAAGTTTCTTGGTTTTAATGGAAAATGATTTTGAGTTTTGCTGAAAATTTCATCATCCCTACATTTCCTGCCGCTGGATTTTTTACTGCTATAATTTCCAGAAAAAGTCTGTTGTGTATCCCTGCATAAAATCCTGCATTTTTGACGAAATTTCCTGCTGTTGTTTTCAAGTATTGGGTCTCAAATTTAACTCCTCTGTTGTTTTAATTTAAAAAATAGAAATAAAAATAAAATTGATTCAAGCCTTTCGGCCCCCCTCCTCTGCCACCCACAAATCTTCTACAAATCACTCTACTCTAAGCCATACTTCGCCCACTCTGTAACTCCCACAAACTTCAGAGCCCACGGCCCCCTCCTAATGCCAACAGCCTTTTTGCCCTATTGACTCCCCACCCACTTTCACACTCCCTGTCGCATCTCCGCAAATCTAAGACCTCGCCTCCTACCTTACGGTCCTTCCTCCCTCCCACCTGTGTTACCCGGTCCCAACCTTGCTACCTGCACACCCACCTCACCTGCGCCCTCTCTCCCCCGCGGCCTCACACCCCTTCCTCACGCCCTCACCCCCGACTCCTAAAATATTCTCCCACACCTCACAACCTACGGCTACATGCTGCACTCACACTCTCACCCAAACCCGACCCCCTCTCCTCTCAACCCACTCCACTCCTCATGCAGCCTGCTCTTACCCAACACCCTCCCTTCTATCTGCACATCTCCCCCTCCTATCTACGCACAGTGCCCCATTCCATCTCCCTACCTCTACGCCCACCCCCTCACTGTTACAATAGTCTGCCCCCCGCCCTTACTCTCCCTTCCCCACCTGCCGCTCCTCCAACACAACCTCCCTACTGCACGACCCTCCTCCCACTCCCGGCTCACACTATACATGGCCCGTATCCTTCCCACAGGCTCGCGCTCTCCCTCTCACCCCTTAACACTCCATCCCTCCCACTTCACTCAACCCTCGCACTTGCAACCCATGGCCTTTCGGCCCCCAAACCCACTCCTCCATTCACGCAATGTCAATCCAAGCCTTTTTTAATTTTTAAAATTTTTTATATTTAAAAAAAATCCCCCCTTTCTAAATTATTAATTCCCTTCCTTCTATTTTTAATATACGTTCAACCCATCCCAATAAATTTCCCTCCCCTTTTAAATCTCCCCCCTATTTAATTTTTTTTTTTAATTTAATTATTTTAAATTAAAAAAAAAAAAACAGCAGAGAGAGAGGAAAGAGAGAATATAAACAACAGAAATGAAGGAAATGACATATAAGTAAATGGACAGTACACATAGAGAAAATTGCATATTTGACATTGTGTGATTTGTGGCATAAGGGTGATTTTTTGAAGAAATTGACATTTGAAGACGAGTTGTTATTGGTGCAAAATAGCTCTTTCAAGGAAAATTCAGCTGCCTTAAAGGCCTTTTAGTGTTTTTGCTGCATATTTCTGCAGAAATATTGTATTGAACTGACATTGATTTTCGTTTTCATTCAAGACTTGAAGTGTAATTGAGTTGAAAAATTGTTGATTTCCCTCCATCATTTGAGGAGGAGATTTTGTACTTTGAGATTTCCATAGTTGGAAATTCTTTAGAGTCATTTGTATTTTTTGTTGAATCACATTGTAAACGGGTGCATTTTCAGTTGAAGCCGACACCCTTTTATTTTTTAAGCCTAAGTTGTTGAAAATGGATAAAATCAATGAGGTATTAGAGTTTTTCAATAACCTCATTCATTCTAATTTTGATGATATGATAAAAATGAGCAAGGATGCTCTTTGTAACATTCAAAGTTGTTTGCAAGATGCACAAGAGAAGATTGAGTTGTTGCAGTTGGAATCTTAGCTCCAACAAGACAAATTTTAGCAAAAGAGTCACCATTCTGAACCTGTTTCTGTTCAGAAGATTGATAAGGAATCTCATCAAAAGAAAGAAGATAAATTTGCAGTTGATTCCCATTCAGTTCATTGCACAAGAGCAAATGTACATGCAGATGCAACAACAGTTCAACCTGCACTTCTGAAGCCCATCATTAGACCTTGGAAAGAGCTTGTCCACAACAAGCACAAAACTGGTCTTGGATATGACAAGGATGTGTCCTTTCATATTCCGAACTACACCAAGTCGATCATATTTCAGAGTGTCGGATTCATGTATGACAGTTCACCTACAATTGTTCCACATCCTACTCCCCAACAACAACAACAGATTGTAAAATGTCGACACTATGATCGAGTTGGCCATATGAAAGATCATTGTTTTTATCTTCATCCATGTAAGCACTGTGGTCGACACACTCATTCTTCAAATAGATGCTTCAGAAATAAGCCTCCTCCAAGAGAAAATATTAATCTTGGATGGATCGCTTCTTGGCAATGGGCATCAACAGCCAAGAAGATGTTTACGACACATGTTAGAAGTTGTTCACAGATATTGAGCAAACCTGCAGTTGAGTTTTCGCCATCATCTCACCTTGTCCCTGACAGGGGGGAAAATGGTGGTCATGTACAAGCTTCGACGTCAGATCAAGAGAGCCTAAGCCACAATCTCTCATTCCATGTTCAGAGTTGTAGCTAGAGACATAGCAGTTTAAGCGAGCCTGAGCCACAATTCGTCATTCCAGATTCAGAGATGTAGCTAAAGACATGGATGCCCATGAGCATGCCTTCGGTTGGTGGACAACCTTAAACCATTATCTTTGGTTGGTGGATAACCTAAAACCATCACAGTTAGTAGACCTCCCTTCTTTTAGGTCGAAGGTCTCCCTTTCATATATGAGGAACACTTCCTCTAGCAGAAGCCTTTAGCTTCTTTCCAGCTTTGGTTGAGTTCCAGGAAATGCTTCAAGCATTCTAGAGTTGTTGGTAATCCTAAAACCATCACAAGTAGTTGACCTCCCTTCTTTTAGGTTGAAGGTCTCCCTTTTATATGAGGGAAAATTCCTCTAGCAGAAGCCTTCAGCTTCTTGCTAGTTTTGGAAGAGTTCCGGGAACTACAACAAGTATTACGTTCTAGTGTTGGTTGTCATCCTTAAACCACCTCTTTTTTCAAACATTTCAGAGAGTTGATTCAGCCCAAGTGCTGCCATGTATACTTTTCAGATTTGTATTACAACTCTTTTCTTGGACTCACACATACCCCTTCGGATTAAGGGGGGATGTTGGAACACCTAATCCTACATGGGTAGGTGTGGAATGAGAAAAGTCACAATGGAGTCCAAGTGACCTTGGAATATGAAACCAAGAGTCACACCATTGTACTATAAATATACATCTTTGTATAATGGAAAATAAGAAAGCCTCATGCTTATCCCTCATTGTCTGTTGAGTCTCTTGTGTGTGTGTGTTTATTCTTCTCATACACCATGTGTGTTTTTAACATGGTGTTTAACAAGAAAGGTGAGAGAGAGTGAGAAGAGAGAATGCAGAGTTTGGAAAATTGAGGCAGGGAAGATAAGGAAGAGAGAAACAGAAAGAGATGCTACAGAACATAGCTGATATCTGAGGTAAACCAGCAAAAATTTCTTTTGATAAATTGAGGAATTTGGAGCTTCCTTATCAAGTTGAATCTTGATAGATGCCAATTGTAGCTAATTGAGGTTGGAGCCTCCTATAGGTTGGTGCCTGTAGAAAATTGAAGGGAGTTGGAGATTCCTTGCAAGTTGTAGCTTGCAGAAAAACAATGGTGAGAGGGAGTTGGAGCTTGCCTTTGCATCACAACAATAGTAATATGTGGTTTTCTCCTTTTATGGGTTTCCACTTATATATGTTGTCTCTATCTCTGTTTCCTGTGTGCTAAGAGGACTTACCAAATCTTCTTAATGTTTTTTGCTCTCATAACAAGGTTGATGTCACATTAATTTAATACTTGCTGCAACTTATTAAGATTGTTCATATATTAAGTTTGGTTATAAAAGTAAGTTGTAAATAAGCTGATGAAAATTTTAAAAAGCTCATGTATGTGTTAAACTGATTCACCGCCCCCCGCCCCTCTCTGTTTAACTAAGAATTCAACAATTGGTATCAGAGCGGGTTCCTTTTATACTAGTTTAACCACTAAAAGGAGATCCTAGGCCTCCAAGATGGCTAGTCAAGAAGGAAGCTCAACCAATAAAGCCCATTTATTCACTGGTACTAATTATTCTTTCTGGAAAATCAGAATGAGGACATACATAATGTCTCTAGGAATAGAGGTCTGGGCTATTGTGGAATTAGGATATGCCCCAAAGGCAACTGACTCAGAGAAATAATCCAAACAAGATTTTGTAGCTAACGCAAAAGCCATGAATGCCATCTTAAATGGATTGTGTGAAGCAGAATTTATCAAATTAATGCAGAAAGACACTTCCAAAGAGATGTGGGATACTCTAGAGAACATCCATGAGGGAGATAAAAAGTTAAATACTGCCAAACTTCAAGTATATAGAGCCCAGTTTGAAAATTTAAAAATGAATGACGATGAAGATGTTGGCAGCTTCTTCTTAAAAGTTGCAGAAATTGTAAACAATATGAAAGCTCTTGGAGAGACCATACCAGAAAGTATAATTTTTCAAAAGATTCGTAGATCTCTTCCATCCAAGTTTAATCCCAAGGTGTCTTCAATAGAAGAAACAACTGATTGGGAGACCTTGACCATGAACCAGCGACTTAGAAATCTAACACCATATGAGATGAGGCTTCCACAGAAGAAGCCAAGTACAAAGGAAGCAACCTTTAAAATAGAAAATAAGAAAGAAGAAAAGGAAGACATATGCTCTTGCTCGGATGAAGAAGAGGAAAATTTTGTCAAGAAATTGGATAGAGGCTCAGGTAAATACAAAGATAAACTTCCTTTCAAATTCTTTAACTGTGGAAGAGTTGGACATTCTGCTGCTAAGTGTCCTCATAAAAAAGTAAGGAATCAGGCTCAAGAGTCAGAGAAAAATACATCAAAGAACTGGCAGAAAGGAAAGAAGTTCAGCAAAAAATCCTTCTATGATCGACAAGACAGAAGTACATCTGAAGACTCAGATGAACCCTCAAGTGAAGAAGGAACCTATGAGTTTTTATTGATGGCCATAGAAGAACTTGAAGGACTCCTGCTAGAAGATGAAGAAGAAGATGGTGAAGTCGACCTTGAAGGGGAGCTAGGAAGTGCTCTGGAGGATATTGACAGACTCAAACTGAAGTGTAGAAAACAAAAGGACATTCTCCTCAAGTATGTAAGAGAAGAAAAAAATTTAGAAGTCCTCATGCAGCTGAAGGTAGAGCTTGAAGAAGCCAAGAAGATAGAAGACGTGTTACTTCAGCAAATCAAGGATAAAACTCGAGAACAAGATAAGCTGGAAGAAGAAGTTGTATGTCTGAGGAGGAAATTAGAAAATGCTCAGAGGAAAACGTTTACAAATTCCTCTCAAACAATAAGATCTAGTAAGTTGAACGAAATTCTGGATGCTGAAAGATCTCCTATGATAAAAACTGAAATAGGCTATGAAGGAGAATCATCTAAAAGCAAAGAAAAGGAAAACAGAGAGATTATTTTTGTAAAATCAAAGAAGAATGATGAAGCAACTCAAAAAATTCCTACAAAAGAAGAAACATGTAATGAGGAAGACAAAGATCAGAAAAAAATCGCTAGTAGCAAAGAATGTAATAAAAACTAAGACCCCTGTGTATGTCAAATTTGGAAACCATCAAAGGAGATTCTTCCCTCTTATGAAGAATGCCACCTTTTATGTCTACCACAAGCTGGGACACATTGCTGCATATTTTCATACAAGGAGGAGTAATTCAAACCAGCAAAAGGTGCAAACAGTGAAGAGACTGCCTCAAGCAAAAAAATGGAAAAGACAACCTTACATCAGGTATGCAAACAGTTTCTATGGTTACTATTTTTATTATAAGGAATTTGGCCATAAAATCATTGAGTGTAGAAAGCATGGAAAGAGATTGATGTTTAACACCTCAAGGAGGTTTATGAATCAAAGAAATTTTGTTCATACTCATAATTATTCAAAAATTACGATCAATTGTTGTGTATGCAATCAAGTTGGACATATACCTTCCAAATGTCCTCTAAGAAGATGTAGTTCATCACCTCACAAAAGATACCAAACAAAAGGGTGCCTCTAGTGGATAAAGAAGGTGAATAAATGTGACTTCGCTCTAACTTCTCAAGACCTGAAAAGCCAGTGGTATTTGGATAGTGGCTGCTCAAAACACATGAATGGAGACAGAAGCAAGTTTATAACTCTTGATGAAAAGAAATCTGGCAATGTTACCTTTGGTAATGATAAATCAGGAAATATAACAGGAAAAGGCTCAGTCAGCCTAGACAATGGAAGAGGAAAGGCCCAAGATGTATTATTTGTGGATGGGTTGAAAGAAAATTTGCTGAGTGTCAGTCAAATGTGTGATAAAGGCTGTCAAGTCCTTTTTAGAGCACAAGATTGTGAAGTCAGATCAAGCACCACAAGTAAGACTCTGCTCAAAGGAGTTCAAACAGAGAGTAATGTTTACATTATGAAAGAGGAAGATGAAGCATGTCATCTTAGCAAACTTGAGGAGTCATGGTTATGGCATAAAAGGTTGGGACATCTCAGCTTCGATCATATCATCAGACTAAGCAAGAAAAAATCTGTCAGAGACATGCCAGAAATAAAGAGGCCTTCTAATACCATATGAAAATCATGTAAATTAGGAAAAAAGACCCGCACATCCTTTAAATCCAAGGATGAGTTATCAACAAGAAGACCACTACATCTTGTACACATGGACGTGTGTGGACCTGCAAGAACTAAAACACCAAGTGGAGAATCCTACTTCATGCTGATAATAGATGATTTCTCCAGAATGACATGGGTTGCATTTCTTAAGAATAAATCGGAAGCTCTGGAAAAATTCAAAATATTCAAAGCTTTAGCAGAAAATTAGATAGGATGCAAGCTAAAATGCATCAGATCAGACAGAGGAGGTGAATTCACTGATTATGACTTTGCAGACCTATGCAATGAACATGGAATAAAGCAACAATTTACTATTGCAGGGACACCTCAGCAGAATGGAGTAGCAGAGAGATAAAACAGGTCTGTATAGAAAATATTCAGATCCATGATGCAAGAGAGTAATATTCCTCAAACCTTCTGGGCAGAAGCAGTACACACAGCCGTGCATATTCTAAATAAATCCCACTTAAGGCCAAGTTGTGACAAGACTCCCTATGAACTATGGCATGGGAAACCAGCTTCAATCAAACATTTTAGAATCTTTGGAAGCAAGTGTTACATAAAGAATAATGATGAAAATCTTTGGAAATTTGATGCAAGAGAAGATGAAGGGATATTTCTAGGATATGCTTCCAAAAGTAAAGGGTACAGGTGTTACAACAAGACTCTTCGAAAAATAGTAGAAAGCATTGATGTGAGATTTGATGAAGAACTTCCAAACAATACAAAAGAGACAGACTGCAGCAGTCCATCAGACAACTATGAAGAAGAAGACCAAGATGATGATGAAACAAGCAAGACAACAAAAGATGCTGAACTGAGCTCTAAAGCCCCTTCTAGATACACTCAGAAGAACCATCCTGAAGATCAAATCATAGGCGACAAGAGAAAAGTGGTGTAGACAATAAGGTAGATAACTGAACAGACAGAAGAGCTATACATAGCCATGTTATCACAAATAGAGCCAAAGAACTTTGAAGAAGCCATAAAGGACAAGTATTGGGTGAACGCTATGAATGAAGAATTGGACCAAATTGAGAAGATGGCACACCTCCACATTCCAAAAAAAAATTTGTTTTTTGTAATTAAAGTATCAAGCATATACAAATCAATATATATTACCACTTTGTTCTTTCTAACTCAGAGTTCCACTAGCCCCCTTTGCCAATCTATAATTATATTCTTATCTACCAAGCCATATCGATTACCAAGAAAACACGATACTTCAAGTCTTATTCTTCATTTACTCACTTTGACAACATAAAGATGTGACCATATAATTTTAATTATTAATGTCTCACATTTTCCACTCGTATGTCAACACTACGTACATACCCTAACGTTGAAGTTGAAGATCTTTGTATTGGCTGTCATGGCACTGAGGCCATTCGCCGTCTGGTATAATATTATAGTTAATATGGTTGGACTTGGTAATGCGTATCATGAACGTACGTTTCCCTTACCAGACCTTAACTTCTCATTTGGATCTACGATTAGCTCAACGATACGAAGAGTAATTTAATTTCCGAATGTTTATTGTGTACCCTGCTACGTCCACACGATACATATAAGATTAATGGACTGGAGAATACTCTGCCTCGAGCCTCCCACTACCGCTTGGTTTAATTCTGGACAAGATGTATGTATGCCTTGAGACGACTTTGCTTATCTGTTTGTTTAATCCGTCATACAATCGGATTTAGGGTTTCTGATCCCGAGATTTTCGTCGTTGATCCTTGTTATACTAGCTGGATGAATGACAAGTGTAGCGTTCAGATGTTTAGGGTTTTCCTCCTACATTTTCTATTAAACCTCTTTTAAATCACTGGTTCATCTTTCTCCGAAGTCTTCTCCCTTCCCGGCATCGTTGCAAGAGGTTTGTTCAACCGAAGTTCAACGTTTTCTATATGGACGCAATTCGTTTCCCATAACCAGGTAACTCTGTGGTTCTTCCTCACACATTTTCATTGTTATTTCTTACTTTTGAATTTGGTTTCAGCGTCAAAATTCCCTGAGCGTTCTCACCCTATCTCATAGGTGTAGACGAGGGTTGTTTTGGACAGAAAGGCGTAGAGAATTTTGTTTTAATACCACCGCCATGCCTTGGTAAATTTTCTATTTTCATTCTCAAAGATTTATGTGGTTTCAAGTTATAGCTATCGTTGCATAGTTCGATTTCCTCCTCTAAATCTTAACCAGAAGGTGTTGCTTCGTTTCCAGCCACCGAGCTTAACTTAGTGATCGTTTTGTCTCAGGTATAACGATTTCGTTGGTTTGTTCTTCTCAATGTCGCAAACCCTGAATGGTAAATGTCACCATTTCACCATAATCCATACCTTGACACTGAGATTTCTTTATTGAATTTATGGATACGTTCTGCGTTGAGATTTCTCTGTCAGTAATTTAATTTCTAATTAATTCGTTTGCAGGTAATGCAGTTCGTCCATCATCTTGTCAGGAGCTTTGGTTTATAGCTCTATTTTGTATTTTCCTACTGATTCAGGGTTACGCTCTTTGTTACAGGTTGGTAGACATTTCTCTACATCTGTCGACTCTGAAGATATAATGTTACTTGAAATTGTCTGCTATAGTTATGAAGGCTAGCCCACTCGGCTATTCTAATTTATTATGTAATGATGAATTAATTTAACTTTCTCATCCTTCATAATAGAGGTTCGACTCAAACTGCATAGTCTTGGATTTTTTTTCATGACCCCATGTCGACGGGAGGCTCCAGCTTTTTCGATTCTCTGCTATTTTATTTGGTACATTGGTGTTGGTTTAAATATTTTGTTAACTCACAGCTGGATATACATTATCATAGCCATTTTTATACACACACACACACACACACACACACACACACACACACACACATATATATATATATATATGCCTCTATACTGAGTCAGTTTTTGTTTCGTGCATGCACAACCCTAGGTTTGATGTAGCTAATTTCTGTTAATTTGCAACCATGATTATAGTTCAGTATAACGCATATAATTTAGTAAGTGCAATTATGTTGAAATTGTCAAGTTTGTCCGATAAATAGAATAAGGTAGTTTTAATACAATTTTTGTTTTCACTGAAAATCTCTGTATCTCATTTCATTTCAATCATGCACCCTCAGGTTTTGCAATAACTATAAAAATTACATTTTTGTCAAGTAATATGTCATAATTCTCCCAGTTGACTATATAATGTCTGGTCGATGAGTAGATCATCAATACTCACCTACGAAAGTTTTAATTCTATTTCTAATACACCATATAAAAACTAGCTTTCTGTTTACATATCGGTTCATAAAATGAGGAAATGTTATGTATAAGACAGACTGATTTACTGGTTATGAATTTGTCAAGCATCTTACTTCCTGTCATTTGTTATCATTTAATTTTAAGAAATTAAATTTGCAGACTTTGGAAATATATATGTAAATGCATGTATTTATTTAAATCTATATAATTTGCCTTCAGGCCTACTCATAGTCACTAAAAAGGGTTATTTGCGTGATTTGTACTCTGAAAGCAATATTATACTTACAGAGATTTAACTTTTCTAAAAGAAATGGTGTAATAGAGTCAATGAGTCCAACTACTAGTAAGCACTTCTAACCAGCATTTTCTTTTTTGGCTTTGCTAGTGGATCTCCGTTTTTCCAAGCAACTTCTGAATTCTGTCTATAGGTTATCATAAGTTTTGTTTGGTGTTTTACTATTGGTTATGTACACTGAATCTATTATAAAGAGAAGATAGCATTACTATCATGATTCTGGTTGATTCAATAGACAAAATTCTTCTAGTTTCAATTTACAATGCAAATACCCCTACTCCTTTCTGGAGCCTGGTATTAAAATTTCATTGGCATATATCTACGTCTATAAGAGTAGAAACTTACCACCATCCTCGGTTATTAATACAAGAGACTAGTTTATTTTTTATTTTTTTCTGAAGTAGGTTAAAGCTACACTTCAATTATTCCAGGGAATCATTTACACTCTCTCTAGATTTAAACCACCTCATGGTTTAGAGATTCTGGATGACAGTGTCCGATGGAATTTTTCCTACTACCATACAGAAGTTAGGAGAACTATTTCTTCTGTTAAAATCTATTAAAAGTAAGGAAATTTATTATACATCAATGTAACTCAACATAATTACCATAGTACTTTTCACTATTGTCCAACAATATCATATTTAAATTACTCAGCAAAACAATGTGCATACCACTTCTGCAAGTTGACCAACCTCCCAACCTTAGATTTCTTCTGTCCTCAAGAACTCACCCCCGAGCTGAGATCATCTCCTAGAAAATACCAACGTCTAATATGTTCAGGAATAGCTTATTTAAACTTTTGCTCCCCAAAGCCTGTTTCTAATTCTGTGTCGAGAATTACAGGATGCTTTTCTTCCTGTTTGCCTAGGCTTCCCTTATTTAGGGAATTTTAAAGCTACTTTCTGCTTTTCCTAGATTTTTACCTCTTCCCAACTACTCTCCACCTCATTGGGGAAACTATATTTTTCCTCAAAAATCTAATTTAGAAATAAATTCTTTCAAGGATTTTTGAAAGATTTTTTGGGGAAATATTAGCCTCTTTCCATACCTCATGGAATTGGAAAGTGATCTCATAATTCTCATTTGTTCAATATGCACAGAATCATTTTATTTATTTTCTTCAAAATTAAATACTTAAATACATCCACACAGTACTTATCCATTGGGGTCCACCCCCTTTTGGATATAAAGTTAAAATGTCTAATTTGGAAGAAACATAAAACTGGGGGTGTTACATATTCCCCCTCTGAAAGTAAACACCGTCCTTGGTGTTTATTACTAACTACTAGAGTTCATTTTTCAAACAAATATGGATATTTTTCCATCATCTCAGCTTCTCTTTCCCAGGTAGCTTCTTCAGTAGTAAAGTGCTTCCACTTCACCTTTACTCTTGCTACTATTCGATTCCTCAATTTAATTTCTTCCCGCTCCAATATTTGAAGTAGCTCTGGAAGGAACTCCCCTTCTGGTTCCACCTGTATCACATTCGAATAAACAATGTGAGAAGCATCATGTATATATCTTTTTAATAATGAAACGTGAAACACATCATGAACTTTAACATGGGGCGGTAAGGCCAGTTTATAAGCCATCGGTCCCACCCTTTCTAACACCTCAAAAGGGCCACAATATCTAGGAGCCAATTTTTCACAACTTCCATCATAAAGTGTGCTCTTTTTGGGTTTAATACGAAAATACACATGCTCCCCCACTTTTAATTATCAATGTATCCTCTTCTTATCAGCATATTTTTTCTGTCAATCTTGTGCTGTCTTGATGTTTCTTTGTATTTTTTTAACAATTATTTCCATCTCTTGTAAATAATTGCGTCCCAACATTAGCTTATCCTCAGGTTGACTCCAACTCAAAGGAGTACGACACTTCCTTCCATAAAGTGCTTCGAAGGGACTCATTCTGATGGAGGATTGATAACTGTTATTGTAGGAAAATTCCGCTAAATGCAAGTAGTCTTCCCATTTTGATGGCCTGTCCATCACATACATTGTCAACATATCCTCCAAAATCTGATTTGTCCTCTCTGCCTGACCGTCTGTCTGAGGGTGATAGGCAGTGCTAAAATTCACCTTAGTGCCCATGCCCCCAAATAGCCCTTTCCAAAAAGCTGCTATGAATTTAGCATCTCTATCTGAAACAATCATCTTTGGAACCCCATGTAATCTTACTATCTCCTTTAGGAATACATCTGCTACTTGGGTTGTCCCAAAAGTAGATTTTACAGGTATAAAGTGTGCAGCATTTGTTAAAGTGTCTACTACTACCATAACTGAGTCATGCTGGTACTTGGTTTTGGGTAACCCTTTTATGAAATCTATAGAAACGATATCCCATTTCCATTCTGCAACTGGAAAGGGATTTAATAGACCAGCTGGGTGTTGATGTTATACTTTGAATAGTTGGCATTCCATGCACCTAGCTAAATATTTTGCTACATCATTTTTCATTCCTGGCGAAAACAATTTCTTTTTCAAGGATGTAAGCATTTTCTGATATCCCGGATGTCCTGCATATGGCTGTTTATGGTATTCATCTAAGATCTCTCTTTTCAAAGACTCTACATTGGGGATATACAATCTGTCATTATAGCAAATCAACCCTCTCTGGTTTTGGGTATATTCAACCATTTCCTTCTTTATAATTTTTATCTGTAGATTCTCATAATTTGGATCTTGTTCTGTTACCTTTTTCACCAGTTGTTCTAAATCAAAACTAGCACTGCTTCCAATGTTGTTTATGTTTTGGCAAGCATTTCTACTCAGTGCATCAACAATTTTGTTTTCTTTCCCTCTGATATGTTTTATGTCCATATCAAATTCACTCAGAAAAGACAGCCATATTGCTTTTCAAGCATTAAAATTAGTCTGGGAAAAGAAATATTTAAGACTAATATGATCAGCCATCAATGTAAATTTATTTCCAAGAAGATAGTGTCACCACATCTTGAAGGCATGGATTACAGCAGCCAACTCCAAATCATATGCGCTATAGTTCTGTTCATGTGTCTTAAGTTTCCTAGATTCATATGCAATAACATAATTTTCTTGTAATAGTACTCCTCCAAACACTTCTCTACAGGAATCGGTACACACCACAAATTCCTTGTCACGATCTGCAATCTTCAGTATAGGGGCTGTAGTGATTTTCAAATTTAATTGTTCAAAACTGTTTTGGCATTTTTCAGTCCACTCAAATTTGACACCTTTTCTTTGTAGTGAAGTTATGGGATATGCAATTGGAGAAAATCTTTCCACAAATCTGCGATAATAACCTGCAATCCCGATAAATGATCTCACTGCCAAAAAATCAGTTGGCACCAACCATTCCCTAATAGCCTTTATATTTTCAGGGTCAAAAGCCAACTCTTGTTCAAAAATAATATGTCCCAAGTATTGGATGTTGGCAATATGTTGTAGAGTGTTGTCCTTGATGGCAACCCACTTGATGAAGATGATGGCAACCTACTTGACGAAGTTGTTCTTGACTTGATGAGCTTGCTAAATAATGTAAATCTGATGTATCTACAATCAGTACAGAAGGTTATGATGAAAGGAATGTCAGTATGTGCCAAAACATTGATGAAAATTGTGTGTCTCAAGGAATACGCGGATTTGTCTAGACAAAGTAGTGTATGCACGCGGGAAATAACGTGCCAAGTCGCGTATGGGAAAAAGCGCTCTAAATATGTAAAACCAGGGGTAACCACCATGGTTTTGACCCATTGTATTGAGTAATGATTCATCTATGTGACCCCGTCCAGGAATACCATCGAAAGTAATGTGGTTTTGGCTCATGGTATTGATAAAGGGTAAACCTATATAAGGAGAAGGAAATCATTGTGCAATTAGTGAGCAAGATGTCTGAGCTTGAATGAATACTTCTCTCTGAAGTATATCTGAATGGAAAGGGTTACAGTTGAACGATAGATCTGAATGCATGATGCACCAAAGAAGAAAATGATGAAGAAGGGGATCTAGATCTGAAATGTATTTGTATTTGCTAGATCTGTTTATGGAATGATTAGATCTGAGATGAGGCGAACATCTGTCTGAAGTAAAGGGTAAAATCTGAGTGATGTATCTGTTCTGAAGAATTGCAATGACCTAAATGTCTGAAGAACTATACGCTAGTTCGCCGCAGAGTAAGCGCCTATATACGTGGGTTTGCTGAAGAGAAGTCACGTATGGGCAGTGAAATTAGTTCTGTAAAATGTGCAAAAGTATATGCAGATTTGTATGGACGAAGGCACGTCTATACGCAGGATCAGTGAAAGGAAAGCGCGTATGAAAACTAGGGCTTGCTGAAGGATGAAGTATGAAATGTCTGATCTGTTCTGTTGTGTTACTGATATCTGATCTGGGTTGTCTGAATTGATAAGTATCTGTTTTGATGTATGATTGAGCTTAAATGTATGGAGTGGGTCCAGTCTAAAAATATGATGAAACGTGGCCTGCAAATTGTGTTCTAAAGGAAGATTTGGATCCAGTGTGAAAATTGATGAAACGTGGTCCATAGAGGTGCTGAGGGTTGTAGCCTTCAGTCAGGGGGTCGTAGCTCCCTTCCAAGTGAGGCTGGTAAACGAGATCAGGGGGTCGTAGCTCCCTTCCAGGAGAGGCTGGTAAACGAGTCGTGGGGTGGAGCCCTTCCCCAAGAGAGGTCGGTAAACGAGCTTGTGGGTGCCTCGCGTGCCGGTAGGAGTCTAAGCACATATGTTGTAAGATGTTTTCTCTATAATAAAATATTGAATGTTGAGCAACCTAGCCGTGGTTTTCTCCCACTAAGCCCACCCAAAATCCTCGGTGTTCATGTGTGATGCTTATGTGTGATGGTTTATTATGTTCTTACCGCACATGTTTACCGCTTAACATGTTTACCGTTTATTGAACATCTAATGAATGAATGATGGAATGATATAAGTGAAGAATTAATGGCATAATTAGATCTCTGTGTATACGCGAGTTTTATGAAGGAGATCCGCGAGTATACGCTAGTTTGGTTCAGCAAAGTAGCGTATGGGTTTTAGAGAATGAAAAAGTGAAAAGATTCGATAAAGTCCTAAATACTGATTCACCCCCCCCCCCCCCTCCCCCCTCTCGGTATTTTTCCCAACATTGGATCTTGTCCTTATAGAATTCACATTTACTGAACTTAGCATACAATTGGTTTTCTTTCAAAGTTTGCAACACTATCCTCAAGTTCTCTTTATGCTGATCCTCAATTTTTGAGTAAAATAAAATATCGTCTATGAAAATTAATATGAATTTATCCAAGTACTTGTTTAAAACACTGTTCATTAAGCACATAAAGGTGGTAGGGGCATTTGTCAACCCAAAAGGTAGGACTACGAATTTGTAGTGAGCATACCCGGTTTGGAAAGTTGTTTTACTAATGTCTTCCTCCTTAATTCTGAGCTGGTGATAATCAATCTTAGAAAATACTGAAGCTCCTCTTACCTGATCAAAAAGATCATCAATTCGAGGTAAAGGGTATCTGTTTTTAATTTTCAACTTATTCAGCTAACGATAATCAATGCACATTCTAAAGGTTCCATCCTTCTTTTTCACAGACATCACTGGTGCTCCCCAAGGAGACACACTTGGTCTGATCTAACCCTTATCCAGCAATTCTTGCAATTTCATTTTCAGCTCCATGAGTTCAGGGGGACTCATTCAATAAGGGGCTTGGGAAACACATGTTGCTCTAGGCACCAAATCGATTGAAAATTCAATCTCTCTTTTAGGGGGAAGATGAGGAATCTCATCTAGAAAAACTTCCTTAAACTCTCTTACTACTGGTAGAGTGTCCAGTACGTGTTCTTCGGGTTGTTGTTCTAATTCTTCAACATGTACCGCATACACTTGATATCCTTTTTGTAACACCCCTAGTTTATGTGTTTTTAAAACTAGACATTTGAACTCTAATCCTAAGGGGAGTGGACCCCAAAGGACAAGTATTTTTTGAATGTAATTAAATATTTAATTTGGAGGAAATGAAGAAAAGGATTTTGTGCAGATTGACCAAAAGAAGAAATTTGAGATCACTTGCTAAATCCATGAGGATGGAAGAAGGAAAATACTTCCCCGCAATCTTTCAAAAATCCTTGAAAGAAATTATTTCTAATTTAGATTACTGAGGAAAAATTTAAATTCCCCAATGATGAGGAAAATAGTTGGGAAGAGGTAAAGAAAGCTGGAAAATATGGGGAAAAGCGTAAAGCAGCTTTAAAAAAAAATCCCTAAATAGGGAAGCCTAGGCAAACAGGAAGAAAAGCATCCTGATATTCTGGACGCAGAATTAGAAACAGGATTTGGGGAATAACAGCTTAAATAAGCTGCTATTATACAGATATGAGGTTGATCTGTACTAGGAGGGATCTCAGCTCGGGGGTGAATTATCAAGATAAACGAATTCTAAGGTTGGGTGAATTGGTCATCTAATTAAGTGGTATGCATAGTTCAGTTTTAATCTTATGTTATGAATTGTAGATGTAAATTTTTATGTTGCATGGAAAGTATTTTATATGCATGTTGTGTGTGATATTATTCCATACATTTAACAGAAACTTCAGCAGCTTTAGCCTTCAAATTTTGTACAGTTGTAGGAATCACATGTATGGGAAATAATTCATCAGAATCTCTAAACCATAACTGGTTTAAATCTGAGAATGCATATTTCCCAAAAGAAATTTAATGATTTAACTTTAATCTACTTCTGGTTTAGTAATTAATTCTAGCATGTATACATAGTGAAAAGTAGCATGAGATGCATGTTACAATGGCTAAAAGTAGAATCAGATGAGTTGTAAGTTGAGTTACAAATAAATTGGCTAAACCTGACTTAAGGACTATAGTAAATATGTCAACCATGCACAATGGAAGTAGAACAGAAACACATTTCAGTATGTAATCATCCATTTTTATCAGTCAAAATGTCATGAGAAATAATTTTGTAACTGTCCACAGTAAATTAAAAATGAGACGAATATCTAAGATTTACTATAAGAGAATTCTCAGATCACACAGATAGTTATCACGACAAAAATTGGTGAATTATATCATTATATCTATCCCGGTAGTAGAAGAAAGATAACTTCATACCATTAAATTACTGTGTATATATAGACACTACCAGGACATGCAAGACACTTTCTACAGAGTGGTACATAAATGAATGAGAATCAAGTCATTATGAAATAAATAAGTTAGACCTGATTGATATATGTAACAAGATAGTTCCTCAGTTACATGCATAGAACTACTGTGCAATTCTGTTTACATACAAAATATATTACTCGGGATTATTCAAAATACCTATTAACATAAATTGGTGAACCGGACTGAAGGGTCGGCTTAATAGACTGATGAAAGAAATTGGGAATATTATGCCAGGAGAATAAAACCATAGAATACATTAAGTTGTATTGGATTAACAACAACAGAAGTTATATTGTCTTTGAACAGGAAACTATATACATCGGTAACAAATTTAGCAGATGATACTATACTAGAAGAAGAGTTCTAGCAATTAAATATTATAAACAAAAATTTTGGAACATGACCCGTATAGATTTTAATTGATGAGGAGCTACAATTACTATACATAATGTTTCCATCGAAATTCACACCGAAAAGCAGATAGAGAACTGAGTTATATACATATATGTACACATATAAATCTATATGATAGTGAAGTCGGTTCCAGAATTGAAAACAAATAGATTCTCTCCCCTCGGAGGAGAAGTCAACCAAAGTTATTACTCAAAAATTATTACAAACTTATAACCCTGATATCCAAAATTCTCCGGTAGGAGATAAGGAATTTAAATAGGGTAAACTAAAATTATTGTTCCCTCTGAGGAATTTGTACGAGGCACCAACCTGTGAGTAAGAGGGAAGCGAGATTAATATTCGAGCTAAACGCATATAAGCGAAACGGTTAGCAGAGAGTGCGATAGTCATCATATACCTGCAACGAAGAAGAGATAGAGTACGTGAGGGAAAATAAACAAGAATAATAATTACAACCTGAACGGGAGGTTAAACCACAAAAATGAAAACAAACATTTACAGCTTACCTGACAATGTATTCAGGGAGCTTGGGCAATGGAGACATTGGAACCAACAAATACGCCAGGCTATTAACACTTGAGAAAAATCGAAATTTAGAAATGCAAAAGAAATAGCAATGGAAATGTTATGTCACCGGAAAGAAATGAGATGGAAATACCTTCTCGGAAAAACCTTGCAACGTCTCCAAACCACGTTGAGGGAGTCAAATACGCATGAACGCCCAGGTCATCAACGCTTACTGTAACTCACCGAAGCGAGAGCGAGCATGACATTATGGCAAACTCAAATTTCATATACACCATCTGATAAGCACTGTAATTGAAGTGAAAGCAAAGGAGAGCTGTATAAAAAAAATTGGTTGACTAAGTTTTAATCTATCCTAATCGTTAAACTCGAACTCTGAACTTATATACATACTGATATAATTAAAACGCAGAGATAGGAGGATTGGAAGGTCGAACTGGATGAACGATATCCATTAAAAGGCGTTACCTGGGTTGAAGAGTGTGACATCATAGTTCTCACATAGCTCCAAGAGGTGTGAGGAGCGACACATATGAACGATTCCTGTGGCGTAGTAGGAGAACAAAATGATAAAACGAACTCCTGAATAGCTCTGTGGAAAACCCTCAATACGATAGGCGAAAATGAAGTCATATGTTGAACGCAAAAGTTTTATACGCCTTTGAAACCCTAATCCCAAACAATCACCACCACACACGTGGCTGGAGATGGCCAATTCCGAGCACTGAAAGGTAGTAAGTCTCGTAATTCCACAAGAATCCAAAAAGGTTAAGTCTTAATGTTCAATTTTAATGTAGCGTACCATCAACCTGGAATTGATACGAGCAATAAAGGGCGAAGTACTCCATATCACGTTGGCAGATTTGGTCAGTAGCATAGAACAAGAGAAAAGTAAACCAGAATTGATAACAAAACCCTAGCGTACTGCAAAGTTTCGACGTGTGAAATCGAGCCATAAAGACAAGGTATGAAATCCTCAAATCAAATTGAATGGCATCGAAACTAGAAATGAGGTGGTAGCACGTTGAGTTGATTTCATGAACGATGCATAAGAATAAGGGTCAAGCACCACCATAGAATTCAGTTAGAACGATATGGTAGGGCTGCAAAGTCCGAAGAGAAAAACCCCTTACAGAATGTAGTTATATTGTTAAGAACAATACAGTGATATTACACATACTGAGTTGGACGATACCCTATTATATTAGGGAGAGGTACAATAGGGGTGTTATTATATAAAACTTAAAGTTAAGTAGGTATGTGTGATACCTATATACATGTTGAAGTTCTAAGAAGTCAAACGACTAATATATACCTAAGAGTAGATGATTATACATATCGATATGAATTAGCACAAGAGGGTGGGGGTGATTGTAGGCCCAAGTGTATGAAAATCGATTGTACCATAAACTCAAGATGAATGTTAGGCTCTCAGAAGTACTCATAAAACCCTTACAAACAGAACTTAAGGGTTGATTTAAATGTATTGAAAATAATAAAATGGAGTGTGAAAATTAAAATAAAAAGAGTAGTACAGGGATGTAACTAAACTTGCAATTGAGATGGAAGCTAGTATATATTGACTGGGGTATAGTAAGTATGTGGAAACTAAATGTGTATTAAACAGATAGAAATCTAAGTGTGATGGTATAACAATTCTGTGAGAATTATTCTTACAGGATACTGAAAAAAAAAAAAAATTGTGTGGGAAAGTGAAGGGGAGGTGTGACAAATGGTATCAAAGCCCAAGTTATAAAACTGGGCTGGTGACATTGTGCTCACTGTGACTGTGTGTTCTCTGTATAAATTGATTTCAGTAGAAAACAAATTTTTTATGTTTTTTTTTATTTCCACTGATCTGTGTTGTGTAGTGTACAGTGGTGCTGAAATGGCAGAGGGCGACGAAATTTATGTTGATCTGCCTGATGAGGATAGTGGACCAGATCCTAATGCGCCCATGATGGTTATGTTGCGGAGGTTGCAACAAGAATTGGCTGAGATAAAAAGCCAGAATGAAAGATTCTCATTAGCCAGTGAGGAGCAGGAAAAGCTCATCAGAGAATTAACTTCGCGGAACAGCCAAGAAGGCGAGGGTTCCGGAAAGAGGAAGACTGATGAGTCTGAGGATGATGATGCTGTTAGGTATCAGTATAAACAGACAAAGGAATTACAGGGGGAATTCCGAAAGATCAAGCCTCCCTCCTATGATGGGGAGAAGGAGGAAGATGCTGAAGCCTAGTTGTTGAACATGATTAAGTACTTCCAGGTTTATGAATATGAAAGCAATCTGAAGGCCAAATTAGCTGTCTACCAAATACAAGGTAAGGCTACCTTGTGGTGGGAGGAGACGAAAATGGTCCATGCAATCGATGAAAAGACAGTTACTTGGGAGGACTTCCAAGTTAAGTTCAAAAACCGCTACCTGAATGAACGCTACTATGATGATAAAGCCAAGGAATTTCACGAACTTAGACTGGGACATCTCACTATTGATGAGTTTTTTAATAATTTTACAAATCTGTTGAGATATGTACCCTACATAAGGGAAGAAAAGGCAAAGGTACAAAGGTTTTTTAACTGTTTTCCTGCTATACAAGATCGAGTTGGATAACCCAAAAAAAATGGACGAAGCTGTTAGAAAAGAAAGATTGTGCTACGAACAGTTCAAAAGCAAAACTGAACATGGAAAAAACTGGGTCAATAAGAGTGAATTCAAAGGGAAGAAACAAAAACCAGCCTATTTGAAGAATTTTGGCAGAGATCATCAGCGGAAAAAATTCAATAAACCCAAAGAAAGTCAAACTTCTCAATCTAAAGTGGCTTCAAAACAAATAGATGGAGACAGTAAAAAGGAAGGGACAATCAAAATGAAGGAACCCTTGAAATGTTGGGGCTGTGGAGAACCCCATCTCCTGAGGGATTGTCCTCATAGAAACATTCAGATGATCATGAGAGATCGAGAAGCTACAACAGTAAATGATATAGCAAGAAATATACCTACCATCAGTGCAGCCTTGGAAAATCGACAAGCAGACCATCAAGCTACCATGGTCGAAATTGAGGGTAAGATTTCTGGCCAATCTGTCACTATTTTGATTGATCCAGGTGCTTCTTTGAGTTACATTAGTCCAAAAATTGTAGAAAAACGTAATCTTAAACCTGAAAAATTTTAGTAGTCATGGTTGGTTCAACTAGCTACTGGAACCAAGAGGAAAGTAACACATAAATTTCCCCTAACAACAATGAAATTAAATGATTTTCAAACAGAAGTAAACCTGAACATTCTTCCTTTAGGTTCATATGACTTGCTGATAGGAATGGACTGGCTAGAAAAGAAGAAATTCCTGATAAACTGCTGGGATAAGACCCTGAATTGTATGGATGAGGAAGGGAAACCTTTTGTTCTTAAAGGAAAACAAAAACCTGTCTCTGTAAGACAAATATCAGCCCTGCAATTAAAACGAATAGCTAGAAAAGGATACCAAGTTTATGCAGTACATGTAGAAGGAATAGAACATAAAACTGAAGAAAATCTGCTGGATGCATTGCCAGTAGTAAAGGACTTTAAAGAAGTTTTTCCAGAAGAAATTCCTCATCTTCCCCCCAAAAGAGAAATTGACTTCTCAATCGTTCTGGTGTCGGGAGCAACACATGTCTCCCGAGCCCCTTATCGAATGAGTCCCCCTGAACTCATAGAATTGAAAATGCAATTGCAAGAGTTGTTGGATAAAGGTTACATCAGACCGAGTGTGTTTCCTTGGGGAGCCCTGGTGCTGTTTGTGAAAAAGAAAGATGGAACGTTTAGGATGTGCATTTATTATCGTCAACTGAATAAGCTGACCATTAAAAATAGATACCCCTTGCCCTGAATTGATGATCTGTTCGACCAGGTTAGAGGGGCTTCAGTTTTGCTGAAAATTGGCCTAAGGACGGGTTATCACCAACTTAGAATTAAAGAAGAAGACATCAGAAAAACAACCTTTCGAACCAGGTATGGTCACTATGAATTTGTAGTCCTACCTTTTGGCTTGACAAATGCCCCTGCCACATTTATGTGCTTAATGAACAGTGTATTAAATAAGTACTTGGATAATTTTTTCCTTGTGTTGATAGATGATATTTTAGTCTACTCAAGAAATGAGGAGGAACATCAAGAGCACTTGAGGATGGTACTGCAAACTTTGAAAGAAAACCAGCGATATGCCAAGTTCAGTAAATGTGAATTTTATAAAGACAAGATTCAATACTTGGGGCATATTATTTCTGAACAAGGGCTGGCTGTTGATCCTCACAAGATAAAAGCTATTAAAGAATGGCCTGTACCAACTGATGCTTTAGTAGTAATATCATTCATGGGAACTGCAGGCTATTATCGCAGATTTGTGGAGAGATTTTCTGCCATAGCATATCCCATAACTTCCCTGCAAAGGAAGGGTGTCAAATTTGAGTGGACTGAAAAGTGCCAAAATAGTTTTGAACAAATGAAGCTGAAACTCACTACAGCTCCTATACTGAAAATTGCAGATCCAGATAAAGAATTTTTGGTATGTACAGATGCATGTAGAGAGGGGTTGGGAGGAGTTCTGTTGCAGGAAAATGTGGTTATTGCATATGAATCTAGGAAACTGAAGATACATGAACAGAACTATAGTGCCTATGATCTGGAGTTAGCTGCCGTTATTCATGCCTTGAAAATGTGGCGACATTATCTCCTTGGAAAAAAAATTATATTGATGACTGATCATATCAGTCTTAAATACTTCTTTTCCCAAACTGATCTGAATGCGAGATAGGCCAGATGGATGTCCTTTCTAAGTGAATTTGACATGGATATAAAACATATCAGAGAGAAAGAAAATAAAATTGCTGATGCTTTAAGTAGAAATGATTTTCAAATTATAGGCAGTAGTGGAAGTAGTGCCCAGTTTTATTTAGAAGAGTTAGTGAAACAGGCAGCAGATAAGGATCCCAATTATGAGAATATACAAGTGAAAATCCAGAAGAAGGAGATGGCTGATTTCACTCAAAACTATAAAGGATTGGTTTTTTATAAAAACAGATTGTATATTCCAAATGTAGAAACTCTAAAAAGGGATATTTTAGATGAATATCACAAACAGCCATACGCAGCACATCCAGGATATCAGAAAATGTTAACATCTTTGAAAAAGAAGTTGTTTTGGCCAGGAATGAAGAGAGATGTAGCAGAATATTTAACTAGATGCATGGAATGTCAACAAGTCAAAGTTGAGCATCAACATCCTGCTAGCCTTTTAAACCATTTGCCGATTGCAGAGTGGAAATGGGACACATTTTCCATGGATTTCATAACAGGATTACCAAAAACCAGATACCAGCATGATTCAGTGATGGTGGTAGTGGACACTTTAACAAAATCTGCACATTTCATACCAGTGAAATCTACCTTTGGGACAGCTCAAGTAGCAAATGTGTTCTTGAAGGAGGTAGTAAGACTCCATGGAGTTTCGAAAGTGATTGTGTCTGACCGAGATGCTAAGTTTACAGCAACTTTTTGGAAAGGGCTATTTGGAGGGATGGGTACCATGTTGAATTTTAGTACTGCTTACCACCCTCAGACAGATGGTCAAACAGAGAGAACTAATCAAATTCTAGAGGACATGCTGAGAATGTATGTGATGGATAGGCCAGCAATGTGGGAAGATTATTTTCACTTAGCTGAATTTTCCTATAACAACAGCTACCAATCCTCCATCAAAATGAGTCTATTTGAGGCATTGTATGGAAGAAAATGTCGTACTCCTTTGAGCTGGAGCCAGCCAGAAGATAAACTAATGTTGGGACCAGATGCTTTACAGGAAATGGAAAGAATTGTTAAAAAGATACAAAGAAACATCAAGACAGCGCAAGATCGCCAGAAAAAATATGCTAATAAGAAACGGGTGCACCGAGAATTTAAAGTGGGAGAGCATGTGTATTTGCGCATTAAACCAAAAAAGAGTACACTTTATGCTGGAAGTTGTGCAAAACTAGCTCCTAGATATTGTGGTCCCTTTGAAGCATTAAAAATGGTGGGACCAGTAGCTTACAAGCTGGCCTTACCACCCCAGGTTAGAGTCCATGATGTGTTTCATGTTTCATTATAAAGAGATATGTACATGATGCTTCTCACATAGTTGATTGGAATGTTGTACAGGTGGAACCAGAAGGGGAGTTTCTGCCAAAACTGCTTCAAATATTGGAGCAGGAAGAATTTGAATTGAGAAATCGAACAGTAACAAGAGTAAATGTGCAGTGGAATCACTTTACTGTTGAAGAAGCTACCTGGGAAAGAGAAGCTGAAATGATGGAAAGATATCCATTTTTTTTTAAAATGAACTCTAGTAGTTAAATAACAACACCGAGGACGGTGTTTGCTTTTAGAGGGGGAATATGTAACACCCCTAGTTTATGTGTTTTTAAAACTAGACATTTGAACTCTAATCCTAAGGGGAGTGGACCCCAAAGGACAAGTATTTTTTGAATGTAATTAAATATTTAATTTGGAGGAAATGAAGAAAAGGATTTTGTGTAGATTGACCAAAAGAAGAAATTTGAGATCACTTGCTAAATCCATGAGGATGGATGAAGGCAAATACTTCCCCACAATCTTTCAAAAATCCTTGAAAGAAATTATTTCTAATTTAGATTTTTGAGGAAAAATCTGAATTCCCCAATGATGAGGAAAATAGTTGGGAAGAGGTAAAGAAAGCTGGAAAAGCTGGGGAAAAGCATAAAACAGCTTTAAAAAAAAATCCCTAAATAGGGAAGCCTAGGCAAACAGGAAGAAAAGCATCCTGATATTCTGGACGCAGAATTAGAAACAGGCTTTGGGGAATAACAGCTTAAATAAGTTGCTCTTATATATATATTAGAGGTTGATATGTACTAGGAGAGATCTCAGCTCGGGGGTGAATTTTGAAGATAAACGAATTCTAAGGTTGGGTGGATTGGTCATCTGATTAAGTGGTATGCACAGTTCAGTTTTAATCTTACGTTATGAATTGTAGATGTAAATTTTTATGTTGCATGGAAAGTATTTTATATGCATGCTGTGTGTGATACTATTGCATACATTTAACAGAAACTTCAGCATCTTTAGCCTTCAAATTCTGTACAGTTGTAGGAATCACATGTATGGCAAAGAATTCATCAGAATCTCTAAACCATAACTGGTTTAAATATGAGAATACATATTTCCCAAAAGAAATTTAATGATTTAACTTTAATCTGCTTCTGGTTTAGTAATTAATTCTAGCATGTATACATAGTGAAAAGTAGCATGAGATGCATGTTACAATGGCTAAAAGTAGAATCAGATGAGTTGTAAGTTGAGTTAGAAATAAATTGGCTAAACCTAACATAAGGACTATAGTAAATATGTCAACCATGCACAATGGAAGTAGAACATAAACACATTTCAGTATGTAATCATCCATTTTTATCAGTCAAAATGTCATGACAAATAATTTTGTAAGTGTCCACAGTAAATTAAAAATGAGACGAATATCTAAGATTTACTATAAGAGAATTCTCAGATCACACAGATAGTTATCACGACCAAAATGGGTGAATTATATCATTATATCTATCCCGATAGTAGAAGAAAGATAAACTTCAGACCATTAAATTACTGTGTATATATAGACACTACCAGGACATGCAATAAACTTTCTACAGAGTGGTACATAAATGAATGAGAATCAAGTCATTATGAGAAAAATAAGTTAGACCTGATTGATATATCTAACAAGATAGTTCCTCAGTTACATGCATAGAACTACTGTGCAATTCTATTTACATACAAAATATATTACTCGGGATTATTCAAACTACCCATTAACAGAAAATGGTGAACCGGACTGAAGGGTCGGCTTAATAGACTGATGAAAGAAACTGGGAATATTATGCCAGGAGAATAAAACCATAGAATACATTCGGTTATATTGGATTAAAAACAACAGAAGCTATATTCTCTTTGAACAGGAAACTATATACATCGGTAAAAAATTTAGCAGACGATACTATACTAGAAGAAGAGTTCTAGAAATTAAATATTATAAACAAAAATTTTGGAACACGACCCATATAGATTTTAATTGACGAGGAACTACAATTACTATACATAACGTTTCCATCGAAATTCACACTGAAAAGAAGATAGAGAACTGAGTTATATACATATATGGACACATATAAATCTATATGATAGTGAAGTCGGTTCCAGAATTGAAAAGAAATAAATTCTCTCCCCTTGGAGGAGAAGTTAACCAAAGTTATTACTCAAAAATTATTACAAACTTATAACCCTGATATCCAAAATTCTCCGGTAGGAGATAAGGAATTTAAATAGGGTAAGCTAAAATTATCGTTCCCTCTGAGGAATTTGTACGAGGCACCAACTTGTTAGTAAGAGGGAAGCGAGATTAATAGTCGAGCTAAACGCATATAAGCCAAATGCTTAGCAGAGTGTGCGATAGTCGTCATATGCCTGCAACGAATAAGAGATAGAGTACGCGAGGGAAAATAAACAAGAATAATAATTACAACCTGAACGGGAAGTTAAAACACAAAAACGAAAACAAATATTTACAGCTTACCTGACAATGTATTCAGGGAGCTTGGGCAACGGAGACACTGGAACCAACAAATACGCCAGGCTATTAACACTTGAGAAAAATCGAAATTTAGAAATGCAGAAGAAATAGCAATGGAAATGTTATGTCACCAGAAAGCAATGAGATGGAAATACCGTCTCGGAAGAACCTTGCAACGTCTCCAAACCACGTTGAGGGAGTCAAATACGCGTGAACGCCCAGGTCATCAACGCTTACTATAACTCACCGAAGCGAGAGCGAGCATGACATTAAGGCAAACTCAAATTTCATATACACCATCTGATAAGCACTGTAATTGAAGTGAAAGCAAAGGGGAGTTGTATAAAAAAAAATGGTTGACTAAGTTTTAATCTATCCTAATCGTTAAACTCCAACTCTGAACTTATATACATATTGATATAATTAAAACACATAGATAGGAGGATTGGAAGGTCGAACTGGATGAATGATATCCATTAAAAGTCGTTACCTGGGTTGAAGAGTGCGACGTCATAGTTCTCACATAGCTCCAGGAGGTGTGAGGAGCGACACATATGAACGATTCCTCTGGCGTAGTAGGAGAAAAAAATGATAAAACGAACTCTGGAATAGCTCTGTGGAAAACCCTCAATACGATAGGCGAAAATGAAGTCCTATGTTGAACGCAAAAGTTTTATACGCCTTTGAAACCCTAATCCTAGACAATCACCACCATACACGTGGCTGGAGATGCCCAATTCCGAGCACTGAAAGGTAGTAAGTCTCGTAATTCCACAAGAATCCAAAAAGGTTAAGTCTTAATGTTCAATTTTAATGCAGCGTACCATCCAACTGGAATTGATACGAGCAATAAAGGGCGAAGTACTCCATATCACATTGGCAGATTTGGCCAGTAGCATAGAACAAGAGAAAAGTAAACCGAAATTCATAACAAAACCTAGCATACTACAAAGTGTCGACTTGTGAAATCGAGCCATAAAGACAAGGTACGAAATCCTCAAATCAAATTGAATGGCATCGAAACTAGAAATGAGGTGGTAGCACGTCGAGTTGATTTCGTTAATGATGCATAAGAATAAGGGTCAAGCGCCACCATATAATTCAGTTAGAACGATATGGTAGGGCTGCAAAGTCCGAAGAGAGAAACCCCTTACAGAATGTAGTTATATTGTTAAGAACAATACAGTGATATTACACATACTCATTTGGACGGTACCCTATTATATTAGGGAGAGGTACAATAGGGGTGTTATTATATAAAAATTAAAGTTAAGTAGGTATGTGTGATACCTATATACATGTTGAAGTTCTAAGAAGTCAAAAGACTAATATATACCTAAGAGTAGATGATTATACATATCGATATGAATTAGCACAAGAGGGTGGGGGTGATTGTAGGCGCAAGTGTATGAAAACCGATTGTACCATAAACTCAAGATGAATGTTAGGCTCTTAGAAGTACTCATAACACCCTTACAAACAGAACTTAAGGGTTGATTTAAATGTATTGAAAATAATAAAATGGAGTGTGAAAATTGAAATAAAAAGAGTAGTACAGGGATGTAACTAAACTTGCAATTGAGATGGAAGCTAGTATATATTGACTGGGGTATAGTAAGTATGTGGAAATGAAATGTGTATTAAATAGCTATAAATCTAAGTGTGATGGTATAACAATTCTGTGGGAATTATTCTTATAGGATACTGAAAAAAAAAAAAGAAAAAAAAAGAAAAAAATTGTGTGCGAAAGTGAAGGGGAGTTGTGACACTTTCCTAGCTATTATTTTTAGTGGTAGTGCTAATATTTGTCTTACAGAGATGGGTTTTGGTTTTTCTTTGAGAATAAAGGGTTTCCCTTCTTCATCTATGCAATGTAGAGTTTTATCCCATCAATTCATCATAGCCTTTCTCTTTTCTAACCAGTCCATTCCTATTATAAAATCATATGAGCCTAAGGGCAAAATGTTTAAATTTACTTTTTTCTGAAAATCATTTAATTTTATGTTTGTTTGAGGTAACTTATGAGTTACTTTCTTCTTGGTGCCAGTGTCTAACTGGACCAACCAAGACTGTGGAAATTTTTTAGTCTTGAGATTGCATTTTTCAACAATGTGTGGACTAATGTAACTCAAAGAAGCACCCGGATCAATTAAAAATATAACATATTGGTCAGCGATCTTACCTTCCATATCCACCATGGTATCTTGGTGTTCTACTTGCAGATTCTCCAAGGCTGCACTGATAGTGGGTATATTTATTTCTATATCATTTATTGTGGTAGCTTCTAGATCCCTCATAATCATCTGAACGTTTTGGTGGGGAAAATCCCTCAACAGATGAGGTTCTCCACAACCCCAGCATTTAAAAGGCTCCCTCATTTCAACTGTGCCTTCCTTCTTATTTTCTCCATCTAGTTGTTTGGAACCAACTTGAGATTGAGCATCTTGGCTTTCTTTTGGTTTATTAAACTTTTTCCACTGATGATCCCTACCAAAATTCTTCAAGTAAGCTGGTTTCTATTTCTTTCCTTTGATTTCACCCTTTTTTATCCAGCCTTTTCCATGCTCACCCTTTCCCTTAAACTGCTGGTAGCATAACCTAGCTTTCCTCACTGCTTCGTCCATATTTTTTGGGTTATCAAAATCGATCTTCTCTTTGTACACAGCAGGAAAATAATTCCAAAAACTTTGCACCTTTGCCTTCTCTTCTCGAATGTAAGGGACATATCTCAACAGATTTGTAAAATTGGTGAAAAAATCATCAATAGTGAGCTATCCCAATCTAAGTTCATGGAATTCCTTTGCGTTACCCTCATAATAACGTTCGTTCAAAAAGCGGTTTTTAAACTTGACTTGGAAATGTTCCCAAGTCAGTGTCTTTTCATCAATGGCATGGATCATTTTTCGTCTCCTCCCACCACAAGGTAGCCTTACCTTGTAGCTCGTAGATAGCTAATATGGCCTTCAAATTGATTTCATATTCATAGACCTGGAAATAATTAATCATGTTCAACAACCAGGCTTCAGCTTCTTCCTCCTTCTCCCCATAATAGGAAGGAGGTTTGACCTTTCAGAATTCCCCCTGTAATTCCTTCTTCTGCTTATACTAATGCCTAGTAGCATCATTGTCCTCAGAATCATCAAAGAACTTGCCCTTCTTCCTCTTTCTGGAACCTTCACCTTCTTGGTTGTTCCGCGAAGTTAACGCTCTGATGAGCTTTTCTTTCTCCTCACTAGCTAATGACAGTCTGTCATTCTGGTTTCTTAGCTCAGCCATCTCTTGTTGCAAACTGTGCAACATAGCCATCACCGGAGCGTTGGGATCTGTTGTATTATCTTCATCATGCAGATCAACATAAATTTTGTCACTTCCAGCCATTTGACTTTTTATTTTTCAGCACCATTGTACACTAAACAACACATATCAGTAATAATTTTTCTTTTTCAGCAAGAAATAATTTATACAGTGAGAACACAACAACAGTGAGCACAACAACAATAGCCCATTTTGATGTAACATGAGCTCTGATACCATTTTTCACACCTCCACATTCCAATTTTTTTTTTTTGTTCTAATTAAAGTATCAAGCATATACAAATCAATATATATTACCACTTTGTTCTTTCTAACTCAAAGTTCCACTAGCCCCCTTTGCCAATCTATAATTATATCCATAGATACCTAGCCATATCTATTACCAAGAAAACACTATACTTCAAGTATTATACCTCATTTACTCACTTTGAAAACATAACGATGTGACCATATAATTTTAATTATTAATCTCTCACATTTTCCACTCGTATGTCAACACTACGTACATACCCTAACGTTGAAGTTGAAGATCTTTGTATTGGTTATCATGGCAGTGAGGCCATTTGCCGTTCGGTATAATATTATAGTTAATATGGCTAGACTTGGTAATGCGTTTCATGAACATACATCTAACGTTGTTCCCTTACTAGACTTTAACTTCTCGTTTGGATCTACCATTAGCTCAACGATACGAAGTGCAATGTAATTTCTGAATGTTTATTATGTACCCTGCCAGGTCCACACGATACGTATAACATTAATGGACTGGAGAATACTCTGCCTCGAGCCTCCCACTACCGCTTATTTTAATTCTGGACAAGACGTCTATATGCCTTGAGACGACTTTTCTTATCTGTTTGTGTACTCCATCATCGGATTTAGGGTTTCTGACTGCGGGATTTTCATTTTCGATCCTTGTGATACTAGCCCGATGAATGATAAGTGTAGCGTTGAGATGTTTAGGTTTCTCCTCCTATGTTTTCTATTAAACCTCTTTTAAATCACTGGTTCATCTTTCTCTGAAGTCTTCTCCCTTCCCGGCATCGTTGCAAGAGGCTTGTTCAACCGAAGTTCAATGTTTTCTATCTGGACGTAATGCGTTTCCCATAACTAGGTAACTCTATGGCTCTTCCTCACACATTTTCATTGTTATTTCTTAATTTTGAATTTTTTTTCAGCGTCGAAATTTCCTGAGCGTTCTCACCCTATCTCACAGGTGTAGATGAGGGTCGTTCTAGACAGAAAGGTGCAGAGAATCTGGTTTTAATACCACCGCCATGCCTTGGTAAATTTTCTATTTTTCGTTCTCAAAGATTTATGTGGTTTTAAGTTATAGCTATCGTTGCATAGCTCGATTTCCTCCTCTAACTCTTAACCAGAAGGTGTTGCTTCATTGCCAAACACCGAGCTTAACTTAGTTTTCATTTTTTCTTAGGTATAACAATTTCGTTGGTTTGGTCTTCTCGGTGTTGCAAACCCTGAATGGTAAATGTCACCATTTTACCATAAGCCATACCTTGACGCTGAGATTTCTTTATTGAATTTATGGATACGTTCTGCGTTGAGATTTCTCTGTCACTAATTTAATTTGTAATTAATTCAGTTGCAGGTAATGTATTTTGTCCGTCATATTGTCACGAGCTTTGGTTTATAGCTCTATTTTGTATTTCCCTACTGATTCAGGGTTATGCTCTTCATTACAGGTTGGTAGACATTGGTCTACATCTGTCGACTCTGAATATATAATGTTACTTTAAATTTTCTGCTATAGTTATAAAGGCTAGCCCGCTCGGCTATTCTAATTTATTATGTAATGATGACTTAATTTAAATTTCTCGTCCTTCATAATAGAGTTTCGACTCAAAATGCATAGTCTTGGATTTTGTTCATGACCCCATGTCGACGAGAGGCTCCAGCTTTTTCGATTCTTTGCTATTTTATTTGCTACATTGGTGTGGGTTTAAATCTTTTGTTAACTCACAGCTGGATATACATTATCATAGCCATTTTTATACATACATACATACATACATATATATATATATATATATATATATATATATATATATATATATATATATATGCCTCTATACTAAGTAGGTTTCTGTTTAGTGCATGCACAACCGTAGGTTTGATGTAGTTGATTTCTGTTAATTTTCAACCATGATTATAGTTCAGTATAACGCATATAATTTAGTAAGTTCAATTATGTTGAAATTTCCGATTTTTTCCAATAAATAGACTAAGTTAGTTTTAATACAATTTTTGTTTTCACTGAAAATCTCTCTATCTCATTTCATTTCAATCATGCACCCTCAGGTTTTGCAATAATTATAAAAATTACATTTATTTCAAGCAGTATGTCATCATTCTCCCAGTTGACTATGTAATGTCTGGTCCATGAGTAGATCATCAATACTCACCTATGAAAGTTTTAATTCTATTTCTAATACACCATATAAAAACTAGCTTTTTGTTTACATATCAGTTCATAAAATGAGGAAATTTTATGTATAAGACAGACTGCTTTACTGGTTATGAATCCATCAAGCATCTTACTTCCTGTCATTTGTTATCATTTAATTTTAAGAAATTAAATTTGCAGACTTTGGAAATATATATGTGTAAATGCATGTATCTGTTTAAAGCTATATAATCTGCCTTCAGGCCTACTCATAGTCACTGAAAAGGGTTATTTAAATGATTTGTACTCTGAAATCAATATTATAATTACACAGATTTAACTTTTCTAAAAGCAATGGTGTAAGAGAGTCAATGACTCCAACTGCTAGTAAGCACTTCTAACCAACATTTTTTTTTTTGGCTTTGCTAGTGGATCTCTGTTTTTCCAAGAAACTTCTGAATTCTGTCTATATTTTAGCATAAGTTATGTTTTGTGTTTTACTATTGGTTATGTACACTGAATCTATTATAAACAGAAGATAGCATTAATATCATGATTCTGGTTTATTCCATACACAAAATTCTTCCAGGTTCAATTTATAATGCAAATACCCCAACTCCTTTCTGAAGTCTGGTATTAAAATTTCATTGGCATATATATACGCCTATAACAGTAGAAACTTACCACCATCCTCGGTTATCAATATAGGAGACTAGTTTATTTTATTTTATTTTTTCTGAAGAAGATTAAAGTTACACTTCAATTATTCCAGGGAAGCATTTACACTCTCTCCAGATTTAAACCACCTCATGGTTTAGAGATTCTGGCTGGCAGTGTCCCATGGAATTGTTCCTACTACCGTACATAATTTAGGAGAACTATTTCTTCTGTTAAACTCTGTTAAAAGTAAGGAAATTTATTATATATCAATGTAACTCAACATAATTACCATAGTACTTTTCACTACTGTTCAACAATATCATATTTAAATTACTCAGCAAAACAATGTGCATACCACTTCTGCAAGTTGACCAACCTCCCAACCTTAGAGTTCTTCTATCCTGAAGAACTCACCCCCGAGCTGAGATCATCTCCTAGAAAAAACCAACCTCTAATCTCTTCAGGAATAGCTTATTTAAGATTTTTCTCCCCAAAGCCTGTTTATAATTCTGCGTCGAGAATTATAGGATGATTTTCTTCCTGTTTGCATGGGCTTCCCTTATTTAGGGACTTTTAAAGTTGCTTTCTGCTTTTCCCAGCTTTTTACCTCTTCCCAACTACTCTCCACCTCATTGGGGAAACTAGAATTTTCCTCAAAAATCTAATTTAGAAATAAATTCTTTCAAGGATTTTTGAAAGATTTTTTTGGGAAATCTTAGCCTCTTTCCATACCTCATGGAATTGGCAAGTGATCTCATAATTATCATTTGGTCAATATGCACAGAATCATTTTCTTTATTTTTTTCAAAATTAAATACTTAAATACATCCACACAATACTTATTCATTTTGGTCCACCCCATTTTGGATCTAAAGTTCAAATGTCTAATTTGAAAGAAACATAAAACTGTGGGTGTTACAGAAGCACAACACCTGGGAACTAGTTCCTAGACCCACTGAGAAAAATGTCATAGGCTCAAAATGGGTATTCAAAAATAAAATGAATGAGGAAGGACAGATAATCAGGAATAAATCCTGACATGTCTGCAAAGGATATTCACAAATCAAAGGACTTGATTATGATGAAACATTTTCCCCTGTAGCCAGAATGTAATCCATCAGAATGTTTCTGGCCTTTGCATGCTACTAAGACTTCAAGGTATATCAAATGGATGTGAAATCTGCTTTTCTGAATGGAGATATAGCAGAAGAAGTCTACATGGAACAACCAGAAGGATTCTCTTTAACAAACAAAGAAAACTATGTGTGCAGACTGAAGAAGGCTCTTTATGGATTGAAACAGGCTCCTTGTGGTTGGTACTCAAGACTAGATAAGTATTTGAAAAAAAAAGGATTTAAGAGAGGTGGAGTAGACAACAATCTATACATAAAAACCCATGACAATGAACTCCTGATTGTTGCAGTATATGTTGATGACATTATGTTTGGAAGAAACAGAGATGAATTAGCAAAAGGGTTTGTTGAGGAGATGAAATCAGAGTTTGAGATTTCCATGATTGGATAAATCAGTTTCTACTTAGAACTTCAAATTTAGCAAAATAACATAGGCACATTCATCTCATAGGAAAAGTAATTAAAAGAAATGTTGAAAACATTAAAAATGGAGGACTACAAACTTGTGTCAAATCCCATGATCACGGGATCCAAGCTGTGTGATGATGATGGATCTGCTGATATAGATCAAAAACTCTACAAATCCATGATAGGAAGTCTGATGTATCTGACAGCATCAAGACCAGACATCATGCTAGTAGTAGGACTAGTGGCCAGATATCAAGCAGCACCTAAACAAAACCACCTTCTGGAAGTCAAAAGAATATTTAGATATCTACAAGGAACAGCTGAGTATGGACTTTGGTATCCTAAAGGAAAAAGCTTCACTTTGACAACATACACAGATGCAGATTGGGCCAGCTGTGTGGATGACAGGAAAAGCACAAGTGGAGGTGCTTTCTATTTAGGAGAAAGTCCGGTGGCATCGTTAAGCAAGAAACAAACATCTATCTCTCTATCTACGACAGAAGCAGAATATATAGCAGCAGTAGCATGTTGTACGCAAGTCATGTGGATGAACCAAACCCTCCAAGACATGAAGGTGAGCATTGATGAACCTATCTCAATCAATTGTGATAATACAAGTGCTATAAGTATATCTAAAAATCTTGTGCTTCACTCAAAAACTAAACATATCCCAATCAAGTATCATTTTGTCCGAGAACAAGTGGCTTAGCATATAGTAAAATTAGAGTATGTACCAACAAAATAACAGAAAGCAGATATATTTACCAAACTGCTTGCTAGAGAACCATTTGAATATTTGAGAGATAGACTACTGGTAGTATCTGTAGATGCTACACTTTGATATGAAGAGAAAGCATGGATTCAGGGGGAGAACAGAAACGAAAATATCATTCTAGGGGGAGATCAGCTAGCAAGGGAAGCATGAGACAGGTCAAAGGCAAGAGTTGGAAGCACACTAAAAAATGAGCAACCCCTTTCCATTGATGTCAAAGGGGGAGGAAGAGCAAGCATCAAAAGAAGTGTATTGCCATCAATGCTAAAGGGGGAGACTGTTGGAAATGTTCTCATTGATGGAAAAGGAGATGACAAAGGAGGAGCACTTGAAGCATTAGTCAAAGAAGTAGCAGAGGCAGTAAAGAGAGCAGCAAATGTAGAGAAGGTCGAGCAGCAGAGGCAGAGGCAGAGGCAAAGCCGTTACAAGACCATAATTTACTGAAAAGGAACATGGGAGGTTATATATATATATATATATGCGCAACGCACTATATACGAATTACCATAAGGTGGGACCCCTCTACAAAAAATTTTGAGAATCATTACCTAGCTGGAGGATACATTAAAGTGGAAGGAGATGCCTATATATATGCAGCGCCTTATACACAAAGTTCCAAGGCACACACACACACACACACACAGATATATATATATATATATATATATATATATATATATATATATATATATATATATATATATATATATATATATATATATATATATATATCTATATCTATATATCTATATCTATATCTATATATCTATATCTATATCTATATCTATATCTATATATATATATATATATATATATATATATATATATATATATATAGCACGAGATCTAAAGAACCAAAGGTTTTATAAAATGAAAAGTACCATATGGTGGGACCCTCATCAATCGCATCGAAAAAGGGTTGGCAGTGGATCATATGAATAGAAAGTTGCGATTGCGATTAATCACAATCGGATTAATCGCATCACATCGGATTAGAGTAATCGCATCGGAAAGAAGCAGAACGTCGGAGCACTATATTAAAAGATTGCGATTGCGATGAAGTTCTGGACCTGATGGGCTTCTAAATTGTGATTCATACATGCTTAATTTTCAACATCAAATTAGGTGATCGCATCGACATTTCAAGGTGAATAGTGACTAATCGCATTGGATAAGGAGTGATACATCGCATCGCAAGTTCGGCGAAGGGAGCCTGTAATGGAATTTTAGGTATTAACATGACCTATTTGCATTATATCGCTGGAAGTTACATAAGTTAGGTAACACGACAGTGCATATATTTAAAAATTCCTTATTATAATTATGTCGAGAGTTGAAATTGTGTTATATATAAAAGGCACTGTTACAGATACATAGCAGTGACACCACAGCATTGCACATATTAAAACGCCTTATTATTATTGTGCCGAGAATCAATTAGCATGATATAAAAAGCATAGTTACATATGTATGGAATATGGATGTTACCCTACGACAGTGAACAAGGAAACAAACAAAGCCGAAAGGGACAATGACACAGTCAAAGAAAAGACAAATGCACAGGGAGCCAAGAGGCTGAATGAGTGAGTTGAAGTTTGCATTGTAATTGAATGTAAATTATTTTAATTCATATTGTCGTGATGCATTGGAAAGTCTCCGAAAGAGGACAAATATCCCACTGTAATGTTAAATTGATAGCTACAGTTATATTTTTGAGTGAGATGGAAAAGAAATGAGAAGGCAGAAGACTAAGGGGTATGACCATCCATTTCAAAATTCCCTGAGGAATACATACAGTCATAAGAAAATCTCTATAAGTAATATCATCTTGATATGAATAGAAAGGTGAGAGAGAGTGAGAAGAGAGAATGCAGAGTTTGGAAAATTGAGGAAGGAAAGATAAGGAAGAGAGAAACAGAAAGAGATGCTATAGAACAGAGCTTATATACGAGATAAATCAACAAACATTTATTTTGATAAATTGAGGGAGTTGGAGCTTCCCTATCAATTTGAAGCTTGATAGTTGTCAGTTGTAGCTGAATGAGGTTGGAGCCTCCTGTAGGTTGGTGCCTACAGAAAATTGAAGGGAATTGGAGCTTCCTTGCAAGTTGTAGCTTGCAGAATTGAGGTTGGAGCCTCCTGTAGGTTGGTGCCTGCAGAAAAAAAGTGGTGAGAGGGAGTTGGAGCTTGCCTTTGCATCACAATAATAATAATATGTGGTTTTCTCCCTTTATGGGTTTCCACTTATATCTATTGTCTCTATCTGTGTTACCTGTGTGCTAAGAGGACTTACCAAATCTGCTTAATGTTTGTTGCTCTCATAACAAGGTTGATGTCGCATTAATTTAATACTTGCTGCAACTTATTAAGACTGTTCATATATTAAGTTTGGTTATAAAAGTAAACTGTAAATATGCTGATGAAAATTTTTAAAAGCTCATGTATGTGTTAAACTGATTCACCCCCCCCCCCCCCCTCTCAGTTTAACTAAGAATTCAAAATATTTTTTCCGTCTATGGTTTATAAATAAATAAAAAGTGAGTAAAGAGGGTCTAACTCACTTAGATGGAATAAAACACCTTCCTGGTAGCACAACGTTGTGACTTAAGGGGGAGCCAAGGGGGCCACACACCACGTAGAGGAGGGGGCCTACTTGCAATCTAGAAGCCTCTGCATAGATAAGCATGAGGATGTGGAGGAGAGAGAAGCTACGTTGGTTTTGGAGGGAAGCCAATGCTATAAAAGATGGAGGAGCCTCCTCATTTGGATCATTCTGGATTTGTTGATTTTGGAGTGAGACTTTGGTCTTCTTTTGCACGTTGGTTGTTTAGCCTATCTGCAGCACTGTTTACTGCACCGAGTGTCTTTGTGCAGAGATCTCACCCTTAGCCCCAGGGGATTTCGAGTGCCTGCTTGGGCAATGTTTGTTTTGTGGTATTTTGTGAGTCGTTTTACTGTTTGGTTTTATTGTGGAGCTGGAGCTTATAGAGACTGCGTAGTCACTGCGAGAGAGGACGCATTCCAGTGTGGAGGAGCTTTGGATTGGGGTTTCTGCAGGTGATTTCACTGGGATTTTAGGCAAAGGATCAGCCTTTTCCTGTCGGAGGTTTTTGGCGGAGTTTCTGGCAGTATTTTAGCTGTTTCTATCCAACTACTGTGCTATCCCTTGGAGGCCAGCGTAATTCACTGGGGAGGCAGTTTATGGTGGTTTCTGGGGTCGGCCATTCTTGGAATGGTTTGTGGATCTTGTCGGGGTTGTTTAGGAGATGAGGTTTGCTGATTTTCATCTCATTCCGGCAAGGGGATCAGCCCCTAATATTCAATCGCTTCCAGCAGTAGCAGCTACATGACATTTTTGCAGTAGCTAGGATGCAGTTCTTATAGCAGCCATTTCCTGTCTTTTCTGAGAGTGTTTTCTCACTTGCCTTGTGCAAGAATGCCTCTTGTACTTCATTACATTTCTCATATTAATAACATAGCTCAGTATTTTCTCTATATGTTTTCTGGTTGAATTGTCGTAGTTGTCGTGGTTGCTGTAGTTGTTGTATTATATTTCTATTTCTATTACTGTGTTTGAGTGCTATAGTTCTATACCACTTGGTGTGTTCTTCTATCACTCTTAGACAGGGTCTGGAAAATGGCAGGTAGCCTCTGGATCTCATACTCTTTTAGAGGCGACATATCTGGTAAATGCCCTCCCAGTCAATCTCTGGTTGGATTTTGCTGTGTTTTTGAGATATCCCCGAAACAGGATACTACAGTGGTATCAGAGCATAGTTCTGGCTCAGCCTGTGGTCTATGACATCGGGAAAGAGACCATACAGAGGTTTTCTGATAATTTGGAGAGCAACAATTGACAGTAGCAACTACCATGCCAAAAACGAAATTGGAAGAGGGCCAAACTACAAAGGGTCAGATTTTGGAGGTTGGAATTAGAAGAAACCATTTCTGGGTTCTTTTGGGTTTTGGGCAATGATCACCTTCCCAAATTCCTAGGATTTTCTAAGTAGTTTTCAGTGCGTAAATCAGAGGCCGAAGACAAGTAGTAGTATAGTCTTGGAGCAGCAGTGCAGTTTCATGAGGAGCCTGTAGACACAAAGTAGGAGGAACCGATGGCAGGTGATGATGATGCGAAGAGATTTGGGGAGATGCTCCTCAAATAATTATAGGATCTGTCGAGGCGGATTGAGGTAATGGGGCAGAGATTCACTGCTGTGGAGGCTAGACAGCATGAAACCCTAAGGTGTTTCCATGTTGGCGAGGGATCAAGCACATCCCACCATTTTCCAGAGCATGATGCCACTCAGCATATGGCATCACATGCACCCACGTGTTCCACTATGCCCACTTTTTTGGGTGCAGACATAGGAGCAGGAGCATAGCAGGAGCCAGAGCCTAGCCACATGGGTGATTATTTCACCGAGTATCAGGCATATGGGCAGGAGTTCAAGGATGCCCTTCCATTCAGAGATTTTTTTCAGCTCCAGCAGGATAGCAGACGCAGAAACTTTCACAGAGGGAGTAGGCACTCACATGACGGGGGCTTGCAGCACACAGTGGATAGATTCCATTTACCGACACTTGACGGGTCATCCAAGCGTTTGAAAAAATCTTAGGTGGATAAGTTGGATAACTCTTTCCAGCTTGACTGAGTATCGGAGGGGGAATCCATAAAAATGGTTACCTCACACTTGGAGGATGAGGGCACATAGGATTGCAGGGAGTTCGAGGATACACCTAGTGTGACATAGGACTCACCCTCATTGGAGACCTCCTTGACCATGTAAGTTGATATCGTACTGGAGAAGGTAGAGCCTACCCCAATAGAGCCACCCATTGAGGTGATGACCGGAGTCGTTTCCGAGTCTTCGGGTGGTAGCAGCACACGACAGATGGGTGAGGTGTGAGGAGATGTATCCACCTTCGGTGAGGCACTAGGAGATACAGAGGTATTGGATGATGGTCGCAAACAGTTGTATCATCGGCTTCAGGCAGACCTTCTAGTTTTGAAAGGGAAGGCCACTTTAGTACGGGAGGCCATTTTGTTGTAGGAAAAGGAGCTGGAGGGCATGAGAGTGGCTTGTGCCAAGTCGGCGGCCAAGTTGGCCCGCTTTGGGGAACGACTGGATTCCCTGATGGTACAACCAGAGGGCACGTTGGAGTGTCAGATAATTCCCCTTCAGGCATGCATGGACGGTACTAGCAGCATTTTTGGGTCACCTGTTCCCATTCGAGAGAGAGAGGCAGATCCACCTAGACAGATCTCATACATTGACTTGGTTAGCAGGCTGAGATGATCTGAGTTGCACAGGGTGCAACATCCACATGTTGAGGTTGGATGGCGAGAGATTTTGAGTTGGTACCCAGTGGAGTGGGTTATGGAAATAGTGGTGGACCCGGGTGTAGTTCAGCAGGAGTTCCCAGGTGTTGGGCATACAGGAACCCCAGATTAGCATTGGGATCTAGGCGGGATCACCTATCATTTCCCATGTAAGTCAGTTGACTATGTCTTAGAGGGTACAGTTGGCCTAGTAGTAGAGCATGCGTGTCTACTAGGGGAGTTTAGGTCAGCTCCAGTAGCCAACCAGTTTATGGGAAGACTCCCTAGGTTGTCTTGATATGACACTTATACACAGGATCACTTGGTGGTCAACATACCTTGGCAAGAGCTTGTCGGAGGAGGTGGCATTGGCAGGCCACCAGATGGCACCTTGTATGGGGCCAAGGATTCTTCACCTTTGTGTGGGGCACAGAGGATGCAGCAGAGCCGAGAAATGGTGGTAACACTACTGACACATAGGGAGATTCACTTCTCGGACCCCTCGAGGAGGGCTTGGAGTGATGACCCATTCATCGGTGGGTATAGTGATGCGACGGTGGTGACGATGATACCGATTGGGGGTAGTCCGACATGTAGAGGCACAACTCTAGGTCATCACATCCAAGGATGTGTGGGAGCCTCTAGCATTGATCAGTGGACTACCGGTGGACATGGAGTTGCATGGTGGTGTACCGTAGTGTATGGGACTTCATTGTGGAGTAGGAGTGCCCTACATCACATTGATAACACACCAGGAGTGACCTATTCCTGGACACAGTCAGGACACGAGACAGTACAGGGTGATACAACAGTAGTAGGGGGTACCCAGCAGTATACATGGGTATGCATCAGTGTATAGTGGCATACTGAGGAGTACATGGATGATTGGTGGTATGTGAGGGTGTATGGTGCTGCATAACAGGGTCTTAGAGTATTGCCTCCAGGGAGACTCACGAACAGGGAAATCGGGCTCACCTTTGGTGGTATTTCACCTAGGATCGATGGGGAGATAGATGATCGATACTTGATGGTATCTGTGGGGACTCATGCACCTGACCCTCATCTACATCACCTATGGGCACAGTCGATTTTTCCGTTGTCCTGTGGCACTTTGGGCATGAGCAGCGGGGTACGCAAGGCACACCCAAGATATTTGGATGGCACTCAGCACACTAGGTGAGAGACCTCTCAGCAGTGGCACTGGGTCGGTGTGCTAGTTGACAGCCACAAGTTAGGGGATGAGATGATCCTCTGCAGGGGTGGCACATCAGTCATCGCTGAGCCTATGCTTGGGGAGCGGGTCATGAGGGAGACATGCGTCATTTTTCCCTTAGGGCATGTCGAGATCATGCATGAGCAGAGGATACGAGGTACATCAGAGGTAGCATCCCACTATGTGTCTGGGCTCCAGACACTTTATCGACACTTTATCGAGAGGGTGGATGGCATACTAAATGGAGATGAGATGGCAGAGGTAGAATAGGAGGGCATTCCTTCTGTATGCCAGGGTGAGGACTCTTTTTCATATGATTCCATAGGATCAGTTGAGGACACTCCTAGGGAGCGAGAGTAGTCAGGTAGAGATGGTGACAGTAGACCGAAGCTGCATTCCAGTGTGCAGGGTGAGCAGTCATGGGATTCTACAGGAGATACTCTAGGTGAAGAGTCACTTGTGACGATTCAACTAGAGCAACAGGTGATGGAGCCTGAGTCAGTAGAGGAGGATGCTATGCACATCATGCATGATAGTCCTTTTGGTGAAAGCTATATGGAGGCTCACTTCGAGTCTGTGATGGATATGCGGCTAACTGCGGGGTCAGCCATTGAGGTGGGACAGTCAGATGCACTGACATCGAGTATGGTGATAGCAGTCGTAGATCCATATCCTCTGGAGGTTTTGGAGGTTATTGGCATTGTTCTGTATGGGGCCAGTAGACAGCGCGAGCATGACATTCCTGATTATGAGTGGGAGGAGCTATTGGATATGGTGGAGCATCCATATGTGGGTCGACACAGGGATGAGGTGCAGATAGATGTACACGCAGTCAGCAGAGCTGCAGTGTTTTTAGTGGGTAGCACTCTCCAGGATTACATCGATGGAGCTTGCAGCATATCTTGCCCACTTTGGCCCATTATAGATAGAGGGGCTTCCTTCTACAGGAATCTTTCATGGGCTGACAGGGCAGAGCAGTGGGAGTTGATTACGGGCTAGCGGTAACACTCCAGGCATGTTCCATATGCAGTTGTTGTTGCTACATCAAATTATTCTTCCAGGGTGGACTGGTGAAAGATCATGATTTGGTACCCTCTTGATGGTACGGTATTCTTCATAGGGAGCACAATGGAATAGGGGCCCTTGGACATAGCAGATGTTACAGATTCTAGATGGCAAGGGGGCACAGGTCATCATTTCTTCAACACTCCATCCCGATTTCAGTAGAGCAGGATCAACGTGGGATTGAGTCAGAACTTGGATTGGAGAGAGGTGATGAGTAGGTACACAGCTGATGGGATAGCTTACATAGCCATAGATACAACACAGCATGGGTCATGGTCTTTGCCTCTTAGAGCATCAGTCATAGCCAAAGGCAGTGTGGAGTCCGAGCCGTGGGACTTGGGTGATTATTGGCCAGGGTGGCGATGGGATTCGAGAGGACTGTTGGTTGGTGAGAGATTAGTTTGGGATCTTGGCACTGAGAGATCCCTTTATATCAGGGTGATGTAGAGGACAGGGAAGGTTCAGTGGCACATCTAGGACCAAGGCACATTTTGCAGTGCTGGTGGGAAGCATCAGCTATAGAGGAGGCTTGTTCAGGCATTTCTTGAGGAAAAGCAATTTTTGTCGGATGAGGATGCCACTTGGGAGACCGAGAAGATTCTGCACCATCCAGCACTTCAGTTGCTTGAGGGAAAGCAACATTTTTCCGGGGGGGGGACTATAATATTCCTAATTAGCGAAAGCTAATTGGAATATTCAATTTTGTATAGTTTTGTCGTCTATGGTTTGTAAATAAATAAAAACTGAGTAAAGAGGGTCTAACTCAGTTAGATGGAATAAAACACCTTCCTAGTAGAACAACGTTGTGACTTCAGGGGGAGCCAAGGGGACCACACACCACGTAGAGGAGGGGGCCTACGTGCACTCTAGAAGCTTCTGTGGAGATAAGGATGAGGATGTGGAGGAGAGAGAGGCTACGTTGGTTTTAGAGGGAAACCAATGCTATAAAAGATGGAGGGGCCTCCTCATTTGGATCATTCTGGATTTGTTGATTTTGGAGTGAGACTTTGGTCTTCTTTTGCATGCTCGCTGTTTAGCCTTTCTGCAACACTGTTTATTGCACCAAGTGTCTCCATGCAAAGATCTCACCCTTAGCCCCGGGGGAATTCGAGTGCCTGCTCGGGCAAGGTTTGTTTTGTGGTATTTTGTGAGTCGCTTCAGTGTTTGGGTTTGTTGCAGAGCTGGAGCTTATAGAGACTGCACAGTCACTGGGAGAGAGGACGCAGTCCATTGTGGAGGAGCTTTAGATTGGGGTTTCTGCAGGTAATTTCGCCGGGATTTCGGGAAAATGGTCAGCCTTTTCCTGTCGGAGTTTTTTGGCGGAGTTTCTGGCAGTATTTTAGCTATTTCTATCCAGCTACTGCACTGTCCCTTGGAGGCCAGCGTAATTCACTAGGGAGGCAGTTTCTGGTCGTTTTTGGGGTAAGACATTCTTGGAATAGTTTGTGGATCTTATCTGGGTTGTTGAGGAGAGAAGTTTTGATTATTTTCATCTCATTCCGGCAAGGGGATCAGCCCCTAATCTTCAGTCACTTCCAGCAGTAACAACTACACGACATTTTTCCAGCAACTGGGACACAGTTATTATAGCAGCCATTTCCTGTCTTTTCTGAAAGTGTTTTCTCACTTTCCTTGCGCAAGAATTCCTCTTTTACTTCATTTCATTTCTTAGATTAATAAAATGGCTCAGTATTTTCTCTATATGTTTTCTGGTTGAATTGTCGTAGTTGCTCTGGCTGCCGTAGTTGCTGTGTTCTCTTTCTATTTCTATTATTGTGTTTGAGCGCTATACTTCTATACCACTTGGTGTGTTCTTCTATCACTCTTAGACAGAGTCTGGAAAGGGCCAGGTAGCCTTCGGATCTCATACTCTTTTAGAGGCGACATATCTGGTAAATTCCCTCCAAGTCAATCTCTGGTTAGAGTTTGCTGTGTTTTTGAGATATCCTCGAAACGAGATATTACAGTACCTTTTCCTTCTCTTCGCAAATATAAGGAACATAACTTAGCAGATTTGTAAACCTTGTGACAAACTCATCTATGGTGAGTTGTCCCAATCTGAGTTCGTGGAACTCCTTTGCTTTATCATCATAATAACATTCGTTAAAATAGCGGTTTTTAAACATGACTTGGAAATCTTCCCAAGTCACTGTTTTTTCTTCAATGGCATGACCCATTTTCGTCTCCTCCCACCACAAGGTAGCCCTACCCTGCAACTAGTAAACAACTAATCTGGCCTTCATATTTCTCTCATATTCATAGACCTGGAAATACTTAATCATATTCAATAGGCATGCCTCAGCATCTTCTTCCTTCTCCACATCATAGGAGGGAGGTTTAATCTTTCGAAATTCACCCTATCATTCCTTCTTCTGTTTAGACTGATGTCTAGTAGTGTGATCTTCCTCAGAATCATCAAAGAACTTTCCCTTCTTCCTTTTTCCAGAATCTTCACCTTCTTCTCTGTTCTGCGAAGTTAGTTCTCTTATGAGCTTTTCCTGCTCCTCACTGGCTAATGACAGCCTCTCATTATGGCTTCTTACCTGAGCCATATCCCATTGCAACCTATGCAACATAGCCATCAAAGGAGCGTTGGGATCTAGCATGTTATCTTCATCACTCTGATCAACATAAATTTCATCTCCTTTAGCCATTGAATTTTCAGTTCGAGTACTACTGTACACTAAACAAAACACCATTAGAGAAGAAAAAAACAATTTTATTTTTTTTCAACAGGAAATAATTTATCCAGTGAGCACAACAACAGCCCAGTTTTTTCAACATGAGCTAGGATACCATTTGTAACACCTCCTCATTCCATAAAAAAAAAAATTCTAAGTGATATATATATATAGATATATAACACCACCTTGTTTTTTTTATATATACAATTCTAGAATTGATATTGTTTTATAAGTCACATAAACCATATCTTCTTAACTGTAATGTCTATTCTACCACCCAATTTTTTTCTAGCTCATAGTTCCACTAACATACTTTTCCACACACACACACACACACATATATATATATATATATATATCAATATATACCTAGCCATAATTAGTATTATACAATCATTAGATTTCAAGCATTATACCTCACACTTCATTTACTCACTTTGTTAACATAAAATATGTATCCCATATTTACACTTAATAAACTCCCCCTTTTAAACTATCTACTCGTATGTCCACCTATACATATATGATCTTATGTTAAAAATGGAGATCCTTGTAAATTGGTTCATGGCACTAAGACCACTCCACATCATACATAACATTATTGCCAAAAAATTTTAATTAGGTTATTCATCTCATGGACATGACATATAATGCCGTTCCCTCACCGGTGATTAACATCTCATTTGACTTTCTCGTTGGCTCAATGATACTTTTGGTATCATTAATTCCGAATGTTTTTTTGTACCATGCCAAATCCGAAAGGGTACGTGTAGCATTGATACAAAGGAGATTACTTCTCCTCGAGCGTCACAAGATAGCTTGTGTTTAATATCATAAAATAATTCTTCGTGCCTTGAGTTAATTTGCTTACCTGTATGTGTAGTATGTCGTGCAATCAGATTTAGGGTTTCTGACTTATGGATTTCCGTTGTCGATCCTTCTGACAATCGCCCAATGGTTGACAAATGTAGCATCTGAGAAATTTAGGTTTTATTACCTACATTTTATATTAAACCCCTCTGAATTTCTTGTTCATTCTTCTTCGAGGTCTTTTCCCTTCCAGGAGTCGTTTCTTGGATCGAACTCCAGCGGTGAGGCACCATCCAAACGAATTCCAACATTTTTACTTGGACGCAAGGCATTTCCATCAACCAGGTAACTCCCTGGGTTCTTGTCATAATTTTTTTTTTTTTTTATCTATGAAATTGAAGTTGGCTTCTGCTTCAAATTTTCCTGAGCGTCCTTCTCTTACCTCGTAGGTGGAAAACGAGATTCGTTCTGGACAATAATGCATAGAAATTTCAAGTTAGTTACAACCGCCATATCCTGGGAATTTCTATTTTCTTCCTCTCATAGATTTATGTGGCTTTTAGGGAAACATTATGTATTTATAAGTATCGTTTTCATGGTTCAACCTTTTTAATTCTTGAACAGAGGGTATTGATTCATTGCAACCCACTGAACTTAACTTAGTTTTCATTTTGTCTCGGCTAGAGTGACTACTTTGGTTCGTTCCATCTTGGTGCCGCAAGTCCTGAATGGTAAGTAGCACCATTCGACCCATATGCAACATCATTACACCAAGTTTCTTTATTGAACTTATGGATATGTTCTGAGTTTGACATTTCCCTTGTGACTAGTTAAATTCGTAATTATTTTGATTGCAGGTAACCTAGTTCTTCCATTGAATTGTCATTAGCTATGGTTTATAGCTCGATTTGTATTTACCTACTAATTCAGGGTTACATTCTCCATTTACAGGTTGGTAAAATATTTCTCTTCAACTGTCGACACTGAAGAACTTATGTTTCTTGAATTTGTCTGCTATTGTTATGAGGGCGAGCCTAATTGGCTATCCTAATTTATTGTGTAACGAGAACATATATTAACTTTCTCATTTTCCGTTCTAGAGTTTCGACTCGAAATGTTTAATATTTAATTCGGTCACGGAACCATGTTGACTGTATTTTCCAGTTTATTTATATTCTCTGCTATACGATTTGGTTTATGTTGTACTAGCTGAGATTTACGTTAACTCATAACTGTATATACATTTTAATAGCGGTCTATATATATGGATTTATTTCATGCCTAAGTGAATGTAAAAACCTGGGTTTGATTTAATTGATTTTATTTATTTCGCGCATGATCGTGGCTCAGTACAAAGCATATAAATCAGTGAGTGGAATTATGTCAAGTTTATCGAATTTACTCGATAAGTGTAATATATGTATTTTTAATATAATTTTTTTCAATATCTCCAGTCCAATAAAAAATTCCTTCGTTTACTACCAGATTTCTAGTTATTTAAAAAATAAATTTATGTCAAGTAATATGTAGGAATCCTCATGTTTGACAACTATAAACACCTGTCCATGGATAGATTATCAAGAATATGTGGACTTCTCAACCACAAAATTTTAATTCTATTTCAATATAATTTTATAAGGGCTAGCTTTCTATGCATCCAATCTACATATCAGTCTATAAAATGAGGAAATGCTATGCATGAGAATAGAATGGTTCATTAGTTATGAATTTTTCAAGCATCTTACTTTCATTCTTCTATCCACAATAAGATATAAAATATACCTTTTAACATTTAATTTTAATTTTAAATTTGCAGAATTTGGTTTAATATATGTATGTGCAGATCTCTAGAGGAATTTTAACTGTTTTAACACCATACAGTCTCCCTTCATGGCCTATTCATATCAACTGTAAAATTTATTTACATTATCATTGTTATTTAGGTGATTCCTATATACTGAAATCAATTATACTTACACCTGTTTAATTTTCTTTCTATATCACATAACCTTATTAGATTGTACCATTACCTAATTGAAACAGGTTTGAATTATGTCTAGTTTCAATTTTATCTATTACATGTAAGGGTGTCCTTCTTTCTTTTCATATATGCAACAATTATCTTATTAGTCTAGAAGCAGATTAAAGTTAAACAAATAAATCATCTTTGGGGTAAGAAATATCCTTATATTTAAACCAACAGTGGTTTAGAGACTCTGATGGATTCTCCCCACATATTTTATTCCTACAACTATATAGAGTTCAGAGGATTAATTTCTTCTAAACAGTTATGTTAAATGTAAGGAATAACAACTTCAGAATTTTAATCTAAAATACATCTGCAACCATTAACCATATTGCACAATAATAGGTATTTTAACCATTCATAGAAAGTTATGGACATACCACTTCTGTAATTGACCAACCTCCCAACCTTAGAGTTCTTCTATCTCCGAAACTCACCCCTGAGCGGAGATCATCTCTTAGAATAGACCAACCCTAATATATTCTGGAGTAGCTTATTTAAGCTTAAGCTCCCCAAAGCCTCTTTCTAATTCTACGTCCATAATTACAAGATGTTTTTATTCCTATTTGCCTAAGCTTCCCTTATTTAGGAAATTTTAAAGCTGCTTTGTGCTTTACCAGCTATTTACCTCTTCCCAACTACTCTCCACCTCATTGCGGAAATCTAGATTTTTCCTCAAAAATATAATTTAGAAATAAATTCTTTCAAAGATTTTTTAAAGATTTTTGGGGAATGTCTTAGCCTCTTTCCATACCTCATGGATTTGGCAAGTGATCTCAAAATTCTCATTTGGTCAATATGCACAGAAATGTTTTATTTATTTTTCATAATTAAATAATTAATTACACCCACATAATAATTATCCATTGGGGTCCACTTCCCCTTGGATTTAAGTTCAAATGTCTAACTTGAAAAACATAAAACTAGGGGTATTACAGGAATATCTTGGAGGTTGGTGCCTACGAAACTTTTAAGTTGGTGCTTAATTTTTATAAGCAAGTTTAAAAAATATTTACAAAATAATTTTATAGAATTGTTTCTTATCAAAATGTATTTTTTTCATTATTTGTCTACATCAAATGATTGAAAGTATAAATTAACTTAATAATAATGAAATATTGATTCACTCCCCATATTAGTATTTCAAAAAATTGGTATCAGTGTGAGTAATTTTATGGATAAACTAATAATGGGATGTTAGATGTTACAAAAATAGATGGAAAAGTTAATAATGAATTATGCCAAATCCTCGAAATAAATCTCCTTCATGGGCCTGACTACAAAATGTTTTAAAGGATATGAAGACAATCAAAATAGTCAATGAGATCTTGAATAATTTTACACCATATAATTTGAAATGCTATTTTTTGTTGTTGAAGAAAAAATAGTCATTATTGGAAAATAAAATATAAGGCATAAAGACTGCTTGAAAATTGTTTAAGTGAGTATTCATATCATTGATGAAACAAAATTTGACCTCATTATATGTCAAGTAAAGTAAGTAGAAAATATAGAAGGAGTCATGTCAAGTTAGAAAAAGGAAAATGTTGAGGATTATAAGAAGCTAGTAGATAAACTTGATCAAAAAAAGAAAGAGAGAGAAAATATTTGAACAAGTCATTTATTTGGGGATTAAACTAGAAGACGCTAAGAGAATAAAATAAGTGATGAAAATCAGCTCGAAAAAAAAAATAAGAAAATTGTGAGATGCTTGAAGCATAAATTGTGTCATTAAAAAATGAAGTAGACAAGCTCAACAAGAACTTCAAAATTTCTCAAATGTTGGATGATATACTCAACAGTCAAGTATCAACATATGATAAAATAGGTTTTGGTTATGTGGGAGAGATTTCATACATAGAAGATGAAATGCTTAGGTAACCAAAAAATAAGACTAAGGAAAAAAATGAAGTTCATGCTAATATTAATCAAATCCTCAACCATAATCTAAGGAAGGGAAGAAATTAGGAAGATCTTGGAAGAGATATTACACATAGAAGATGTGTTTATGCCCTTAAGAGGTCGCTATACAATAAAAGTAACAGTGAAATATGAGAAAATGGTTAACAAAGAGTTGAGTCTTATCCAAATTATAACAACTTCAGAAGAGGTACTTCCACAAGAAAATCCTTCTCGTGAAGGTATCAAACTATATTTATTGGCAATTATTTTTCATGCAAAATATTTAGACATAAAGCTAGAAATTGTAGAGCTTATGACACATATTATTATAGAATCCCTTACGAAAGCTGTAGAAGAGAAATTGTAGGCAATATAATCAAAGGTTCTAATGCATAAAATAGTAGAAATAATAATTCATTTTACCCCTTATTCAAGTATAGTAGAAAATTCTACAAATGCGAAAATTATGGGAATATAGCACATGACTGCATAAGTAGAATGAGATTGTCTCCTAAACAAATAAAGGAAGAATATATCTCTACTGGGCATCAAGAGAGATACACCAAGGGGCAGAGAATAAAAAAATAAGGGAAAAAGATGTATTTTTATGCTCAGGACATAGGTCTTTTGGCAGGATGAGAACTTATAAGTTATGCATTATATCAATGTAATTTATAAGATCTAGCTTCTGCATTGATGAAAGAATTAGGGACCACCTCATCAATTAAAAAAAAATATGTGAACTTATATCTTCAAAGGATGATTGAGAAGCATGAGAGATCCCAAGAGCCTTCTCGAAAAAATATAAATAGAGGAAACATAAAGGTAGAGAAGATGAGGAGTATCACAAGATACTAGTGGATGGATTTCTCTCTAAACATAGGGAAATCATTGGATAATTATGAGGTTACCACTAAAAAAAATGGAGGTTTCAATCGCAATGGGTTCTAACGATCATTAAACTCTCGGACTTGTCAAACAGATTCTAAATATTACTTTGCAATGCATTAGGAGAGATGAGGAAACTATGGAAATATAAAAAAACATTGTTATATGATTGTATGGGAATCTATAAAACAAAATACATGTTTCAAACCATATTTATTTATTAATGACCATTCATGATGTTTACGAAAAAGTGACAAGATGGATTTTTTTATTTAGATGTTGAATCAAAATAATAATTAAATATATAACTATTGCAATTATTTTTCTTGAACTAATGATACTTACAATGTATACCATGGATCTTGGTAAACGTTTGGAAGGAGGACGTAATTTTGTGGAAAATAAATCTATTATCTTTATTGATCAAACCTGTATTATGTGATAATTTCGGGCTAGTTCATTTGAGGTCTACAATATTATTGAAGTTATGGGTAAGGTGGCACAAAGGTCATCTCCTCAGTCCTTCAAATAATTAATTTAAGATGTACTAAATTTTTTATCAAATAAAATTTGTCAAAACATATTTTGAGTTGGAAAGTGGAAGGATAGAAAATCTAATAATAGGTCTATTCTTGGTTAACTTCGTGGGGATGATACAAAACTATGAAACTGATATGGTGGATCACTTGATCCTACTAGTTTTGATGAACATGTTGTAAGTCATTTTCAAGACTGTGCTTGTATTTATGATCCTCCTAGGGTTAATGAAAAATCAGATGTTATTTACATATCACAATTTTAGATGTTAGAGGGAGATGATATATTTCACCAATCCTTCGAAATATCAATGTGAGTTTTTCTTCCACTCACATTCCAAGAAATGGCACAAGGAATTCCTTTACATTAATTGACATGAATTTCAAAAATTTGGTTTTCTGGGTCAAATATTGTGTAGTGAACTAGGGTATGCGTAAATTCATTATTCTAAAAAGGGTGCTTGATGTAATTGTGCATGTTATTCAAAGGAATGTAGAAGTAAAAAATTACATTCGAGCTTAGGCTTTATTTCCATATATTTGTGAAATAGCTAAAAAATATTGACTCATGTGATCTTACTCTTGAGCCAAGAATTATCAAGTACTCACTACATTTTCAAAGTATTTCCATTATTTACAACATTTGAGAGTACCTAGTCGGAAATCTTGATCGTTGGAACAAATAGGAAGAAAGCCCAAGAGAAAATCTAGAATTTAAGGACTTTTACAAATAAAAATGTCTAATTTTTTTATTTTGAAGAGCTCGTTGAGCCAGTTGGAAATATGAATGAATTCTAGTCAAAACATTATAGTAGTGTGCATAAACCATTACTCATTGAGTATGAAATTCTAGTGGTTATTGATCATGGAAAACATGAAATCCATGAGAATAAGCCTTCATAGAATGAGGAGGGCTTCATGAATGAGGAATAAGCTCCATATAAGTTACAAAAGTGATGATCCAACAACCTATTGTTCAACTATCCTCTATGGAGAAACCTCCTCAACATAATTAGGCCTCTCTAGATTTGAAGGCATTCTAAAGATACGTATAATAGTCGATTAGATGGAGCATTTACCTTTTGGACCTTATTTATATCCATATGATGTTTTGAGCTATGGAGAAATATGTCCATAATAAACGCTGATTAAAAATTATGAATATGAAGATGAATATTGGGTCGCAAAATTAGGGGGAAGAATCCTTAGTGATAGAAGAAGAGAAAAATATGTCACAAAAGTGTTGAAAAATGTATATAGAGGGAGAACCACTTTTTATTGCTTTCAAACGGGGAGAGAATGTATGCACAAAGAGTAGTTGATAATAAGTATGGAGAGAATTCATATAGGGAGACTAGTTGCAACAAGAAGAAAATATCAAAGTATATCCATTAATAAGAAACAAGGATATTGTTGTAAATTATTATTAGTGATGTCAAGTTGTCCAAAAGAAAGACAAATTTACATAGAAACATATTTCGAGACCTTTTCAATGATATATGGCATGAATTTTAGAAATATTTTTCTTAGATTCTTCTCGCCCCATTTAGATACCTTACATCTAAATGAATTTTTACTCCAATTATCAAGCTAAAATGGGAGCATAATATATATTATTGGAAAGTTTATTTTGATTCATTTCAAATGGGATATGATGGTCCCTATATCTGCTCAGTATTTAGGAGAGTTTTTTTCGCAAATATTCACTATACATTCTGCAGGTTACAGAAGTCATCAGGTAAATGCATCAATGGCTTACACTTTTGGGCCAAATGTGGCGATGAAATTTGGAAATTTTACTGCTTTATCGAATTGAAGCCCTCAAAATTCATATAAGAGATATGAATTTTGATTCATAATAGAAATAAAATTTGTTGAGAATTATTTTGTTATTGTAATTATTTTTTTCTCAAAAACAATTGAGTGTAATATAATCTGCGAATTTTCCATTAAATGAAAGGTTCTTCCTTGCAAATTTTCACACATCTTAAGAGGTATGTGTGTTTTCATGTAGCATAAGTTAGTATAAAATGTGAAACTTAAAAAAAACTATATATATATATATATATATATATATATATGAGCATGATATACACATATAGAACTAAGCTATGCATATATAAAAATAAATTAAAAAAACAAGAGAACCATTTATTTTCAATTTATTTTTGTTTTGTATATTTTATGTTATCGATTTTGTATTTAACACCTTTGAAAATGTCCAAAACAAATTAAAGCCTTACGTTGAAAACAAATTACATGAAAAATATCATATGAATATGAAAATGTCAAACTCATATGCCATTATATAGAGGATTCCTTCACGAATCCAACAAGGTCAAATTGTATACTGAATGAAAAATTATACCTAAAATCTGCAATGATACAAAATGTTTTTGCAAAGAAATCTGTAGAAGGGGAGGAAAAACTCTATATTTTAGGCCCTCGACAACTCAATCAAGCACTTAAAAGGCTCGATTCAACATTTAAGGTGAAATTTGAAATAACTTTATTGAGGGTTTACCAACTCCTCGATACAGCTCTTCACATGGTAAAACAAGGGATCGGTTGAGCTATAGCTCAATTGATCCATTTTAACAATAAACTCAGCGTTGTGTTTTCGGCGGGAAGTTTAAAATTTTTTGAATGATCGAGCTTTTAGCTCAATTGAGCATGTATGTTGATAGAGATCCTAAGTAATTGTGGGTTAATTTTGAGCTCGATCGAGGGTTTATTTTAGTCCCTCAAATAGCTTAATGAGAGATAAAATATAACTTGATTGAGTTTTTTTTTTTTTTGCCTCCCAAATTGCGTGTTTACGAAAACATGTAACCCATCTTCATGCATTCAACCAACCCAACCACTCGAGAATTCAACCCAAATAATGGGAAATTCAACCTTTCTTTTGAGGCTATAAGGCAGTATATATAAGTGTTATGTGGAGGAACCTAGGATGCATGCACTCAAACCAATTCGATTCTATCTAACTAAGTGAAGGAGAAAATATGAGATTCATAGCTCACAGACTAAGTGAATTGATGCTAAGTTGGCAAATTTTTCTACGGGAATGGTTTTTGGAACTCTTTAGGGAGGATTTTAGTCCTTTTTAGAAGGTAAGTAGTAGATCTACTATAGAGGAAATGTTTCAACCACGATGAAGGTTAGTTTTAGCCATTTTGAAGGTTGAACTTTAATCCTTTTGAGGCTTGATTTATTATCTATTTTGGGAGGAAAATTCAGCTATTTGTTGGTTGATCTAAAGATTTGTTTAAAGGTTGAGTATTAGAGTCTTGAAGGTCAAATTTACATATAGTTTGAGGACCATGTTATAGTGAAATGTAGGCCCCATCTTGGTTTGGTTTAAATGCCTATTTTTTTGTTTTGATGGCCAAATTCAAGTATAGTTGGTGGTCGAAGTTGCAGTCTTATTACAGACAAAGTTTTCGTCCTATTTTTTAGGAGGTTGACGTTAGTTGGAGAACCATCTTAAGCATATTTAAAGGTAAATTATAGTTGGATAAGGTGATGTTAAGGGATTTTTTAACTAAATTAGTTGCGTTATTAAGGTCATGACAGGGCGAAGATCTATAGTGGAGAGAGGTGCAATAAGAGCAGGTATAATTTTTGTGGTAGGCTTGTTGGTTGCATAATGTGAATGTTTCATGCATAGGTTTATAGGCCATAATAGGAGTAAATTCAAGATTGTAAAGTCCTACTTTTTTAAAAGTGTGTTGAAAAGCGTTATGTAGAATAAATAAATCTAGAGTCTTTAGTACAAGTTTGTAGGTGGTAATAATTTCTTTTTCAAATATAATAATCCTAAGCAATGGTATTTAAAAAATGAATAAAAATATTTGAAGGAGTTGATGTTTCAGATTATCGATCCTATTTTTGAGAAAAATCAAAGAACTAACATATAGAATATTAAGTTTAAAGGGTGAAATCAAATATCCTAGTTAAATAGTAGAAAATCAAAGCGTACATGTCAAGTGTTTATGATCAAGATTGAAGGGAAAAACTTGAGGGTTTCATGGCTATATTAAAGGCCAATGAATATTTTTTGAAGGATAAGAAGTTATTGGTGACAAATGAAAGGAATAAATCGAAGACGCGTGTTTTTCTCTATAGTTTGTTGAGTGGGTGATTAGATGGGGGGATTGTTGGTGCCTACATTTTCTAAATTGCTACTCTACTAAGGGAATGAAATATTCTGTTAGTTGGAGCCTATGAAATTTTTAATTTGGTTCTTAATTTTTACAAGGAACCATATAAAATATTTACAAAGAAAAATTGTATCAGTGTTTCTTATATAAATATTTGTTTTTCATGATTTATGTGCATCAAATGTTCTAAAAGATAAAAATATTATAAATAATGAAATATTTATTCACCTTCCCTCTCATTATTTCCCAAAAAATATCCCACATAGATATATACAACCTAACGCTACCCCACACCCCAAAAAAAATTATAAAAGAAATGATACAACAATGCAATATAGATCTAGAGTGAGAGAGTATATAAATAATCTAGAATGTAAACAAGATATAGGGTCATTCAATGAACTTATAAGGAATGCAAACATATAGTATCAATATAGAAAAATATAAATGCATAGAATAAATACTTAAGTAAAATAATTATTGTATCTGTTATCTAATTGAAGTGTAATTTGTAACGTAATTATTCTCCAAATCCAACTCTACTATATTTAATTAGATCACATAATAAATCTTCAATCAATAAGAAATAATCTGTAAGAAATACTCCAATGTTTGTTTCTCCTATTTTCAAACCCCTTAACACATTTTATCCCTTGGGAAAGGATACGACTTAATTATATGTGCATGTTCAAGGAATATAACCATTTTCTCTATAGATAAAAAAATTCCCTACTCTAAGCTTTAAGATGTAGGAATCTTAATACCACTCTCACCTTTAGATATTAAAACAACCTTAAAAGGTAACCTATCCTCCACAATTAAATCAAATATATCCCAATCTATAATTATATGTTAAATTACTTGTTGATTAACCTCACTATGATGGAGAGACCCCTAAAATTGTGGGTTATAAAACACCATGATATTTCTATGTATAGATTTGTTAGTGAAACCCTTATTACCTTTTATCATGACCACACTTAGAAATATCTCCCACATACGAAAACATATTACTACCATTTTTATGTTTTTGTGATCAAAACTATATTTGGCAGTTGTTTCTTACACTCTTAATATCTTACTACAAATTCTATCATGTAGTGATTGTGATCCTACTCGATAGTGGCATCCCACATATTCAAATAAAAAATGGTATAAAAAATCATGTTAAAATTCACAATAATCACACATTAGTGATGTTGACACTGCAAATACCTTCTTCGATATAGTCAATATTGGAGAAGAATATAGTTTTGGTAAACCAAGTACATAAACCATTCTTCATAGATTGTTTCGTAATAATGATAATATCATAGGCCATTTCTTCATGATCCAACTAGCATTATTATTTGGAAAGAAATATTTCTTTTAATCAATCTCAATATAACATATTCTGAGGGTTACCATTTTTGCTTCACATTTTCATGCATTGATCAAGTGTAAATCATAGGGCACTATTGATTTTCAATCCTTTTACATTTTTCAGTTTTACATAAATTATCTTTGAGGTCATCCTCACCATAATCCTTTCACTTGAGTGCATTTCCTTCTCATTTCCATTAGTGTCTCAAAATATTATAGATTTTATTTCAAAAATACCAACGTATTTGTAACATTATCATAACAAATAAATGACATCATAACATGAAGTACATCAAGAATAAGTTGCAACTATATCTTCAAAAAAATAAAATTTTATCATACTTCTGACCACAAATGCTACAAAATAATTGGTAAGCATACACATTCTTTACAAAATATCATCGTAAATAATATAAATCTTCAACACATTAATAGGCATGTTAAATAACAAGCATATATGTAACACCTCTCATTCCACCAGTTTTTTTATTTATTTTTATTTCTTTCTTTTATTTTTTATTTTTTTTTCCGTCTTCACTATTATGTATTGTTAAAAACTCTATTTAATTTCTAACTTTTTCCTTTCAATCGTTCGTTACTTTTCGACATAGGATTAGCATTACTACCGACCTTGTCAATTTTTATTTAATACTTTTTAATTATAATAGTACTCTATCCATACATTGATCAATTTGGTTTTCCTCTTCAACTGATACTCTCTTTATTTACTAGAGAAATCGATACACAATATATATTGGTTTCTATTCTGGCTAGAACCATTAACATTCTGGGTACCTAAAATTTGCATCCAAAATTTTACACCTATATATATCTATATGGTGTCTTATTGATCATTTATTTATTTCTCCTTTCTATAGTTGATTTCCACATAGAATTTCAATATCTCGCATTTCAATACTTAATTAACCCTTTTCGAAAATTGCAGTTACTCTTGTATTTCACATGTCGACTACAATTTTTCCCTTTATGGGAATTTTGCTTTCTTTTCATGTGTACATATCTTAACCTTCACCTTAATACATATAAAGGTGAAATGATATTTTGGTCAACAACCAACTATACCACTGTGATTTTGTTACTTTATCAAACTGGCCCTACCAATTCACCTATACATCTTGCTCCTGCCTATTTGATACAGTTTCAACTATCGTTTGGATTTTAATTTTTATAATGAGAGTACTTACAATACTCTAATTATGCATACGAAAACCTAATACTAAAATCCTTACTCCATACGTTAATTTCTATGGCTCGGTACACGTCGTGGTACTTTATGGACAATAGCTATCGGTGGTGTTACCGTCGAGGATATTCTTGCATGATCTTGAATCATTCATCATTTAATGACACTAATGCATCTCGATATTAAATATGCCAAATCTCCATGTGAATTTTTCTCGAGTTGTGATCACATTAAGTTTCTTGTACTCGTTTACCTAGCTCTTTTTGGAGTGCATTTCATAGCATTGATCTGAGTGAGG